>CM040824.1:2301434-2353934 GCA_022828995.1 Vimba vimba | reverse complement strand
TTTCAAATTGGTTTCTTGAACATGACAATGAGTTCACTGTACTAAAATGGCCCCCACAGTCACCAGATCTCAACCCAATAGAGCATCTTTGGGATGTGGTGGAACGGGAGCTTCGTGCCCTGGATGTGCATCCCACAAATCTCCATCAACTGCAAGATGCTATCCTATCAATATGGGCCAACATTTCTAAAGAATGCTTTCAGCACCTTGTTGAATCAATGCCACGTAGAATTAAGGCAGTTCTGAAGGCGAAAGGGGGTCAAACACAGTATTAGTATGGTGTTCCTAATAATCCTTTAGGTGAGTGTATATATATATTTTTTTTTACGGAAGTGTATAGTTTTTAATAATTTTTATTTTAGTTTTAATTTTAGTTATTTTAGTACATCGTTAAACTAAATGAAAAAAAAAGGTATATTTTATTTTATTTCAGCTAACGTTACTTAAAGTAAAGAAAATGTTCTTATGGTTTTAGTTTGAGTTTTGGTTTACTATAATAACTCAAACAATGAAAACATAAGGAAAAGAGGATTATTAGGAGACATTCTCAGTCTCTCTCCCTCATGTTGTCTTCAGAGATCCAGAAAGAGTTCCTTCTCAGTTACTAAAAGCTCTTCACAATATCAGATTATACAGATTCATATTCCATAACTGCTCAGATATGACTCTGACTCTGCTTATGTGCTTCTCTTGGCCCATTACCTGTGAGGGAACGTGATTCCTCGGCCAGATCCCGAGTTTTCCTCTTTTCCCCATAAGAGCGCAGAGGCTGAAGTTAATCTCGCTCACTTTCGGCTCTAAACTGGAATCACTGCGTCAGATTTCTGTTGCTCATCTCCCGTTTCTCCTGTCTGGGAAGATCCGGATGCGGAAAAGCCTGACAGTCGAGACCAGACGACCTGAGATCACACAATCCCTTCTCTAAAGGAAGATTTCTCTTGTTTTAATAATTTCTTGAGCACAACTGTGTATTTTTGCATAAAGAAAATTAAGCGACCTTCTTCCTTCCTTCCTTCCTTCCTTCCTTCCTTCCTTCCTTCCTTCCTTCCTTCCTTCCTTCCTCCTTCCTTCCTTCCTTCCTCCTTCCTCCTTCCTCCTTTCCTTCCTCTTTCCTTCCTTCCTTCCTTCCTTCCTTCCTTCCTTCCTTCCTTCCTTCCTCCTTCCTTCCTTCCTCCTTCCTCCTTTCCTTCCTCTTTCCTTCCTTCCTTCCTTCCTTCCTTCCTTCCTTCTTCCTTTCCTTCCTTCCTTCCTTCCTTCCTTCCTTCCTTCCTTCCTTCCTTCCTTCCTTCCTTCCTCCTTCCTCCTTTCCTTCCTCCTTCCTTCCTTCCTTCCTTCCTTCCTTCCTTCCTTCCTTCCTTCCTTCTTCCCTTCCTTCCTTCCTTCCTTCCTTCCTTCCTTCCTTCTTCCCTTCCTTCTTCCCTTCCTTCCTTCCTTCCTCCTTCCTCCTTTCCTTCCTCCTTCCTTCCTTCCTTCCTTCCTTCCTTCCTTCCTTCTTCCTTTCCTTCCTTCCTTCCTTCCTTCCTTCCTTCCTTCCTTCCTTCCTTCCTTCCTTCCTTCCTCCTTCCTCCTTTCCTTCCTCCTTCCTTCCTTCCTTCCTTCCTTCCTTCCTTCCTTCTTCCCTTCCTTCCTTCCTTCCTTCCTTCCTTCCTTCCTTCTTCCCTTCCTTCCTTCTTTCCTTCCTCCTTCCTTCCTTCCTTCCTTCCTTCCTTCCTTCCTTCCTTCCTTCCTTCCTTCCTTCCTTCTTCCTTTCCTTCCTTCCTTCCTTCCTTCCTTCCTTCCTTCTTCCTTCTTCCTTTCCTTCCTTCCTTCCTTCCTTCCTTCCTTCCTTCCTTCCTTCCTTCCTTCCTTCCTTCCTTCTTCCCTTCCTTCCTTCCTTCCTTACTTCCTTCCTTCCTTCCTTCCTTTCTTTCTTTAAAAAAAAAAAAAATGTATTTGATAATTTATTTGAAGAGTCACTTAATGGTCACACGACTGGTTTGCTTTAAGCCACACATTGAGTTTGGTTTTAAATAAAGGAAATGTGGGACATTCCCTGACAGTGATGGGGATACTGTTCCATAACTTACAGGCCTTCACAGACAGAGCATTGTGTCCAAAGGCTGTTCTTCTGAAAGGCACCTCACAGGCACCTCTAGCGGAGGCCGTGTCCTGGCACCACTGTGAGTCTTTGGTTTAAAGAAGTCCGACATGGGAAGTGGGGCTAATCCATTTAACACTTTATAAACAAAACAGGCATATTTAAAATGTTTAAAATTCTCTAGGCTTAATAGATTATGTTTTTGTAAGATATTACAAATATGGAAGAACATTGGCTTTTTATCAAAGACTTTTAAGGCATTTTTATAGAGTGATTCTATTGATTTGAGTGTGTTCATACCAGTCAATGTCCAACTTGTACAACAATATTCAATATGTGATATAATCATAGAGTGTAAAAACACTTTGGCAGCCCCAAATGGTATAAATTGACGAATTTGTTTAAAATTTCGTAAATTAAATTTTACTCTACTCGATATTCTTTTTACATGTTTTTTAAAACTTATTGTGGAATTAAGGGTCACACCAAGGTACTTTCTTTCTTTCTTTCTTTCTTTCTTTCTTTCTTTCTTTCTTTCTTTCCTTCTTTCTTTCTTTCTTTCTTTCTTTCTTTCTTTCTTTCTTTCTTTCTTTCTTTCTTTCTTCATTTCTTCCTCCCCCCTCTCTCTCTCTCTCTCTCTCTCTCTCTCTCTCTCTCTCTCTCTCTCTCTCTCTCTCTCTCTCTCTCTCTCTCTCTCTCTCTCTCTCTCTCTTTTCTTTCTCCTCCCTCCTTCGGCGTCTGCTTCGTTTCTCCATCAATCCTTCTTCCACTCCCACTGGTCCCGGTCACACAACACACTGTTTATCCCAAAACCCAAACCTCTCTTTGAAGATCTGATGAACTTCTCAACCCGAACATCGTGTGTTTAATTGAGTTTAAGTTCTTGTTTATGAAGTGCTCTAGTGGAACCAAAATAATGAGCGTTTGAGAGAGGAAAGGAGATCATTTGCAAGTAGATCGGTTTATGTTAATACGTGTGTGTGTGTGTGTGTCTGTGTGTGTGTGTCTGTGTGTGTGTGTGTGTGTGTGTGTGTGTGTGTGTGTGTGTGTGTGTTCATGGTCTCAGATGGAGTGGGCAGGGAATGGTCATGAAGGTTTGATACAAGCACTGTAAACTGAGGAACAATAACCAGCTAAATCAATATCTGGTGTTGAGAGATTGTTAAACACTGGGGATCAATGGAGACGACCGGCATTTGTCAGCATTACCGTGTAATTATATATTTAACTGAGTAATATTAAGCAACTACATGTACTCACTATAGGGTTAGGGTTAGGATGAGGGTTTGGTTTAGGCTTAATTGCATGTAATTATTCATAATTTATAGTTATTACTACAGTAATTACAAGTAACATATGTAACAATGACACTAAAATAAAGTGTTACCGGTAGGGGTTTCATCAACTAGTCGACTGTCACAACCACTAGTCGGCGCTGTCGGCCCTAATCGACTAGTCGGAAACAAAATGGCGTCAGGCGTTGAGGTACCTATGCGCATAGATATCATATAAAGGCTAGATGTCTCGTACGCGCTGCTGGCCAATGGAGCTCGACATCCGCACACGGCGGCCATCTTACCACAGGGTGCTCGCTCACTCATAACATGGTGCATGTACTTTTAAATAACCATAACTTGCTCAATTTTCTACCGATTTTCAAACGGTTTGGTTTGTGATAAACGTCAGAGATGTAGCTATTATACTGCATACATATGAATAATTATGTTCAAAATGTTTAAGCATTCAGAATTATAGCCACGTTAATAACGTTTGTAAGAAACCAAACCGTTTGTAAATCCGTCCAGATTTCAGCGAGATAAGAGGATTTGTGTGCGTGCTGCTCACTCACCTTAATTCACAGAGCCCTGTGGTAAGATGGCCGCCGGTGATACCGGAAGTGACTCCGCCTTAAGACATTAGCCTTTATATGATATCTATGCCTATGCGTCCAAAACGGTCAAGGTCATCCTATGTGTGGAAATACTTCACAGAAAATGTAGACACATCCACCGTTACCTGTAAGTTATGTAAAGCAGTGCTAAATACAATAGCAATACGTCTGCAATGGATAATCATCTTAGGATGAAACACCCACTGCCAACAGCAACCGTTCGTGGCAATGACGCTGGTTTTCATCGACTGACTGAAGCGAGACCAGCTCGGGGCGCGGGCGCGAGCACGGCAGGTTACGCAATACTCGTTCCCTCTTCTAGAGAGAACCGAGGTTACGTTAGGTAAAATATTGGCCTATACATGCTTAAATCATATTTGCTTAAAGATGCAATGAAAAATGTAGTTAAAACTATATGCAAAACTGAGTTGTGATGTTGACAATGTTATTGTCTGAGGCTAGCCATGTGGCAATGTTTATCTGCAACGTTCACTGATGCGCGTGGTGTGGTGCGGTTCATAACAAGAATGTTTTAATTACAAGAATGTTTTAAATGAATGCTGCTGTTTTTGTATTAACACATGTTGATGAAAAGATGAAAACTGATGAATTTATTTATGTTATTTCTGAATTTCAAAAATACATTTCCAGTGATTCACCAGAACTCCTTTCTCTGTGTCTTCCTTAACAATGCTCAATGCGCTAATGCGTCAATTTAATAAATACATAATTTAACGACTAGTCGTCGACTGTTATGCAAAACTAGTCGACTAGCAAAAATCAGTAGTTGTGAAACCCCTAGTTACCGGCTAATTATTTAACATTAGTTAATGTATTAACTAATATGAACTAGCAATACATTTGTTTCAGTATTTATTAATCTTTGTTAATGTTAGTTAAAACAAACACAGCTGTTCATTGTTTGTTCATGTTAGTTCACAGCGCATTGACTAATGTTCACAAATAATATTTGATTTTAATAATGTATTAGTGAATGTTGAAATTAAGATTAATAAATGCTGTCGAAGTATTGTTCATTCTTAGTTCATATTAACTACGGTAGTTAACTAATGTTAACTAATGGACCTTATTGTAAAGTGTTTCCGTATCACTGTTTCTCATACTTATGAAAAAACTATACTATCATTCAAATGTTTTTTTTTTAAAGGAAAATTTTGTGTATTTTATCAAGTAAGGATGCATGAAATTGATCAAAAGTTACAGTAAAGACATTTATAATGTAACAAAAGATTTATATTTTATATTTTATGCTGTTCTTTGTATTGATCAAAGAATCCTGAAAAAAATTGATCATGGTTTTCACAAAAATATGAAGCATCAAATCATCATATTAGAGTGATTTCTGAAGGATCATGTGACACTGAAGACTGGAGTAATGATGCTGAAAATTCAGCTTTGATCACAGGAATAAATTACACTTTACTATATATTCACACAGAACACAGATGATTTACATTGTAATTATATTTCACAATTTTACTGTAATTTTAATCAAATAAATGCAGTCTTGGTGAGCAGAAGAAACATGAAGAAAACCGACCCCAAACGTTTTAACGGTAGTGTATATTTATTAAAAAGCTTGAATAAATTACTGTTCTTATGTAACTTTGGGATCTCTGGGTGTCAGAACATGAAAGTTAAGGATTGTAATGGATGTGTCATGTATAATATGGTCTTATCCCTCCATTTGGAAAGTGTTGGAGGATCCTGCACACACATCATGACCTGAACTGAAGACTTTTCTTCAGAAAATGGAAAAAGTTGTATTTTGAGCCGCCTTTCAGAGGCTTTGCTGTCTTGTCATCATGTCTGAAGGATTCTTGTTGAAGTTGTGCAGTCACTCATCATTTACTGCTTTCTTGCCATCAGCAGTCTCCTCGTGTAACACACACACACACACACACACACACACACACACACACACACACACACACACACACACACACACGCGCACACACACACACACACGCACACACAGGGCCATCTGGCTTCAGCTTTGATCAGAATAAAGCGCTGATGAAGCGAGTTCAGTTTTTGGATGTTCAGCGGCAGCATTAATGCCAAAACACACTGTCCACATCATTTACTCTGCGGGAGACGACAGGCGAGAGTCAGTGCTGACTCTCAGAACTCTGTGCAACTAGTTTCATTCGCTCGTTCATTCATTATTTTTTTATCATTTCATGTTTTTTTTTTTTACATTTATTTTTATTTATTTATTTTATTCTATTGTTTCATTATTTTATATTGTTTTATTTTTTATTCTATTTCTATTTTTTCATTATTTTATTTTAATATTTTTTTATTTAATTTTTTTATTTAATTTTTCATTATTTTATATAGTTTTTTATTCTATTTTTTTCTTTTAATACATTTTTTTATTCTATTTTTATTATTTTATTTTTCATTATTTTATATTATATTATTTTGTATTCAATTTAACAGTCAGTCCTTACTCACTTTCATGACCAAAGATAAAAAAACAATAATAATAAAAAAACAATTAGTTTGTCAAAATCACTGAAAATGGTAGTCTTATCTGATATATATATATTTTTGAAACCAATAAAAACTGCAACTGACCTCTATGAAAAAAGAGCAGCTTTGAGATTTTCATAATTGCTAATCATCTTATTCTGCACAGGGATCATATGATCATCCAGAAACACAGATTGTGAAACACATGATGCCAGAATGTTCAGTTTAAAGCTGAAGGTTGAGGTTTCCCGAGTCCTGAAATAAATAAGCAGAACTCCATGTTTGCATTAGAGATGTTCTGACGTCACCTGAGAATATTAGAATAACTGAAGCGATTCGAGAGACATGAAGGCATATTATTAGCCAAAGTTTGCAGCTTTTATAATGAAGAGCTGAAAAAAGTGTTTCTTAACTGTTTGCTCTTTAGGTTTGATCGTTCTCTAATACACATGCAGTTCTCAGTCGCTCTCGTGTCAATCTGATCAGACTTCAGAGACTCAGTTGTGCTTCTCAGGTTTGGATGCTGTTGGAAAACACACTCATTTGTCTTTATGAACTGGTGCAGTGGCTCTTACACACCTCCAGCTGTCACTCAAAACTGTAAAACAGCACATTTCAGCAAACCTGAGTTTAATAAGTCCACGTTTGATCAGAAACTCTTCCCTCACATTATCAGGGCGAAGGCTTTGATCTCGATGAGGGAAGAATCCGGTGAAACCAGACGGCATGTGTGCAACAGGTTTCTCTCTTCTGCAAAAGCTTGTGTTTATGACACACTATTGTTCATGATAGCACTGTTAAAGGGATAGTTCACCCAAAAAGGAAAGTTATGTTATTTACTCATCCTCATGTCGCTGGAACACAAAAGAAGAAATTTTAAATAAAAAAAATAAAATAATTGTCCATAGAATGAAAATTAATGGAGTCTGTTTTTTTTTGGCCTCCATTGACTTTCACTGTAAACATGCTTTGTAATGACGTGTAAATCTGTGTTCTTTTTGTGATATTATTATAGTTTTTATTAATATTTGAATTAGTTTTTGTTTTTAGATTTTTCATTTTCATTTTAATTTCAGTTAAAGTTTTAAAAATTAGTTTTTGTAATTTTTGTGTGTTTTTTGTGTGTGAAAATATGTCTTTATTTTTATTAATTTGAGCTATTTTAGTACATCGTTAAACTTAATGAAAAGAGAAATGCGTGTTTTAAAAAAAAATATTTTATACTTCAGTTAACATTTATTTTATTTCAAGCAGTCCCTTTAATAGTCAGAAAACAAGTACATACTAAAGCACTTCATATAGAACTTTAGCGGTTTCCATTTTATGCATTCATTTCACTTTAATTGATCTTGTTTTAATTCATTTTTAATTTTAATGACATTTTATGAATTAAACAGCTCATGAACATACTTTATCAGTAGAAAAAAAATTAAATGGCCCATTAAACATGGAAGTATTATGCAATCATTTAAGACATTTCTCCTTAAATAGAACCTTTTGGCATAAAGTGTTCTTCCAAATTGAGTCCAGAACCTAAAACATTTAATGTCTTTTTCAGTTTTGTTTTTTTGATAATTTTTTTGGTGTTAATTCCAACTGCATAAATTTAGGCACAGGTGTGTATTTTTTAATTATAATTTTACTATTTCACCCTCATTTCCTTTAATGAATCTACAAAATAGTTCCTCTCAGCGCCTTTTGGACAAAAACGTCCTAAAAACGAAACCCATTAAAACTGCAATATTTAATCCCAGGGCCATTTCACTATAACGTTATGCAATCTTTGTTAATAGGCTTTCCTTCTGTTGGCAAGGCTTCAAAATTAAACTTTATCTACCATTTTTTACCAGATGGAGCCATTTTCTCAGGTTTGGCCTATAAAGCAAATACTCGCTATAAAATACTTTATTCCTTTTTTTCTGCTAGATAATTGTGTGGGTGTTTGGTATGGATGTCAGAGTGTGGTTTGCATGTATGTAATAGAAAATGCATGTGTGTGTGTGTGTGTGTGTGTGTGTGTGTGTGTGTGTGTGCAAATCCCAAATCCAACACTGTGTCCCAGTGAGTTTTGCTGCATCTAATGGAGAAATCTGGTTCTGCGCACAAACTAAATCTTACTTAAAGCTCATTTTTTGAGATATCCACCTTGTTTAGAATTATGGTTTTGATTTTCTAGCAGGTTTAGGGTTCAACATGTTTCATAAAATATATATTTTATATAAAATAAGTTTTCATAAACTTAAACCTCTATAACTTTTTTTTGGTATCACTTTTTAAACTTTTTTTTTACTTGAACAATAATCTGCCATGGGTCTTCTTTAAAACACGGCCGATATTAAATCTGTGCTCTCAAGCTTTAAATGTTTGACACAGACATTTTTGTCCAGTTTGGACCTGTGAGTGAGTTTCTGTGACTGACACAGGAGGGTTAACGCTGGCAGTGTATCGCGAGAGCTGTTGATCTCAGTGAACATCTGTGCTGAGACTCGAGCTCGTGTCGTCGGGCGGATCAGTGTAATGCTCTGGCCTGGACGAGCTCTATCGACTCTCTCAGAGAAGCTGCGTCCTGTGTGTGTGTGTGTGTGAACTCTTTTGTGCAGTAAGGTTATAGATATCTAGACTACACATTACCATTCAAAAATATTTTATTAATACTTGTATTCTGCAATACTGAGGATGCATTAAATTGATTAAAAATGACAAATAAATGCAGTTGTTTTGAACTTTCTATTCATCAAAGAATCCTGAGAAATAAAATGTATGATGGTTTCCACAAAAATATTACACTGCACAACAGTTTTCAACACTGATAATAATCATAAATGTTTATTGAGCATCAAATCATCATATTAGAGTGATCTCTGAAGGATCATGTGACACTGAAGACTGGAGTAATGATGATGAAAATTCAGAATTGAAAAGCTGTAATTTACCTTATAAAAGGTTGTTTGAAGAGACTTTTGTTACACAGTCAATTAAGTTTTTTTAGATAAAAATGTATGATGTATATATTTCATATTATATTTTTTATTTATATTTTCTATTCAAATTTATGATTCTTAATGACTGTTTATCTAATATGTATTTTTTATTTAAAAATGTTATATAATATTTATATAATTAAAGTGTATATTTTGTGCTGTGGCAGAAACTATATCCTTTTTTATAGAGTGAATTTGCAGTCCAATTAAATGTCCCTGCAGCATTAAAAATAAACAAATTGAAAACTGCAAATATCTTTTAAATTATGAGATACTCATTTTGAAAAAAAAAAAAAAAAAATACAGTACAGGTCAAAAGTTTTGAAACATTACTTTTTTTATATTTTTGAAAGAAGTCTCTAATGCTTATCAAGGCTGCGTTTATTTGATCAAAAAAACAGAAAAAAACCCAGTAATATTGTGAAATATTATTACAACTTAAAATAATAGTTTTCTATTTGAATATACTTTAAAAAATAATTTATTCCTGTGATGCAAAGCTGAATTTTCAGCATCATTACTCCAGTCTTCAGTGTCACATGTGACATCCAGTCTATCACATGATCCTTTAGAAATCATTCTAATATTCTGATTTATTATGAGTGTTGGAAACAGTTCTGATGCCTAATATATCTGATGAATAAAAGATTAAAAAGAACTGCATTTATTCAAAATCAAAAAAAAATTCTAATAATATAAATCTTCTTTACTATCACTTTTTATCAATTTAACACATCCTTGCTGAATAAAAGTATTGATTTATTTCAAAAAAAGAAAGAAAAAAAATTACTGACCCCAAATTACTGACCAGTAGTGTATATTGCTGTTACAAAAGATTTCTATTTTTAAAACATTTGCTTCTTTTTTTTTTTTTTTTTTTTTTTTTTATTCATCAAAGTATCCTAAAAAAGTATCACAGGTTATGAAACAATATTAAGCAGCAGAACTGTTTCCAACTTTGATAATGAATCATCATATTAGAATGATTTCTAAAGGATCATGTGATAGACTGGAGTAATGATGCTGAAAATTCAGCTTTGATCACAGGAATAAATGATAATTTAAAGTATAATAAATTGAAAACCAATTATTTTAAATTGTAATATTATATCACAATATTACATTTTTTTCTGTATTTTTGATCAAATAAATGCAGCCTTGATGAGCAGAAGAAACTTCTTGCAAAAGCATTAAAAATAGTAATGTTTCCAAACTTTTGACTGGTACTGTATATTTATATATTTATATGTGTAAAATAATTGTAATGATGTCGAGTACAGCATGTCGCACTGCTTGAAACACCATGTCAGCTCATGTGATATATTAAATCCGTGTATCAATCTCAGTGTTAGACACAGATCAGATGCTTTGCCTCCAGAGCTTTCGGGATTGTTTGTGGGAAGGGTTCAGGAAGCCACGCTGGAATAATTCCTCCAGTTTTCATCAGGGTAACTCAACACAACCCCAGCTCTGGCGAGTCACAGGCTTCATGAATCTCAGCTTTCAGTCGGCGCTCTATTGGATAGAGATCAGGGGACCGTGTTTCCACTAAAACAAGCTGAAGTCACGAGATATTCCCACAATAGAACAAGCTGGAGATGATGAATGCTCAGCGACACGCTGCATTGTCCCAGTGGAAGTGGGCTATTCGTTTCAGACGTGTAGACTGCGGCTATATCGGGATCCGGACGGTCAGCAGTAACACTCGTTCTCCACTACAGCATCCAGAGCACTGCTTATGTTTAAGGGGGTAAAGTGTGCCGAGTAAACAGTTCCTGCGCTATTACACGAGCAGGGATGGATGAAGCGCATTACTCTTCCCTGAAGCTTCAGAGATGCACAGCACTGTTAGAAAGAGAGTCAGTGAGTGACGTTTCCCTCTTTAACAAGCTGCTTTTGGCCAGAGAATCTGTCGTGTTTCTGCTGTGTGTGTCCAGTTCAACACTAGTCAAAGATCTTGAATCACATTTCTGTTGGGTCGAAACACAGTCTCGACTTTATCGACTTGCTTTGCCTGTACAAACACAGTCTGTTATACTGATTTATATTGCAAACTTGCTATTTTATCTTAATATCATCACTGCTCTTTACTCTTCTAGTTATTTACATCTAATGAACCGAAGTCTCGCTCATTCACCGATAAATCTCTTGCACGTTAAGATAAGTGCACGTTATTTCTCGCAAAATAAGTGGGAGACGTTTGATTGACTTGACAATCAGTCTGATTCACGAGCAAATGACTCTTCTGAGTCTGTTTGTTCAGTGAATCATTTAAAGGGGTGGTATAATGCTCTTTACACAAGATGTAAAATAAGTCTCTGATGTCCCCAGAGTGTGTGTGTGAAGTTTTAGCTCAAAATACCCCACAGATATTTTTATATAGCATGTTAAAATTAAAACTTTTTGAAGGTTGAGCAAAAACGCACCGTTTTGTGTCTGTTCCTTTAAATGCAAATGAGCTACTGCTCCTGGCACAGGGGGCGGAGCTTCAAGAGCTCGTGTCCTTTTACCTCACACACACACACACTGAACATTTCAAAAACTTTTACCCTTTTATGTTCAAACCGAAGTCAGACAATGATGGAGAGACTCAAGAAGAAGAGAAACATGTAGAAGCAACAGGACATTTCTGAATGGTTAGTTGATGAATTTATGTAGCTTATGTGTAGTTATCTTCTAGTCATTGATTAGCATATTCTGTCATGATAATCGATAAATCGTGTTCAGGGGGCGGGGTTTATGTAAATTCTAGGGTTGGTGATGTCACTAACCCAGGAGGAAGCTCGTGTAGTCTCTACCAGCCGTTTGTTGTAGTCCTTAAAAAGCGATTTCTTTAAAAGCAAATATCTCCCTTTGCTTTGAACTTTGAGCGTTGTAACTTTGCAGATGTTGTTTATGCTCAAACAGCAACATTACACACTAACTAAAGTTAGAAAAGTCAAATCATAATCAACCACCCCTTTAAAAGACGCGTGAACACTGGTTAGCGGTTTGAATCAGTGTAACAAATCCTGGTTTCTGAATCAGTCTGTGTCTCGGGTCAAACACCGCTCTGTGGCTGTAGAGCAACATCAGACTTCACTGACTAGATCTCTGCACACACACATCACTACATATGATGAGACATAAATGAGTTAATGCTGTGTTTGGTCACGCTCACTGTGTGTTATTGAACAGAAACCGCTGTTGTGCTGCTGTTCTGCTCAGATTCACTGAAGAAATGTTTATTTCCTTTTTCATCAGAAACTCAAGCAGAAGAACCAACAGCTGAAGATGATCATGGACCAGCTCAGAAACCTCATCTGGGAGATCAACTCCATGCTGGCTGTCAGGAGCTGAAACACACACACACACACACACACACACACACACAAACACTCGCACAAACACAAACACAAACACACACACACACACACACACACACTCAACTCACCCAGACTCTCACACACACACACACAGTCGCACAAACTCTCACACACACTCACACAAACACACACACTTTCTCTCTCACACACACACACACACTCAACTGACCCACACTCTCACACACACACTTTCTCGCTCTCACACACACACACACACACTCACAGTCGCACAAACACACTCAAACACACACTCGTACAAACTCTCACACACACTCACACTCACACTCACACGCTCGCGCGCACACACACACACACACACACACACACACACACACACACACACACACACACACACACACACACACACACACACTTACTCTCTCACACACAATCCTTCTCTCTCTCTCTGTCACACACACACTCAACTCACCCACACACTCTCTCACACACACACTCAACTCACCCACACACACTCAACTCACCCACACTCACTCTCTCTCACGCACACACTCACTCTCTCTCTCTCTCACACTCAACTCACCCACACACACTCAACTCACCCACACACACACACTCTCTCTCTCACTCTCACACTCAACTCACCCACACACACTCAACTCACCCACACACACACACTCTCTCTCACCCACACTCTCTCTTTCTCACACACACTCAACTCACCCACACTCTCTTTCTCACACACACACTCAACTCATCCCCACACTCTCTCTCTCACTCTCTCTCACACCCACACACACACTCTCTCTCTCACTCTCACACACCCACACACGAAGTGTTGTACATATGATGCGTTCAGGTCCTCCTGGGAAGTTATGTACGAGTTGGTAGTTGTGTTCACACACACACACGGTCAGGAGGTTCGGGTCTCTTTCGTCGGAGTAAGATGGCGGTGAACCTTCTCTTCATCAACTACACAAAATACAGCAAGACTCTTAAACTTCCAGAATATGAAGAACAGAACGTGTTCAGGTGTGTTTAGCTTTTCATGTTTTTAATTTATGAAGCCACTTTATCATTACACATCACATTATTACATTACAATGCAGGCAGTTAGCTTATTCTGGAGTAAATAAAGCCTGACGATGTCGGAATGAAACTCCCGAACTCAGAGAGAAAATCCCGAGTTTCCCACTCGGAAATACGATCTTCCCGACATGGCTTGAACGCGCCAATACCCAGCGCTCGCTGTTCTCAGAGGCGAGGCGAGAGCAGCGAGGCACAGGATTGATAGCAGGAGAAACTCTACGTTCATAACACACTTCGCTTCGTCTGCCTCGGATTCAATCTCCAACCTGACGAACATGAGGAGTCTGAGCGCTCAGAGATGCTTTCAAATCAACCTTTTACACAAGTATAGTCCTCATATTCTGCATGAGTGATTGCTCCTATTTACTTTTAAACTGTATGTTTCTTAATCATAACTTGCAGAAAATATTGTGTGAACATTGCATAGCCTATTAGTGTGGCGTTACTATATCTACATAAAAACTGCACCAAACGCACGTCTCGACTGCCTCCTTTGTGTAGTGTCCCATAAACCAGCACACAAGTACAGTCTGAGCTCAGAACTAGATATTATAGCAGCCTCAAAAATCACAATCAATAGTGCTGAATTCCATCATGAACGGTTCGATACGCAGTAAAAAGTGTTGACCTGAAATTATAACCTTGAGTTATTTCTAAATTAATATTCTCAGGTTGATTCTGCATTATTATGATTTGATTATGATAATAATGATTTTTTTTATCTTTTATGATTTTTTTATTTTTTGATAAGTCAAAAGTACGGTCTGATTTCAGTATTAGATATTAAAGCAGATGATGATAATGATTTTTTTTATCTTTTATGATTTTATGATAAGTCAAAAGTACGGTCTGATTTCAGTATTAGATATTAAAGCAGCCTCAAAAATCACAATATGAGAAATAATGTACAATCAATAGTGCTGAATTCCATCATAAACGGTTCGATACACACAGTAAAAAGGTGTGACCTGAAATTATAACCTTGAGTTATTTCTAAATTAATATTCTCAGGTTGATTCCGTGATATTATAATTTGATTATGATAATGATTTTTTTTATCTTTTATGATTTTTTATTTTTTGATGTCAAAATTACAGTCTGATTTCCGTATTAGATATTAAAGCAGATTATGATAATGATTTTTTTATCTTTTATGATTTTTTTTTTTGATAAGTCAAAATTACAGTCTGATTTCAGTATTAGATATTAAAGCAGCCTCAAAAATCACAATATGATAATTTTTTTTACAATCAATAGTGCTGAATTCCATCATGAACGGTTCGATACACACAGTAAAAAGGTGTGCCCTGAAATTATAACCTTGAGGTATTTCTAAATTAATATTCTCAGGTTGATTCCGCGATATTATGATTCGATTATGATAATAATGTTTTTTTTCCTACCGGTGTACCTCCACATTATTTCCACTCGCCTCTTTATGACTATTATTAACCAGAAACACGACACACATCATTATAGCATCAAATATGACTTTATTCATTTTCTTATAAATCATTCATACAAAATTGGCATTCTGCAATTTCTTTATTACCTCTATAAAAAGTCATCTGTTAATTACTGGGATGACGGGTCAGGACAGGAGGGAGCAAAACAAAGAAATCTGAACAGAAATAACCCAAAAACAAACCAGTATTTACTCATAAATAGTCTAAAGTGGTCATGCAAGTCTGGTTAACAGCCTAACGTGAGCAACGCCGTCCAATCCTTATTAGTGTCGAACGCTATCCGAAGGACCGGGTCAGGGGTCGCGAACTCCGTTCACTGGAATCAAAAGGCACAATCAGGGAGAGATCGGTGACATTGTTGAGCATGAGTCCATATTGCTTATTGCTAATCACAGAACGTAATGCAAAGTAAGGTTAAAGTTAGTATGCAAATTTACCAGACAGTGTGATCCTGACTAAACGATGCAAACAAACATTACTTCGCTAAAGCAACATAATAACACAGATAATTGCATGAGTTTTAATCTGCCAAGATTCTTTGGTGATCTTGCATGTGTAGTTTAGCAGCAGCATTCAACCGGCCGATTGCAAATGAATGGCTTTGTCACGTTAAGCTGGGTAATTAAAATAACACTGGCATCAATGCAAACACCCATCAGTGTGTGGACGAGCGGATCTGACGGCACAGAGACGGGCTGAGATGCACATGTCAATCAAAACCCCTAAAACCATCTCCCGTGTTTATAATCATGTAGATCAGCTGTATGTACAGCGATAAGTCATGTTGATTCTGTGATATGGCATTATAACAATGACAATCATAGGATCATTTTTTTTAAATTGGTTTTCTGAACTTAAAACTCAACCAGACGTGGGCCATTTGTGTTAAAGCTAATCACGAATGCAACCGTTAAAGAGGGCGATTATACTAGAAGCTTTCAGGGACTTATTAATTCACGTACTTGTATAACAAGATTCAAGCGAGCACCTAAACAGCGCAAATGTCAAGATGGACGAAACACTTTAAAATTTCATTTTCAAGCCACGGTTCCGGTTAATGAAGAATTTCTCAGGTTTTTAAATCACGATTCAATGTAAAAAAAGAAAAAGGTTATTAAAATACAACGCAAAACAACTCGGGTTCCTAAACAACATTCAGTGTCAGATATGCGTGTGTACGAATATATCAGCGTCAACCGAATTCCTGATGATGTGTAATGCGAAGGGAAAGTGGGAAGGACAAGGAAAAGGCTTTGGCTCACAGCTGGCACATTTTAAGTCCAGTCACCTTCACTAAAGGCCACTAAAGCTCAGCTCTCCTTCAAGTCATCAGACATTCAAGATCCTGCGACGCGCTCTCCGCAAACAACACACGCTCCCTCGATAGGAAGAAACCGGGATGTGTGTCACTTCGCAGGGGGCGTAGATTAGCCGGGGTCCGTTTGCGGCTGAGCGAGTTTTACATGCGGACAGGAGGACGAGGAACTTTGACGGACAGCTCATTTTTCACAGGGACAGGGGAGATAAAGCAGGAGAGAGACGTCTCACTTAAACTGCGGACCGAAGTCCTTACGATGCAGACCTGTCTGAAAGCTCCTCCGGTGAACAGACGGTGTTGTGCACTGTAAGCTCTGCCTTTCTTTCCACGCTCATTTACTATGACCAACGTTCTTCCCAAAGTCTGGCTGGGAGGATTTGGGGAATTCTAATTAATATTATAAAAAATGCATTTTAAGGTGGATTTGCATTAATTAGATAGGGAGGGTTGGACAAGCCACTTAAGGAAACTCATTAGTCTTGGCACTGTTTTTTAAAAATAAAAGCAATGAAATACTGCAGGGTTTGAGCGGTGGCTCTGCCGCTGATAACGGGATCGCACCGTTTAATGCACACTTCTGCGTTCGTGAACTTTTCACATGCTTTGAATCGATATGAAGCCTTTTGGAAATTAAAAAGCCTCTACACTGCAGAAAATTAAAACAATTATTATTCTTAAGCATTTTTGTCTCGCTTTTCATTTAAAATATCGAAACGCTCTTAAATCAAGATCATTTATTTGAGAAGCAACATGAGATATTAAGTTTAAAAAACAAATCGTGAAAATGAAGTGAGTTTGTGCTTGAAACAAGAACAAATATCTGTCAGTGGAGTCAGAAAGATAAACTTCATTCACAGGAAAAACTGATTTGTCTGACTCCACTGACAGATATTTGTTCTCGTTTCAAGCACAAACTAATTTCCCTCAAAAATGTTTTGCTAATTATTTTAAGTCATGTTGCTTCAAGTAAATGCATCTTGATTTCACAGGGAAAATTGATTTTTCTGACTCCATTCACAGATATTTGTTCTTGTTTTAAGCACAAACACAAATTTACTTGTGAAGCAACATGACAAAAAAATCTAAATGAAGTGAGTCTGTGCTTAAAAACAAGAACAAATATGTCAATGGAGTCAGAAAAATCTCCTTGTTTTCCATGTGAATAAAGATGATTTTTCTGACTGCACACACAGATATTTGTTCTTGTTTTAAGCACTTGTCATGTTGCTTCTCAAGTAAATGCATCTTGATTTAAGAACTTTTAGACATTTGTACTGTAAAGTGACTGTTTTTTGCAGTGCAACACCTCAAAAACGTGTCAGTAAAGCTCACTCGCACACAATCCCGGCTCATCTCCTCAAACCCTGGGAAAAGAAACGGATTGGGAGAAGATGTGTGGTGGTTCAGAAGTGCTAACGCGATGATGCATCCCTCCTGTCGTCGCTCGTGTGCTGGGAAAGATCAGTTCATCAACCCTGAACCCAAACCCTCCCCAAGAGTTAAAGCGTGTCAGGTGTGTGTGTCGTCCCGCAGTGTGTGCTGAAGGGGAAGCGGCCCCGTGGGCTCCTGAGAGTCTCTCGCGGCCCCCTGGTGAATGTCCATCGAGGGCCGCCAGTCGGGTCAGAGCCGCTCGATCTCCCTGTATTTCTTGCGGAGGATGGAGACCTGGTCCTTGAACAGAACCGGGTCCAGTCTCATTTGGGAGTGGACCAGAGGCATGCCGCCAAACCAGCTGGCGAACTTGTTCATGCAGGTCTGGCGCTGGGCGAAGTGGTCCGGGTCGGCCCAGCGCGAGGCTCGAGATGACTGAGGGAACAGAGACACGGCGTTAGACGATCACATACACTGACGCTCAAAAGTTTGGGATCGGTACGATATTTTATGTTTTTTTTTTTAAGGAAGTTTCTTCTGCTCACCAAGGATGCATTCATTAAAAACAGAAATATTGTTGACAATTTAAAATAACTGTTTTCTATTTTAATGTATTTTAAAGTGTAATTTATTCCTGTGAATGTTCAGCATCATTACTCCAGTCTTCAGTGTCACATGATCCTTCAGAAATCACTCTAATATGATGATTTGATGATCAAGAAACATTTATGATTATTATCAGTGTTGAAAACAGTTTTAACTATTTTTTTTTCCTCAGGATTCTTTGATGAATAGAAAGTTCAAAAGAACTGCAATTATTTGAAATAACATCTTTTGTAACATTATAAATGTCTTTGTTGTAACTTTTGATCAGTTTAATTCATCCTTGATGAATAAAAGTATTGATTTCTTTTATTTAACAACATTAAAAATCTTACCGATCCAAAACTTTTGACTGTGTAGTTTATTCATCTACTAGTGGTGTAACCGTACACTATATATGATGATGATGATGATGATGATGATGGTTTGGCACTTTTGGATGCAAAACATGTCAGCAATTTACTGTATTTTAGAATAAAGTTAGAATTAATGCTCTCCCATTCTAATCGTTTTACTTTATCGGAATGGGACAAAACTTGGGATAGGTTTTGGCACTTGATGTAAAAACACACACAAAAAAGAAAATCATAAACATGATTCGAAAAGGTTAAAAGGTCCTGAAAAAAAGTCACACATATTGTTCGTGGTCAAAAATGAGGAAATTAATGGGAGACGAATCTCACATTCTCACTGAAAGCTCATTTTTTGAGAAATCAACCTCAAATTTGGAACATGACTTATTTAGATTTATGACTTTGATTTTCTCATAGTTTTAGAGTAAAAGTGTTTTGAAAAATACGTATTTTGTATACATTTTTTATTTATTTTTCACAGCAATAAATGTAAAATTTATAACGTTTTTCAAGTTCACTTTTTTTTCCTTCATTTTTTTCATTTTCAGGTCTATGAAAAAAAAGTGAATAAATGGATTATAACGGCAAAAATATCAAAATATCAAAAAAAATATATTATCGAATTAAATTTATATTACAATAATTTCCTTGAAAAAAAAAAAGTGGTAATGTTTGACCGACACGCAAACAGCTTATTCTTACTCATCCGGCATCGGCTCACTCACTGACTCACTCACTGACTCACTCACTCACTGACTCACTCACTCACTGACTCACTCACTCACTGACTCACTCACTCACTGACTCACTCACTCACTGACTCACTCACTCACTGACTCACTCACTCACTGACTCACTGACTGACTGACTCACTCACTCACTGACTCACTCACTCACTGACTCACTCACTCACTCACTCACTCACTCACTGACTCACTCACTGACTCACTCACTCACTCACTCACTGACTCACTGACTGACTCACTCACTCACTCACTCACTGACTCACTCACTGACTCACTCACTCACTCACTGACTCACTCACTCACTCACTCACTCACTCACTCACTCACTCACTCACTCACTCACTCACTCACTCACTCACTCACTGACTCACTCACTCACTGACTCACTGACTGACTCACTCACTCACTCACTCACTGACTGACTCACTCACTCACTCACTGACTCACTCACTGACTCACTCACTGACTCACTCACTGACTCACTCACTCACTGACTCACTCACTCACTGACTCACTCACTCACTGACTCACTCACTCACTGACTCACTCACTCACTCACTCACTCACTCACTCACTCACTCACTCACTCACTCACTCACTCACTCACTCACTCTCCTTCGGTATTTTTCAAAGTAAATGTTTATAAATAATATTGTCCATTCTAGAGGAGAAACTCTGAGTTGCTCACAGAGAGGTTCTTCACATTTGTTAAAACAGTGTTTGTTTGGAACACACACACACGCACACACACACACACACACACACACACTGAACCAGAAGACGTCTAGCGTCACCCCCCCGCTCACCTGACCCATCATGGTCTCCTTGTACTGCTTCTTCTGAGTGACCTTGATGGGCGGCAGCTTGGAGACGGCGGACACGAGGAAGTTCATGAGGAGATCCTCACAGTTGGCCAGCTGGTCCACCATGCTCTTCAGGCTCGTGGGCAGGAGGTGCGTGTACAGGAAGTGGTAATATCTGGAAGATATAATATTATAAATATATATATAATATAATGGACATTGTCAAGGACAGGCGGAGACAAACCACATCATTCATGCAAAAGCTCAATAGGACAATGAACACAATTTGTTGGGCTGGATAATAGATATTGATTTTTCATTTAACTGCAGAAATCCCAATATCAGACTTTTAATCAATGGATATTTAATCAATATTTTTAATGCCCTCTGTAATACTAAAGTATTCTTGCAACAGGTTTCTAGCCAAATCATGTTTGTCATCATATTCGGATTATTCTTCATTTGTGGTGGCAGGTAGTGTGCTAAAACTAATTCAATGTTTCTGTGAACTGAAATAAAATGAAATATTTTTAAATTAAACATGTATAATTATATTGCTAAGAAAATAATAATAAGGAAATAATTTAATACATATTTTGTTCTATTTGAACTACTTCCTTTACTTCATCTTTGTAAAGATCATGCATTTATTTTGTACTTAAATTGTTTGAAAGACAGTAACATCACAGCTCAATTTTTATAATTTTTTTAAAAATGTATAATTCTATTTTAATTAAAATAAGAATGTATCTGTGATGTTACTGTCTTTCATTTCAGACATAAGCAGCTGTCACCAGCATTATTAAGTTCAATGTCATTAAGCTTTTACTGGATTTATCAAACGTTTTAAACGCACAGCCAAAAGCTGTGTTATTTTGACACATTTCTACCTCGTTTGCCTAACGAACTAGTAACTGAATCAAATCAGAACTGAATTGAAACCTTGTAACTCAAACTGAGAAGTTGTTGCACAAACACTCTCAGACGCCATGCTTAAACAACAGCGATTTAGAAACCAGGAAAACTACCATTCAAGAGATTAGGGTCGGTTTTAGAGAGAAGTCCCTCATTTATTTGATCAAAAATACAGTAAAAATTCTGAAATATTATTACAATTTAAATCAGCTGTTTTCTATGTGAATATATAGTAAAGTGTAATTTATTCCTGTGATCAAAGCTGAATTTTCAGCATCATTACTCCAGTCTTCAGTGTCACATGATCCTTCAGAAATCACTCTAATATGATGATTTGATGCTCAAGAAACATTTGAGATTATCACCAATGTAGAACACGGTTCATATTTTTATGGAAAAATATGGATACTTTGATGAATATGTTGAAAAGAGCAGCATTTATCAGGTTTAACTATAACTTTTGATGAATTTAATGCATCTTTGCGGAATTAAAGTCTTATTTTCTGCCAAAAAACTTCCCAAACTCTTGAATGGTTGATCTTTCGGCAGCAGAAACGGTGTCAACAAACTAATTTGCACATAACAGTCCTGAAGCTGGCCGCGCTGGCCTCATTTCTTCAGTTTCTACAGTACCTGTGGTAAATGGCAGCTCCGGTGAGAACCATGGAATAATCATTGGTCCATTTGGAGGTGTAACCCCAGCGCTCCTTATTATTGTCCCAGAAATGACTTCGGGCCGGATATCCCACAATCCTCTCTGGGAAACTCTGCCACACCGTGAAGGCGAAGTCCACCTGCAAGACACCGTCGAGCTCGAGTTAGAAGCCGCTCGCCAAACCAGCGCTATAACAGAGCTGCCAACTCTCACGCATTCACCGAGAGACTCACGCAATCGACACACTTCACACACTCTCACGCCACACAGAAAAATCACGGAGCAAAGAGGACACGGAGACCGACAGACTAGACAGAGCAGGTTAGTTATGATATAAAAAATATCTCAGCTCTCAGATTCTGTCAATTTAATTACAAAATTCAAACAATAAATACCGTTCTGGTGTTTGTAAATGTGACTTGACAGATCCCTAGCGGCACGTGACCCGATCATCTCTAGCTGATAGTAAATAAACACTGAAAGATACAGTACAACTTACCGAAATGTATATTCATCATACATAATAGTGTTTTTCAACTGCAGAAGGGGTCAATAAAACAGCTGGAGAACAATCATGTCACATAACATTTACC
Source organism: Vimba vimba (assembly GCA_022828995.1). Taxonomy (NCBI): domain Eukaryota; kingdom Metazoa; phylum Chordata; class Actinopteri; order Cypriniformes; family Leuciscidae; genus Vimba; species Vimba vimba. Next base: position 2,331,251 of record CM040824.1, on the reverse strand, counting down.
TCAGGAAAGCCATTTAGTGACCATAATAATAGGCTATAGCACGTTAGTTGGCTAGAAAAAAGAGCTATTTTGCTAAATATGTGTACTATATTACATATTTATTATATTTTTACTTATATCATTAAATAAAGTTATTATAATAAAAACGCATTATATTTCATTTGAGTTATTTTTAACCTTAAATAATACTGCCAGCTGATAGGGCTCTCTGTGCGTTTACAGCATTAGGTGAGATTTTTTTTTTCTTGAGAAAAATTAACGCCTATCTTGTGTACCTAATATTTATTCAAATGAGTCAATATTAAATCAAATCACAAGAATTGAATTGAAATCGTGAAATTTGTTTCAAGCAATAATAAAAAAAAAAAAGTAGCTTACCAGAAATTGTACCATATAAACATTGTAACATGTCACTAAACCTGGTAAAATTCAGTTTAGTTACTAAAATGTTTTGACAATCACAATTACACTTATTGTGATGCAAGATTTTTTTTTTTACACTCGCCGCGAGACTCCGCCCACACACTGTTCTGATTGGCTGTGGGTTTTGATTGATTGATTTTGACGCATCGTGTAGTTGTCGCTGGAATCTTATCGCGTTGCGTCTGGTTAGGACACGTTGGCATCCTTCGCTCGGGTTTTTTATTTTATTTATTTATTTTTTAAATTGAGTGTTCATCAGAGGGTATAAGACCTCTAGGACTTTTAGATGGATTCGAGGAGTTTTGTGGTTGAAATTTAAAAAAGTAACAAATCCTTCCCTCACAGAAGAGGGATAAGATATTTTGAGTTGAATTAAAAGGCTTATGCATGAAATTGTGAGTCATTTTGAATTTAAGATGAAATGTGAGTAATGTGCTTAAATTACAAAATTATTATTTATTTATAATTGAATGATTAAATCAAGTAATTTAAAGGTAAATAAAACAAAAAATAACAAAAAATCTCCAAACATTTGCATAAAAAAAATGGACAAAAAAAAAAAAAGTATAATTTTAAGATACAAGTATAAGATTCTGGACCTGCGAGGGAAGGATTTGTTCCAGGACGCAAAGGGAAGGAACGAATAAAGAATGAAAGCTTTCTCATGACAAAAGCCAGACACAAAGATCCACGCTTTCAAAGCTGAGGCTGAGAAGATGCCCTCCTTTTTCTGAGATCAAAGCATTTAAACACACAATTACTGAAACACATCAATAGTGTGAGCGGCGGATCTGAAGTCAGCAGAACTGAAACACACACACACACACTGAGATTATACAGCGTAACTCCACCGGCAGGACATGTGCGGCTCCTGCTGTATAAACGGGGATGAAGAAAGAAAGAAAGAAAGAAAGAAAGAGAGAGAGAGAGTAACTGCAGTGTGGCCGAGATAACGCATGATTAAAGGAAGACAGGTTTAGGCGCTGGCCTTCAGCCGGCTCTGATAAGGAACGGACAGAACGAAGCGGAGAAGAGGAGGAACGAGGGATGAAGAGGTCGAGTCGAGATGGTTATGGGTGGAGAGGTGCAGTGGTCTTCAGATCTGAAAGGTTGTGTGTTTAATAAGAGGGTTCTGATCCGACATCTACACTAGTGTTCACTGTAAGAGATGCTGATTTAATTCAGAGAACACACACTCTCGTCCTGTAAAACACAGAAAACAGCCGGAGCATTTCCCATCTCTGATCGCTTCATTAAACAAGCCGATGATGAAACTTTTATATGTAAATGACCTCTGTTATGATTGGCTATATCAACTGATGCGTGAGATTAATAATAGTAAACGTATACATAAATATACAAATACATGTATTCTTGTAGGGACAAACTTAATGTTTATCAATATATACAGTATAGATATTGATGCATTATACACACACACAAACTCACACTTACTCTCTCTTTCTCAAACACACACACACACACACACACACACACACACACACACACACACACACACACACACACACACACACACACACACACACACACACACACACACACACACACACACACACACACACTCTCTCTCTCTCTCTCCCTCTCTCAAACACACACTCTCTCACACAGTATATATTGATGGTAGTTAAGTTTGACCATACAAAAATTGTAATTGACTTCACTTTTTTTTAAATCAACCATCTGGGTTTAATTTATTAAAAATAAAATAATAAAAACAGCCAAGAAAAAAAAAACATACAATTTTCCCAATAAAAAATGGGCTTAAGCTGCTGCGTTTCAATCACCTGAAATAAATGTTTATAGATGTTAATCAGCTCTGATGTTTCCAAAATAATAATAATAAAAAAATTATTAACTATATTATTAACTAATAAAGATGGATTAAATGTGTCACTAAATCGCACACAATAACTTTGACAGTCCTGTCCATCACAGACCTCGAGCCGAAGACACCACAAACAGGCAAGAAGGAAGACGACATTCACAGCATGAATAGAAATAAAGATGACATTCACAGCATGAATAGAAATAAAGATGATATTCACAGCATGAATAGAAATAAAGATGATATTCACACCATGAATAGAAATAAAGATGATATTCACAGCATGAATAGAAATAAAGATGATATTCACAGCATGAATAGAAATAAAGATGATATTCACACCATGAATAGAAATAAAGATGATATTCACACCATGAATAGAAATAAAGATGATATTCACAGCATGAATAGAAATAAAGATGATTTTCACACCATGAATAGAAATAAAGATGATTTTCACAGCATGAATAGAAATAAAGATGATATTCACAGCATGAATAGAAATAAAGATGACATTCACAGCATGAATAGAAATAGAGATGATATTCACACCATGAATAGAAATAAAGATGATATTCACACCATGAATAGAAATAAAGATGATATTCACAGCATGAATAGAAATAAAGATGATATTCACAGCATGAATAGAAATAAAGATATTCACACCATGAATAGAAATAAAGATGATATTCACACCATGAATAGAAATAAAGATGATATTCACACCATGAATAGAAATAAAGATGATATTCACACCATGAATAGAAATAAAGATGATATTCACAGCATGAATAGAAATAAAGATGATATTCACACCATGAATAGAAATAAAGATGATATTCACACCATGAATAGAAATACAGATGATATTCACAGCATGAATAGAAATAAAGATGATATTCACAGCATGAATAGAAATAAAGATGATATTCACAGCATGAATAGAAATAAAGATGATATTCACACCATGAATAGAAATAAAGATGATTTTCACACCATGAATAGAAATAAAGATGATTTTCACAGCATGAATAGAAATAAAGATGACATTCACAGCATGAATAGAAATAGAGATGATATTCACACCATGAATAGAAATAAAGATGATATTCACAGCATGAATAGAAATAAAGATGATATTCACAGCATGAATAGAAATAAAGATGATATTCACAGCATGAATAGAAATAAAGATGATATTCACAGCATGAATAGAAATAAAGATGATATTCACACCATGAATAGAAATAAAGATGATATTCACAGCATGAATAGAAATAAAGATGATATTCACAGCATGAATAGAAATAAAGATGATATTCACAGCATGAATAGAAATAAAGATGATATTCACACCATGAATAGAAATAAAGATGATATTCACAGCATGAATAGAAATAAAGATGATATTCACAGCATGAATAGAAATAAAGATGATATTCACAGCATGAATAGAAATAAAGATGATATTCACAGCATGAATAGAAATAAAGATGATATTCACAGCATGAATAGAAATAAAGATGATATTCACAGCATGAATAGAAATAAAGATGATATTCACAGCATGAATAGAAATAAAGATGATATTCACAGCATGAATAGAAATAAAGATGATATTCACAGCATGAATAGAAATAAAGATGATATTCACAGCATGAATGGAAATAAAGATGATATTCACAGCATGAATGGAAATAAAGATGATATTCACAGCATGAATGGAAATAAAGATGATATTCACACCATGAATGGAAATAAAGATGATATTCACACCATGAATGGAAATAAAGATGATATTCACAGCATGAATAGAAATAAAGATGATATTCACAGCATGAATAGAAATAAAGATGATATTCACAGCATGAATAGAAATAAAGATGATATTTACACCATGAATAGAAATAAAGATGATATTCACAGCATGAATAGAAATAAAGATGATATTCACAGCATGAATAGAAATAAAGATGACATTCACAGCATGAATAGAAATAAAGATGACTTTCACACCATGAATAGAAATAAAGATATTCACAGCATGAATAGAAATAAAGATGATTTTCACACCATGAATAGAAATAAAGATGATTTTCACAGCATGAATAGAAATAAAGATGATATTTACAGCATGAATAGAAATAAAGATGACATTCACAGCATGAATAGAAATAGAGATGATATTCACACCATGAATAGAAATAAAGATGATATTCACACCATGAATAGAAATAAAGATGATATTCACAGCATGAATAGAAATAAAGATGATATTCACAGCATGAATAGAAATAAAGATGATATTCACACCATGAATAGAAATAAAGATGATATTCACAGCATGAATAGAAATAAAGATGACATTCACAGCATGAATAGAAATAAAGATGATATTCACAGCATGAATAGAAATAAAGATGATATTCACAGCATGAATAGAAATAAAGATATTCACACCATGAATAGAAATAAAGATGATATTCACACCATGAATAGAAATAAAGATGATATTCACACCATGAATAGAAATAAAGATGATATTCACACCATGAATAGAAATAAAGATGATATTCACAGCATGAATAGAAATAAAGATGATATTCACACCATGAATAGAAATAAAGATGATATTAGCACCATGAATAGAAATACAGATGATATTCACAGCATGAATAGAAATAAAGATGATATTCACAGCATGAATAGAAATAAAGATGATATTCACAGCATGAATAGAAATAAAGATGATATTCACACCATGAATAGAAATAAAGATGATTTTCACACCATGAATAGAAATAAAGATGATTTTCACAGCATGAATAGAAATAAAGATGACATTCACAGCATGAATAGAAATAGAGATGATATTCACACCATGAATAGAAATAAAGATGATTTTCACACCATGAATAGAAATAAAGATGATTTTCACAGCATGAATAGAAATAAAGATGATATTTACAGCATGAATAGAAATAAAGATGACATTCACAGCATGAATAGAAATAGAGATGATATTCACACCATGAATAGAAATAAAGATGATATTCACACCATGAATAGAAATAAAGATGATATTCACACCATGAATAGAAATAAAGATGATATTCACACCATGAATGGAAATAAAGATGATATTCACACCATGAATGGAAATAAAGATGATATTCACAGCATGAATAGAAATAAAGATGATATTCACAGCATGAATAGAAATAAAGATGATATTCACAGCATGAATAGAAATAAAGATGATATTTACACCATGAATAGAAATAAAGATGATATTCACAGCATGAATAGAAATAAAGATGATATTCACAGCATGAATAGAAATAAAGATGACATTCACAGCATGAATAGAAATAAAGATGACTTTCACACCATGAATAGAAATAAAGATATTCACAGCATGAATAGAAATAAAGATGATTTTCACACCATGAATAGAAATAAAGATGATTTTCACAGCATGAATAGAAATAAAGATGATATTTACAGCATGAATAGAAATAAAGATGACATTCACAGCATGAATAGAAATAGAGATGATATTCACACCATGAATAGAAATAAAGATGATATTCACACCATGAATAGAAATAAAGATGATATTCACAGCATGAATAGAAATAAAGATGATATTCACAGCATGAATAGAAATAAAGATGATATTCACACCATGAATAGAAATAAAGATGATATTCACAGCATGAATAGAAATAAAGATGACATTCACAGCATGAATAGAAATAAAGATGATATTCACAGCATGAATAGAAATAAAGATGATATTCACACCATGAATAGAAATAAAGATGATATTCACACCATGAATAGAAATAAAGATGATATTCACACCATGAATAGAAATAAAGATGATATTCACACCATGCATAGAAATAAAGATGATATTCACAGCATGAATAGAAATAAAGATGATATTCACACCATGAATAGAAATAAAGATGATATTCACAGCATGAATAGAAATAAAGATGATATTCACAGCATGAATAGAAATAAAGATGATATTCACAGCATGAATAGAAATAAAGATGATATTCACAGCATGAATAGAAATAAAGATGATATTCACAGCATGAATAGAAATAAAGATGATATTCACACCATGAATAGAAATAAAGATGATATTCACACCATGAATAGAAATAAAGATGATATTCACACCATGAATAGAAAGAGAAAATAAAAAAAGAAACTTTCCATCAGCAGAAATAAAGAGCGGTGACAGAGGGGTGTGTGTGTGTGTGTGTGCGTGCGTGTGCGTGTGTCTCTGTGTGTGTGTGTACCTCAGTGGTGGACAACACCGTGTCCTCGTCCAGACTGAACACTGCGTCGCTGATGATGCTGTCGTACGGCTGGAACCGGCTGCTCATGACCTGCAGAAAACACACACACAAACACACACAGATCAGATATATGATAGTCTTGAAGCCTGTTCACACCAAGAACCAGAACTACAGCCAACCCAAACATTATTCACACACCAGATATCATTTTTGATATTGTTTCACTAGTGTGTGCAGGACACTATAGTTCATTTATGTAAGTGAGGAGAGCAAAATAAAGTAAACTGTGACATATTATACCCAAATATTCTTCATTCAGTGACTACCAGTGAAATATATAAACATTTGGGAGCAAAAATGATTCGGACACTTTGAGCTGATCATGTTTTGCTGAAGTGTTTTGTCTTTAATTGCTAATGCTCTTTTTACACACAGACTGAACACAATGAAGCATTGCTTGGTGATTGGTTGAGCTAAACTGGTATTATCTAATTGTGTAGTTAAATTTAACAGCTGACAGATATTCAACATAATTCATGTGTGAGACAGTCTAACAGAAGGACGGACAAAACCAGTCAAATATCAACTGTGTATATAGCGAATAAACTGTGATAATGTGAGAAATGTTGAAGGCGTCTGAATAAATGTTGGCTTGACTGTATAACTATAACCATAACTATATCAGCGTCTCACCAGCAGAGATCGCTCTGTTTATTAGCAGCGCTGCAGTTTTGCCGTCTGTCACTTTAAGTGCTCGAGCTCTTGGATTCTGATTGGCTGACAATGTTTTTAATCACTCATTCAAGTGTGAACTGCTACTTTTTTACATTTACAATGGTTTTTAGTTCTATATCTCGGTGTAAACGGGCCTTTAAAGAGGGAAAAATGCACATGTTTATGTTTCTTTTCTTGTTTGGATTAAAGTCCAAATATTTGGTTATTGTGTGTGTGTGGTTTGGTCACTAATAAGAAGAGGAAATTTACAATATGAGACTTACAATAAGCAGACCACATGCATTACAGTCCTGTCAGAGACGCACACAACAACAGGCCACACACACACACACACACACACACACACACAAACAAACAAACGCACATGCAAACACTTTATTTCAACTTTTGTCAAAACACACACAGACGACTCGAGCCTCAACGGCACAAAATGTCAAAACAGTGTCGGAGTCATAAATGCACCGAAAGAGGACTGGGTTAAAGCACAAGCAAACTGGAAATAACACACACACACACACAGACGGCAGTGCTGCAGGAATCTCCACATGCTATCTGCACTTCTAGAAAGCCAGCGCCACTATATGAAGGTGAAAGATGAGGAAGACCCGATTAAATCTAACACAGGAAATCTCACATCTCAAACACACAGATGCCAGAGAGAGAGAGAGAGCGAGAGAGAGAGAGAGAGAGAGAGAGAGAGAGAGAGAGAGAGAGAGTGTGAGTGTGAGTGACACTGAACAGTGTTTACAGTCACCAGGAAATCCAAATATAATTTTTTTTTTTTTTTTTATGGAATATTGCAGTATTTATTATAAATGAATTATCCATGCACATCATTTTTTTTAATTCATGTTCCTGGTAATCTTGAATCAGAATAACTTCCCCTCATCTCTTCTCTTCTCTGATGATGAGGGCGGGGCAACCTGTCAATCACGTGAGATCAGCCAATAGCAAACCACAACCATCCAATCAATTCCCCACGGACACAATCAAGCCCCACCCACATTTGTTCTCGTTCCAGAAGCGTTTCACTCGGATAGACTACAGAAAAGACTATCGCAACTTCTGTTTCATGCCGACTTTAAAGGAAACCTGAAACGATCATTTGCCGCCTCTAATAAATTCAATTTGGTGCAAAACTGTAGAATGCACACACATCTCTGCAGTGGAAAAAATATTCAGCTGAAACAGCTGCAAAAAAAAAAAAATTTAATTCTATTTTGTGTATAAAAGGTAAATATGTGTTTCACTGTGAACAAAAATTATGCTAAAGAATGTAAAGTTTGTTTGGCTGAAATATTGAGAGGACTTCATTACAACTAGTGTAATCTATCATTACATCTGAGAGCAGCTGGGTATAATTACATACATCTGATTACTAACATTTTTGTTTTTGGTTTCCAGCGAAATGAAAATGTTAATTTCGGTTTTAGTAAATAAAACATATTTCTGTGCATCACTATTATATATATATATATACACACAATCAAATTTTCTTTTTAATTTATATATTTTTATATATTTTAATAATAAATATATATATACAAACACACATTTATTGTGCAAAATGAAAAAGTGTGTATGTGTGTGTGTGTGTGTGTGTGTGTGTGTATATATATAAGGGCTGTCAAACGATTAATCGTGATTAATCGCATCCAAAATAAAAGTTTGTTTTTACATAATATATGTGTGTGTACGGTATATAATTATTTTCTATATATACATACACACACATTCATATATATATTTAAGAAAAATGTGTTATTTATATATAAAATATTTATATATAATATAAATTATATATAATATAAATATATATACACACAGTATATACATGCAAATATTTCTTAAATATATATATGAATGTGTGTGTATTTATATATAGAAAATAATTATATACCGTACACACACATATATTATGTAAAAACAAACTTTTATTTTGGATGCGATTAATCACGATTAATCGTTTGACAGCCCTAATATATATATATATATATGGATATTTAAAATATCCTCATTGCATCAAATTTTGTGTTGATATAACTAAACTTTAATATTTAATATTCACAAAATTTCACAGAATAATAACTTATACTAATAAGTTAGTATTATACTTATACTAATTAATAATATATTAATAACTTTATTAATAATAATAACTTCACAATCCAATCAAATCCCAGATGGCTATAAATCAAGTCCCGTCGTATATTATTTCCCTTCGACTGTTCCACTTGATCCAGAAACTAAAGCACTTCTCAGCATGTAGCTGTTGTTGCGGGCCGCAGGGAGAGAGACGGAGGCTCAGTTTTCTCTGCAGGACCTCAAGATTCGGGAAGAACGCGAGTGTTTAAAAAGGAAAATGCCCAAAGCTACTCTTCAGTGCGGTGTGGGACCAGGCTGTCAATCACGGCTTAAAAGAGCTGTCTCCTCGTCAGCCAGTCTGGGTGGGAACACACACACACACACACAGCAAACAAGCGAGCCACAAGCCGTACACACCACAGGCTGACTGGCACGACTTCACTGCTCTCTTCCCTCAGCCAGAGGAAAACTAATCCCTCTCTCCACTCCAGACACTGGGAAACAACACTCACAGTCCCTCTCTGTTCCTCAGCTTTAGCCTAGACCACACACACACACACGCGCACACACACACACGCTAGGGATGCAGCGTTGTGTTTACTGTAATATACGGTTTCATTCCAAAGCTGAATTTTCAGCATCATTACTCCAGTCTTCAGTGTCACATGATCCTTCAGAAATCACTCTAATATGATGATTTGATGATCAAGAAACATTTATGATTATTATCAGTGTTGAAAACAGCTGTGCTGCCTAATATTTTTGTGGAAAAAGTGATGGATTTTATTTTTCAGGATTCTTTGATGAACAGAAAGCATTATAAGTGTCTTTGCTGTCACTTTAGATCAATTTACTGTGTTTTTGATGAATTAAAGTATTAATTACTTGTATTGTATTAAAAATTGTATTGACCCCTGCATTCGCAAAGTTTCATGCATTTTTGCTTATATTTTTAGAATTTTAATGTGGCACATCTAATAATGAGAAAATGCTCATTTTTCAGCTTTAACGTGCAAAAAGGAAATGCGCATATTTAAGTAATACAGAATGGAAAAACTATGAGAGAAAACCCTACAGAAACGTTCTCTCACCTTGTTCTCTCCTTCGATGACAATAATGGGCACTGAAGTGGCCGGCCATCGATGCTTGGCGGGCAAAGGCTTGTCACAATTCCACAACACGATAATCTGAGAAGAAACAGAAAGAAAGAGATCAGCAAACAAAAGTTATGCATTTCTATCAGTAGCCGCGTTTCCATTACCCTTCAAGTTGTGCAAATTGAAATTGCGAATTGAAAATACGGCCAATGGAAACACGTCAATTTCGCAAAAACTCCCATTTATTGCAAAAAAGTTTTTACGCTCGCATGAGGAGGTTTTTCAGGCGATTCGAAAAAGAAATATTTCGCAAAACTGCAATGGAAACAGTTTTTGCGCATTTACAGGTCACCTGACGTAGATGACGCGGTGCGTTTGGACAGAATACGAGAGAGTTCTTTATTAAATTCATAAAAGACAAAATAATTACAGGAATAATGGATTCTACACCTCAAATAAATGCCGCAATCAAGACCTCGAAGCAGATCTGAGGGAGAAACACCCAGAAACACCTCATATGTGCCGCTCACAAGTATAATAAGGGTCGTTCCTTACCATTAATGCTCGGAAAACACACACACATCTCCTTCCATTAATAATAATGGCCAGTGCAGTGGCTGGGATATAGTACATAAACCTATGGAAGCTTGTTTCCGCCACAAAATAAAACATTTTAAAAGATAATTGCGACTTTTTATCTCACAATTGCGAGTTTACATCTCACAATTCTGACTTTATTTCTCAGAATTGCGTGATATAAAGTCAGAATTGTGTGAAATTGTGTGTTATTAAGTCAGAATTCTGACTTTTTTTCCTCGCAATTGTGACTATTTAATTAAGATATAAACTTTTAAACTCACAATTATGATATATAAAGTCCAATTCTAAGGAAAAAAAAGACTTTTTTTTTTTTTTTTTTACCTCAGAATAGTTTATATCTCACAATTCTGACTTTATAACACCCAATTGCGACTTCATATCTCGTAATTGTGAGAAAAAAAGTCAGAATTGTGAGATAAAAAGTCACAATTATTATTATTTATTTATTATTCAGTGGCGGAAACAAGCTTCCATATAAACCTACCAAAGTTTTAGTCGCATAACATCAGTTAATGGAAACGCCGTCATTTCGCAATAGTTTTTTGTCGACATTTAGAAAAAAAAATCGCAAAAGTTTTGCGCAAATCTGTAATAGAAACGCACCTATTGATGCCTCATGGGAAGGAAGCCACATTAATTCAATCTGATCCAGTGCTCAGCTTATATGTTTCTAATGACACAAGACATAATATTACATGTCATACATAATCATACAAAGCCACACTTAAATAGAGCATGTGACAGTGAAATGTGTGAAGTTCAAACGCATTTATCTTATGATCGTGTATCTGGATTTCGCATTAGTCCCAAACCTGACAGCGTTACAGGGATTCGGTGTCGGTTTCAGTTTACAGCTTCGAACAGCCGAGAGGTTTTTACATTCACTTTGTTTTGTCACTTTCAAGTGTGTTTGAGTGATTACACCTCCAGCTGAAGCGACTGGCTCTGGTTTTACGTTAACACTCATAAATGTTTCATGCGGAGCGTTTTTAGAGCGGCCCTTCTTCCTCTCAGAGTGTGTGTGTGTGTGTGTGTGTGTGTGTGTGTTGGTTCTCAGAGTCGGGTTAAGTAACTCATTAAGAGCGCTGGAGTGTTTGGACTCTACCCAACACTCGGGGTTTTCAGAGTCGAGAGTTAGTGAGTTTACATGCACAAGCAAACGCTGATAGACTATCAAAAATCAGCTCCTTCTACAAGCCCACAAGAAAAATAAATGAATATAAATGAGAATTTAAAACGCTGAAGTGATCAGGTTTGACATTAAAACATGAACACAAGTGCGCAAACTGAATAAGCCGACAGAAAAGCAATCAAAGGCGTTGAAAGAGAAAGATCGAGGCTTGCTGATCAGGTTTATGAAGTTTCCCCTTTAAAAATAAAAAAAGTTAACATATCAATTTAAATAAATTATTAAAAGGTACTGATGTAAAATATTTCAATTACATTAAATTGAATTTAAAATCAGGTGTTAACACATACAACAAAACTGATAAGACTATAAAAAAATCAGCTTCCACAAGAAAAATAAATGCATATAAATAAGGATTTTATATCATTGAAAAAATATTTAAATTGAAATTACTTCACTGAAATTAAAACAACATTTATTATTACACTTACAATTACTTTATACTAAATATAACATCTTATTTTTTATTTTTTTTGTGGGACTTTTTGTTGTTAACAACTGCAACTTTCCCCAATAAATCAAAAATATATAATATTAAAACTTATTTAAATTAATACAACTTTTATTAAATTTAAATCTTATTTTATTTTTCTAAATTATTTTTATTTTGGGCTAACGAGTGCAACTTTCCTAAATATATATATTTTTTAAATAAATTCTTAAAATGTATTGAAATTAATATAACATTTATTATATTTAAATTAAAATTTCATTTTTATTTCATTACTTTATATACAAAATTATTATAATACAATATATAATTTATATTATATTACATATAAATTTTATAAATCTGTACTGAAATTAGTATAACATCTACATTATATTATAAAAGGTCTAATCTGATATGCGTTGGGAATGACTCCGGCTCGATTGCTGCTTTATGAGCAGCATTTCTCCACACGCTAGAGCTGATTAAACTGGAAAAGCACTATATTTATATTAATGCACTCATTTTAATGCGCTGGTGATATAAACATCGATCCAGCCTTTTACTTAACCACATCTTTCATTTCATTAAGTCCCAACGGCAGATTCACGCCGCTCTCCGAGCACAGAGCAGAAGAAGGGAGAGCTGGACTGTCTAATGATATTACACGCAGGAGGATCAGGCCTCTTCAAACTTTAAGCATTCCATAATCTATAATAAGATCAGAGACATAATTAAACTACTTAAACTCTTAGAAACAAAACAAAGCCTGAAGGTTTGGATTTTTTGATAACGCAGACAGTGTTCATGGATTTTGCTGAAGCATGTAGACAGATCCTGAGTGAAGCCTCGGGGGATTCAACTATCAGTCACCGGTTAAGTGCGGTTTCTAGTTTAAAACATAAACACTGTCATAATTCAAGGCTGTAACCATGTCTTACCCAAAGTTTTTAAAGTCTTTTTTTTATTACATAATTAAAGGATTAAATGGGATTTAAGTGAACAAAGAAACGGAAGGACGAAAAAAGGTCTAAATGTAGTTGTGAAGTTATCAAATAATATTTAATTTGTAAAATATGCACACATTTACTCTTATTTGCATATGGGGAAAATGCAAAACATTTAATCATGCAGAAGATAAGATGATATGAGGTGGCAATTAATTTCAGGGAAACGCACAGATAAAGTAGTTCCAGGCAGGTTTTGACCACATTACAGCTCTATATCACTTCGCCAAATGATTTCAGTTACTTCAGTCTTTACAGCCGACAACAGAAAAAGAACCAAAACCCACAGCGACACTGATTACGAATATAAATATAGTAAACAATAGGAGAATAAAAAACAATGTTTTTTCCACAAAATTACGTTTTATTATGTACGGAAAGCTCAAAAACACACACACACTTACAGTACAGACACACACTCGCAAAGAAACGTGTTGTCAGCGCTGCTCTGACGATTTTATCAGTAAAATAGTTTAGCAACTTAAAAATTACTTGAAGTTTCTCAGTAGCGAGGAAATAACAGCGCTGTTCTTGATGCAGATAAACTTACATTTCACTATTCGTAGAGACACTGCTGTCGAACACTGTTGAGACTCGGGTAATTCTCTCTCTCTCTAATAACTGCATTATCACTCATTATCTGCTATCAGTGGCTGAAGCCTCTGTTACAAGCTCTAAAACTATGTTTTGTAATAAGCAACGGAGGCGTGAGGCAGATAAGAAATTAGTCCAACACACAAGAGCGTTTTAAGGACAAAAATGTCTGACAAATGTCTTGAAATGCAACATCTGAACAATATTTTAAGGTGTGGTAACCGATCTGTTAAATTATTAGAAATAATCATGGCTGCATTTCCACCTCTAGTGTGCTTTATTTTCTAACATTTCAACTACACAAAAGCGTCGTGTTGGAATTCACACTCGTCTCCTGTGAGCAGTAAGCCCCGCCTTATTTGATTCCATTGGTCATCTCAATCATTCTGACACTGACGAACGCAGACTAAAAAACTTAAAGTCCCTCTGTAGTCAATCACTTTATCCCTTAAAACTCATCTTTGATCACCAAAATTACATATTTAAATTTTTTTCCTTAAAAAAAAATATCTTGAATGTAACTCGACACCCTTGCCTCATTTAGTATGCGTGGTTCTATGAATATGCAAATGAGCCCCGCCTCCACTCACTCACTCAGCTCAGAGATCCACTGGTTGACGATCACACGTTGATCTGATTGGTTACAAGGTAGTTTGTGACGTCAGAAACACCAGCGATTTCAAAGCGTGTTTTTGAGACTGTCTTTGGTTCACTGCAGTTTTAAGGAGAAAATACTCAGCAATGGTGTCGACTTATGAATTTACACATGGTTTGTCTTAAAGCGTATTAAAAACACCACATAGACACATAAACAAGCTGAATTTTCACCACAGGGGGACTTTAAAACCTTTTGTCATCCTAATATCAAGAATATCTAATACTGCGGGGGACGATTAGGCAATATTCATTGATTGAGAATTGTAATGAAACACATCCCGTTTTGACTATATTGTGTTTTTTCTTTTTATGACCTTAACATGCAAAGCATTTTAAGACTTTTAAGGCCCTGCAGGGACCCTGAAAAGTAGTTTTTCACATGCCTAACTTAAAAGGGTATTTTTATTTGTGTGTCTTTAAGCGCACACAGCATCTCTCTCAGTTGTGGAGGAGGAGGAACATGCGGAGACTCTCAGCGGTGGGTCCGAATCTCAGAGCCTGTCAGAACCAGCTCAAAAGACGCCCGTCGTTCTCCTCTCGTTTATTTATATCCCTCCTTCATCTGCGCAGAGACTCCGGGTGATGTATTGTAGCTAAAGGAGCCTAGCATTGCTATTCCCATCCCTGCACTTCAGCTGGAGTAGATTCAGCTCCAACAGAGAAACAAAAGCCAAGCGTTCGTTCGGCTCGAGTCTTTTCAAGCCCGGAGACGGTCTGAGAGAACCGCCAGCTTGTGTGTGTGTGTGTGTGTGCAACATGCTTCACGCAATCAGTCAGGACATGTTGAATTTCTCTCTCTCATGTTAGAGAGGAATCAATACGTATCAGTTCCCAGGCTGGTAAACACTTCAGAAGGCTCTGGATCTCATGGAAACTCTCCTCTGTGAGGTTTAAGAGGGGTGTAAACTGAGGCGAACGTCCAGATGCAAAGTGTGACGCTTCAAACCGCTTCTACCGTTGAGAGATATCCACTCGTCTTCAAGAGGAAAACAACATCGCTCGGCGACCTCATCACATCAAATTGCATAAACAAATTGTAGAATTTTCCTAAGGTTCAGATAGCAAAAAGCCTAACGCAGTGGTTCCTCAATCAGGGAGTCAGAGAAACGGTCCAACGGGACCTTATAATGATTTCAAATAAGACTAAATATACTTTAACCCTCTGGGGTGGACGAGCGTGCCGCTGCGTTCTGGTGAATTTGATCCACATAGCAGCTAAATCGTCATTTTTTGTCATACAGAAATCATCATTCGAAACTTTAAAGGGTCTACTTTTATTAGTGTAAACTCATAATAATGACAAAACTTTGTGCTTTTGTAAAATAAAGAAAACAAACAGGGTGTGTGTGTATTCTGCTGTCTCTGTATCCATTCACTTTTTTCTGAAACGCGCCACAAAAATGAACCGAAACTCAGCGAATACTTGCCACACAGACATGAGAGACGTGTCTTTAGAAAGCTTGAAGTGTCTCTATGAATATGAATCAATTCAATTATTAATTGAATTATTAGTATATTATTGGGTAGAAATTGCTGAGAAATTGCTGAGAAATTGCTTCTTTTTTTTAAGTAAAAAATAATGTAAAAAAAAAACCTGTAATCATAGATGACCAAAAAAAGAAAAAAACGTAAATTAATTTTTAATAAAACGTAAACTCTGAAAAACATTCCTTTATTGAAACTGCTTCTTTTTGTGGAAGTATATTATTTTAAATATTTATAATTATTTTAAGTATTTGTCATATTATAAATACTTTAAATAGGGGTGTGCATTGGCACTGCCCTCACGATTCGATTCGATTACGATTCACCAGGTAACGATTCGATTCAATTCGATTCTACGATGCATTGCGATGCATCAAAATTCTACTGCACACAACAAGGCAAAATTTTCATCAGTCATGAGGCAATACAAGCAGTCAGATATTGAACAACAGATTTTATTGGCTGCTATGTGTGTATTATCACTCTCCTGTATCTTTGACATAAATGTCATTAAATAAAATAAAATTTAATGGTACAGGGTATTGGATATGGCATTTTCAAACCTGAAAAAGAAAGCATAAATCCCTGCTTTCAGTGCTTTGAATGAGAAATGTTTCTCTTCTCTCTGCTTGAGAACCATTTGAAATTAAATTTCAACTTTATTGTCCAACTCAAGGCCAGAAAATAAACAGTGTAGGGTGTAACGGTTCACAAAATTCATGGTTCGGTTCAATACGATACACTTGTGTCACGGTTCGGTACGTTTTCGATACAGCAAAAAGAAAGAAATGCCAGAGAAATTTCCTTGAATTTTTTTTTTTAATTCTTTTTTTTATTAGAACTAACATCATAAAGTATGACATTTTTTTTCTTTGAGCAATGATGGAGCTATAATTGACTCTTCTTAGGAGCATATAAAACAAAACAGCTCCTTGGAAAAAATTTAATGTAATATTTTGTGCTTATAAACGAATGTTTATTTTAGTTCAGATTAACATTTGAGGGCAGCAATGTTATTCATAATGTCGAAATAAATCTGACATAACGTTACTTGAAAGCATTATAGCCTACTATTCCTGCCAAACTTCCAAAGTTGCAGTTAGTGTTACTACAGTAAATCCATGGTGAATATTGCAGATCTGTGGACACTGGATAGTTCATTCATGTCACAATGTTTCTTCCTGGTTTCCACGTCAGCGCTGTTTGATCCGTTAATAACGGAGAAATATGAATGTTTCTCACTAGATCTCGCAGCGATGTTATTACTTTAGTGGCGAGTTCAAATGCTTTCTTTACTGGATCTCTTAGCGCTGTGTAGTATAAGATCGGCTCGCGCTGCGTTGGTCCAAACTGATAAACAGTCCGTCACGAGTAGCTCAGTTTCGTTCCGCTTACATTGCGTTTGCCATTTGATGTTGTGGTCGCGCCAGCGTCTACATTATGAGCGCGCTCACGACGCGCTTACATTTGAAATAACCGTTCGGTTTGAAAATGCGTGCCTTGTACCGAACGGTTTAGTACGAATACGCGTACCGTTACACCACTAAAACAGTGACATAATCGATTATGGCACTTTGCCGCATCGATGCTGAATCGTGTATGCCCCGCATTGCGATGCATCGCCGAATCGATTATTGTTGACACCACTAACTTTAAATATTGAAATATTGATATAAATATTCTAGATTAATTTATACTGTCACTCCTATTTTCTGTAAATAAAAAAAGGGGGGGGGGGGCTTCATATATTTAAGATATTAGTAGACATTTATTAATTTAAATATTTTTAAGCCAAATTTTTTTTTTTTAAGTTTGCTGAGGCCCCCTGGTTGAGAACCACTCATTAAATGTCATTAATTAAAAAAAAAATAAAAAAAATAATAATAATTATATATATATATATATATATATATATATATATATATATATATATATATATATATATATATATATATATATATATATATAAATAAATATTAAATTATTAATTAAATTAAAATTAATAAAAACATATTGATGACAAAGCACTAAAGCCAGATTTTGTCTTTAAATAATCTTCATTTGGGTCTTTTCTCTGCAAATACTAATAAATATGTAATAATGTTTTCCCATTAATTTCCTGAATTAATCAGGCATGTAAAGAGGTGTTCTTACCTGAGCGCAGTACTGAGATCTGGCCACTGAGACCAGGAGCTTGAGAATGGGTTGAGATTGAGAAACCAGTGGCGTGACAGCATGGATAACAGCGGTGAACTTAGGACTCGGCTTGATCCCTGAAAACAAGAGAATTAGTTTGAGAGGATTAGATGGGAATCATAACCATCCAAAAATGATATAACAGATATATGCACCACCCATTTTTTACTTCATTGGAATGCTATGAAACTTGGTAAAGATTCTAGCACACGCTATGAGAGCACACACACAAAAAAAGATGAAATGGTCCTGAACATTTTTTACTTGTATTGTTCGCGAATCAATAATGAGCGCATTGGAAATGAATGCGAGACGAATTCCATCTAGTGGAAGCGTGTGGTACTGCGACCAAACACATTCTTACTGAAAGCTCATTTTTTGAGATATCAAACATGGAACACCACTCTTTTAGATGTTCTCACAGTTTTAGAGTTAAAAATGTTTTGGAAAATATATATTTCATATAAAAATTGGAAGTGGTATTTTTGTGCATTTTTCATAAGAATAAATGAAATTTGACATTTATTCTTATAAAAAATACACAAAAATACCATAATAACTTTTATTATTTTATTTTTAACCAATATAACTTTTTACAAAGCGCTTGACCAATCACAACACACTGCTCCAGCCGACCAATCAGAGCACAGTGTGCTTTTCAGAAGGAGGGGCTTCATAGAGACAGGAAGTAAACAGAGCGTTACTGACAGACTGGGAAGAGAGGAGCCGCAACAATGGAGAATATGAGGAGAATAATCAACATTCAAGCAGGAAAAACTGTTCTAGTAAACTTTATAAAAGGGCGTAATATGGCCTCTTCCCGGAGTATGACTGAAGTGTGATTTAATGGGAGATAATTAATCCAAGTTTTACAGTTATTAAACAAACGACATGTTTAATTACAATCAACGATAACAGCATTAATTTCATGCACACTGTTTTTAATCTCTCTATAGATCAAGACTATTGCCCATGAGATAATAACAACAGACAGTTGGCACCATCCTTTCCTCGTCTCTAAATAACTCAGCATGTTTAATTGGTGCAGCGGTGACGATGTAATATGATAATTCTTGCACAGATACAAGATGATAATTCTGGAGGGTTCCCACGTTTTTTTTCTTCTTCTTCACACTCGCATTTTCCCACTAACAAGAGGTGCTCGATCATCGGCTTCACATTGATTGGCCTGACAGAAGCGCAGATGAAGATGGAGGCGAGCGTGGGCTGCATTAGCAACTGTGCCACGCAACACTTTAGATTGTGAATATGGATTTTTCGTGATCCAATTACACAGGGCTGGTCGATAATCTATCAAGTCGTACAATGGTTGTCACTTAGCTACATGGTAAATTTGTAGATATCAAGCCACCTCTGCAATTAACAGATGACAGGAGAGGGTTTTAAAAATAAATCAGACGACGACAGGACAGAACCAGAGACACAACTTGGGTTTTGAATGAGGCTAGTCTCAAATTAGGCTTTGACAAGAAGACCCACGTCTGTGAAAGATGAAAGAGGATCTGAAAAGTCCCATAATGCCTGTCTGTCATGTCTTAGAAAGCTCATTAATTCCAGAAACATTTGAACATAACCTCAAAACGTCATGCAGGACTAGTTTCTAAAAGTTTGGGAGAACAGAAACTTTTGCTGTGTCCAAAATCACTCACTTGTTCAAAATGTTTTGATGAAATGATTCCAGTTCGCATGGATCCGTGGAAACAACAGAAATCCTCTATTATGCGATGTCAATTTGTAAAGAAAGACTGCATGCCTGCGCACACATATATTCAAACGTGCATATCTATAGACTAAACGTGTAATATGCATGTGCACAGCGTCAGCGTTTTCACAGATTCACGTTTTTGAAGTTTACACGGAGATAACATTTTTCTTCAAGTTTGCATTCTCGATCCACCAAACACTGCTGTCATGCAAATGAGCGGCCAGAACGCATTAAAAGTTTTCTGTTTTCAATTAAAACGGTGTCGTGTAAGCGGCCCATAAGTTAATAACTAATGATCTTTGCATCGGAAGTGAATCAATCAAAACTAACTTTTAGCTGGACAATAACTTTATTCTAGAGCTGCTGTAAAGCCAAAACACTCTCTGTTACTGTAATCTCCTATTATCACTGTAAAGCTGCTTTGAAACAGTCTATATTGGTAAAAGAGCTATGTAAATGAAGGGGACTTGACAAGCAAGTGTCTGACCATATATAAAGCCACAAGATCAACTCATTACTCAACTAATTATTTAAAAAATGCATTGAAAAGGAGAGTAATTTCATATGCATAATGCATGTCAAACTACAAGCTATAATGAAGATGATTGTCAATTACCCAGTTTGCTGTAGAAGAAAGGGAAGTCTCCCAGGTAGGATGAGTACTGAGTGTGTGTGAAGAGACCGCCGGGATGACTGTTCCACATCAGATTACTCCTGGAGCTCTGCTGAAGCACTCGGTCCTGGATGATCTACACAAACAAACACACACACACACACACACTACATCGTAAACAGGGTTTGAAATTAACTTTTTCACTCACCGGTCAATTTGGCTACTAAATTTGTAAGTTACTGGCCATTCAGAACTTCTACTAACGGAAAAAAAAAAAAGCCAAAAAAAAAAGTAATTAACCAGATGAATTACATGTGAAACTCGAAAAATTTTAATATCGTGCAAAAGTTCATTTATTTCAGTAATTCAACTTTAAAGGTTAGGGTTCAAACCAAGTACTGAGTGCATATGCATGATTATACTTTTCGAGGGACGACATTTCTGTATTTAAAATCCTTTTTTCATTTAATATTGTAGTTTTCTGAGATTTTGAATTTGGAGTTCTCATAAGCTGTAAGCCACAATCATCATAATTATAACAAAATAAACGCTTGACATATCTCACTTTGCATGTAATGAGTCTATATAATATATTAGTTTCACCTTTTAAGTTGAATTACTGAAATATATGAACTTTTGCACGATATTCTAATTTTGAGTTTCACCTGTACGTCACAGCTTATATATATATATATATATAGATGTACAGTATATATTAGGGTGGTCCTTATCAAGTCCAATTTTTTTTTTTTTGCAAAATGTTAGTGTCTTAACCTCTTAAACACTTAAAAAGTGTTGACTTTTTGCAGTCTGGATAGATCCGTCGGTGATCTTCCACCACATGAAGGAGAAACTGCAGTTGTTCTTCAGAGTGTGTGAGATAGCCACTGTATTCTTGAATCAGAGCCACTCCTCTCTCGGCGTGATCATTGACTACTTTCATTGCATGTATGGTTGCCTGTGCCTCCTGATAATCTGCTTGATTCGGCCAAAGTTCCGGGTCAATTTCAAGGAGCGTAATGTAATTTTTTAAACCCAAAAAATGTGCTCTAAAACCAAACAATAACCAAGGTGATCATCAATAGAAATATGTATTGATTCCACCAGGAAAGGTAAATCTGCTAAACCGGGTCATGGATGAATTCATTTGGATTTAGTTTCTACAATAAGTAAACTGAGATATGTATCTAAAATACATATTTAGGAATATATGGTGCATTAGATGCTTTTATGGAGATTTTTTTGGAATTTTACTAGCCAGGTACAATACCAATTCAAATGATCTGTTTTTATGAAAATCATCAAAATCTCAGAAAGTTTAAAGCTATTGAGCTACCAGTAATTATTATGTTACTGCCATAAAAATTGGCATGCTGTATTTTCTTATATAAAGTAACAATTTGAAGGGTTAAGAGCATGACAATTGGAGACTTTAAAAATAAGGACCACCCTAGTATATATACAGTATATTAAAAAATTTGGATTTCATACATTATTCAAACAAAATAGCCATCTCCTCCTTCGTCCTTTTCACCAAAAATGTGTTTTAGTTGGACAGAAATGTAGGATGTTGGAAAACAACGTCTTTTCTGTTCACCAAATGCCTTTTAATCTTCGCTATTGCTTCAATGCAAATGAACAAGCGCCGTTACATGTTGCGTAGTGACGTGTGTGTTAAAGTAAGCCAGATATGAGCAGATTCTGAGCTTTTTTATAATATAATGACGACTCATGAGTATTTGCGTTAAATCTGCGCAGATTTGGTTTACACGAACTTCCCCAGTAAAGTGAGTAAACATAGCAAGTAAAACGCTAAATTGGCTGAAGCGTATGTTAATTTCAAACGCTGATCATAAACACTTCCAGCTAAAGTCCTCGGCCATGAGAGCTGTGCAAAAGGGCAAATTAATGTTTCCAGTTGAAACTTGAAGTTGAGGTGCAGCTCTGGGTCTCTAAACTACGAGACAAATGACCAAATGCCCTGGTTGTGCCAATCAGCCGTTTCTCCAGCGTTACGAGAGCGATTGCTTCTCTGGCCTTGAGTGAGGCTCTCAGACGCTGTTAAAACAGACAAAGACTGATAGGATGTTTTGTTGTCGTCGTTTCTTTGGTTTATATTGTGCCCTTTGGTGTGAAAGCGGCTTGGCTTAGTGACAGCCTAATCGTTGGCAACTGGAATGGGTTTTCATATCCAAGTCTCTGAGATTGTGTCTTCATAATTCCAGGCTAGAGGCATTGTTGTCGTACAAACGATAAAGGTCTTGTCGAATTTAACTGAGCGGCATCTGGAGAGCTTTCATCATCATGCTGAGATTCAACGCACAGAAATATTCATATGCAGACAGACAGAATCACAGCTGCATAATTAGTTCAGGTGTACAGGGAGGTGAACGACAGAGATGAACTCGTTCTGCATAATGACAATTAGGACTAATCACGCGTGTCGGAGCAATCTGCACAACAAATACAAGAGTTCAATTAATATTGTAAAGAAACAAGATGAAGTGTGGAATTTTAGCAGAACCACAAAAATAATGACCAAATCTTTTGTTTTAAATAAAGTTTAGATTTTTTCCTTGCTTTAAAATGTCAATGTTTTGCCATGTCATATTAAATAATTGTACTTTTGTACAATAATTGTATAATGATATATTATATTATGTTTTTTTTGCATAATGCAATATAATATAATCATTTCTTTTTTAATTAAATTAACTTTTATTCAGCAAGGACACCTTAAAATGATCAAAACTGACATTTATAATGTTACAAAATATTCTTTCAAATAAATGCTGCTCTTTTAAACTTTAAAAACAAAGTATCCTAAAAAAAACACTGTTTACAACATTGATGATCATAAATGTTTCTTGAGCAGCAACGCAGCATATTAGAATGATTTCTGAAGGATAGTGTGACACTGATCACAGGAATAAATTACATTTAAAAAAATATATTATTCCACAATATTGCTATTTTAACTATTAAAAAAAAAAAAAAAAAAAATTTTTACAGGCCCAAACATTTGAATGATTATTATATTATGCTGTTATATGATGTTGTGTTGTTACGTTATGATGTTGTGTTGTCACGTTATGATGTTGTGTTGTTACGTTATGATGTTGTGTTGTTATGATGTTATATGATGTTGTGTTGTTACGTTATGATGTTGTGTTGTTATGATGTTATATGATGTTGTGTTGTCACGTTATGATGTTGTGTTGTTACGTTATGATGTTGTGTTGTTATGATGTTATATGATGTTGTGTTGTTATGATGTGATGTGTTGTGATGTTATGAGATGTTATGTTATGATGATGTTCTGTGGTGTTATGGTGCTGTGTTATGATGTTGTGTTGCGTTATGATGTTGTGTTATGATGTTGTTGTGTTACGTTATGATGGTGTGTTATGTTATGATGTGCTGTGATGTTAAGATGTTATGATGTTGTGTTGCGTTATGATGTTGTGTTATGATGTTGTTACGATGATGTGCTGTGATGTTGTGATGTTATGATGTTGTGTTGTTACATTATGATGTTGTTACGATGACGTGCTCTGGTGTTATGATGTTACGTTATGTTGCGTTATGATGTTATGTTGCGTTATGATGTTGTGTTGCGTTATGATGTTAAGTTGCGTTATGATGTTGTGTTGCGTTATGATGTGTTGCGTTATGATGTGTTGCGTTATGATGCTGTTGCTGCGTTATGATGTTGTGTTGCGTTATGATGTGTTGCGTTATGATGTGTTGCGTTATGATGCTGTGTTGCGTTAAGATGTTGTTACGTTGATGTGCTGTGATGTTATGTTGTTGTGTTGCGTTATGATGTTGTGTTGCGTTATGATGCTGTTGCTGCGTTATGATGTTGTGTTGCGTTATGATGTTGTGTTGCGTTATGATGCTGTGTTGCGTTATGATGCTGTGTTGCGTTATGATGTTGTGTTGCGTTATGATGCTGTGTTGCGTTATGATGTTGTGTTGCGTTATGATGCTGTGTTGCGTTATGATGTTGTGTTGCGTTATGATGTTGTGTTGCGTTATGATGTGTTGCGTTATGATGCTGTTGCTGCGTTATGATGTTGTGTTGCGTTATGATGTGTTGCGTTATGATGTGTTGCGTTATGATGCTGTGTTGCGTTAAGATGTTGTTACGTTGATGTGCTGTGATGTTATGTTGTTGTGTTGCGTTATGATGTTGTGTTGCGTTATGATGCTGTTGCTGCGTTATGATGTTGTGTTGCGTTATGATGTGTTGCGTTATGATGTGTTGCGTTATGATGCTGTTGCTGCGTTATGATGTTGTGTTGCGTTATGATGTGTTGCGTTATGATGTGTTGCGTTATGATGCTGTGTTGCGTTAAGATGTTGTTACGTTGATGTGCTGTGATGTTATGTTGTTGTGTTGCGTTATGATGTGTTGCGTTATGATGCTGTTGCTGCGTTATGATGTTGTGTTGCGTTATGATGTTGTGTTGCGTTATGATGCTGTGTTGCGTTATGATGCTGTGTTGCGTTATGATGTTGTGTTGCGTTATGATGCTGTGTTGCGTTATGATGCTGTGTTGCGTTATGATGTTGTGTTGCGTTATGATGTTGTGTTGCGTTATGATGTGTTGCGTTATGATGCTGTTGCTGCGTTATGATGTTGTGTTGCGTTATGATGTGTTGCGTTATGATGCTGTGTTGCGTTAAGATGTTGTTACGTTGATGTGCTGTGATGTTATGTTGTTGTGTTGCGTTATGATGTTGTGTTGCGTTATGATGCTGTTGCTGCGTTATGATGTTGTGTTGCGTTATGATGTTGTGTTGCGTTATGATGCTGTGTTGCGTTATGATGCTGTGTTGCGTTATGATGCTGTGTTGCGTTATGATGCTGTGTTGCGTTATGATGTTGTGTTGCGTTATGATGCTGTGTTGCGTTATGATGTGTTGCGTCATGATGTTGTGTTGCGTTATGATGTTGTGTTGCGTTATGATGCTGTGTTGCGTTATGATGTTGTGTTGCGTTATGATGTTGTGTTGCGTTATGATGTGTTGCGTTATGATGGTGTGTTGCGTTATGATGTTGTTACGTTGATGTGCTGTGATGTTATGTTGTTGTGTTGCGTTATGATGTTGTGTTGCGTTATGATGTTGTGTTGCGTTATGATGTTGTGTTGCGTTATGATGCTGTGTTGCGTTATGATGTTGTTACGTTGATGTGCTGTGATGTTATGTTGTGTTGCGTTATGATGTTACGTTGATGTGCTGTGATGTTATGATGTTGTGTTGCGTTATGATGTTGTGTTGCGTTATGATGTTGTGTTGCGTTATGATGTTGTGTTGCGTTATGATGTTGTGTTGCGTTATGTTGTTGTGTTGCGTTATGATGTTACGTTGATGTGCTGTGATGTTATGATGTTGTGTTGCGTTATGATGTTGTGTTGCGTTATGATGTTGTGTTGCGTTATGATGTTGTGTTGCGTTATGATGTTGTGTTGCGTTATGATGTTGTGTTGGGTTATGATGCTGTTGCGTTATGATGTTACGTTGATGTGCTGTGATGTTATGTTGTTGTGTTGCGTTATGATGTTGTTACGTTGATGTGCTGTGATGTTATGATGTTGTGTTGCGTTATGATGTTGTGTTGCGTTATGATGCTGTGTTGCGTTATAATGTTGTGTTGCCTTATGATGTTGTTATGATGTTGTGTTGCGTTATGATGTTGTGTTGGGTTATGATGCTGTTGCGTTATGATGTTGTTACGTTGATGTGCTGTGATGTTATGTTGTTGTGTTGCGTTATGATGTTGTTACGTTGATGTGCTGTGATGTTATGATGTTGTGTTGCGTTATGATGTTGTGTTGCGTTATGATGCTGTGTTGCGTTATAATGTTGTGTTGCCTTATGATGTTGTTACGTTGATGTGCTGTGATGTTATGATGTGTTGCGTTATGATGATGTGCTGTGATGTTAAGATGTTATGATGTGTTGTTACATTATGATGTTATGATGTTGCGTTATGATGTTATGTTGCGTTATGATGTTATGTTGCTACGTTATGATGTTGTGTTATGATGTTATGTTGCGTTATGATGTTGTGTTATGATGTTGTGTTGCGTTATGATGTTGTGTTGTTACGTTATGATGTTGTGATGTTACATTATGATGTTATGATGATGTGCAGTGATGCTATGGTGTTGCATTATGATGTTGTGTTATGATGTTGTGTTGTGTTATGATGTTGTGTTGCGTTATGATGTTGTGTTGTTACGTTATGATGTGTTATGATGTTGTGTTGTTGCGTTATGATGTTGTGTTATGATGTTGTTACGATGATGTGCTGTGATGTTATGATGTTGTTTTTATGTTGTTGTGTTTCTTTCACTTTTTATTCAAATCATTTAAATATCATCATGATGCATGTTTTGACTCATCTTCCAACTAAGACTAAAACCCCTTTGCACCAAACATTAACAACGCTCAGAACAAGCTCATCTGAGGTGAACATCATAAAGTGTGCGTTTGAGTGTTTCTCCCCCGACGCAGTCAATGACCGCTTGACACCAGCGCTGATATTAAACCGTGGTCTTGCAACCTTGCAGAACCCCACCTGTCATCTTACAAACCCAATCTGAGAGGCTGATGAAAGACCGCTCCTCCAGCTCAGCTCAAAGTCCTGCGTTTACGGACTGAAGTGTGTGATTGACGACTCAATCTCGCAGCACGAGGGCCACAATCTTCCCGCGGATGAAAGCGGCTCCTC
This sequence comes from Vimba vimba, assembly GCA_022828995.1. Lineage (NCBI taxonomy): Eukaryota > Metazoa > Chordata > Actinopteri > Cypriniformes > Leuciscidae > Vimba > Vimba vimba. The sequence goes on along the minus strand of CM040824.1, from coordinate 2,303,501 downwards.
GGATGCGATCTGTAATCGCACTGGCGCTGTGTGAGGTCGAGACTCAGGCCTGTCACGGACTCGTCGTCTGGTGAGGTTAATTACTGTGATTTGTTGATTGTATGACACTGTCAGTGGCTAAACAGAGCGATCTAAAGCAGGATCAAAGCTTTGACAGATGATACTTCATTTATAAATGCCACCAAATAAACACAGAGACTAAAGCGGACAAATACTTGTTTTGATTCACTACCGGTCAAAAGTTTAGGATCGGTGAGATTTTTAATGTTTTTAAAGAAGTCTCTTCTGCTCACCAAGGCTGCATTTATTTGATAAAATATTATGAAATATATTTATATATTATATACAAGAAATATTATGACAATTTAAAATAAATGTTATCGGTTTTAATATATTTTAAAATATAATTTATTCCTGCGATCAAAGCTGAATTTTCAGCATCACATGTTCCTTCAGAAATAATTCTAATATCATGATTTGATGCTCAAAAAACATTTATCAATGTTGAAAACTGTTACAATTCTCCAAAGTGTACAATTCTCAGATGAATAGAAGGTTCAAAAGAACAGCATTTATTATTTTGTAACATTATAAATGTCTTTACTGTAACTTTTGATTAATTAAATTAATCCTCAATGAATAAAAGTATTAATTTATTTTATTTCTTTCCCCCAAAAAATAAAAGAAAAATTCTTACTGACCCCAAACTTTTGAACGGTGGTGTTTAATGTTACAAAAATATTTCATTAATAGAAATATTAATATTTCTATTTCAGATAATGCTGTTCTTTTGAACTTTCTATACATCAAAGAATCCTGAAATAAAAATGTAAATAACTGTTTTCAACACTGATAATAATCATAAATGTTTCTTGAGCATCAAATCATCATATTAGAGTGATTTCTGAAGGATCATGTGACACTGAAGACTGGAGTAATGATGCTGAAAATTCAGCTTTGATCACAGGAATAAATTACACTTTACTATATATTCACATAGAACAGAGCTATTTGAAATTGTAATAATATTTCAGAATTTTCCTATTTTTACTGTATTTTTAATCAAATAAATGCAGTCTTGGTGAGCAGAAGACACTTATTTTAAAAACATAAAAACTGATCCCAAACCTTTGACTAGTAGTGAACATGTCTAAACATTATTTTGCTATTTCATTATAATTATTGAACATGTTGAGAAAACCTTCAAGGTTTATTTAACCTAATATTTAACTATTATGAAAACTGGTAAAACATTAATAAGCTTCTTGCTAAATTATTGATATTGATTAAAATAATTCCACAATTTGTTAATGGCCAACACTTTACAATAAGGTCTCATTTGATAACATTAGTGAATGCATTAGCTAACATGAACTAACTGAGCAATTTTTTTTAATGTTAGTAAAATATGATTGTTCATTGTTAGTTCACAGTGCATTAACTAATGTAGTTAACAAATTAAACTTACTGTTAATAAGGTTTCATGTTTGGATATTGCAAATAATCGCATTATACTTACATAATCGAGAGAAGTAGTAATTGTGATCACAATTAAAACAATTAACCGTCCAGCACAAGTCAAGCTAATGATTCTGAGGTCACTGAACCGAAGTCACGCATCATTTCCCCGACACTCATAAAAGAGATGTATAGAATTAAACAAGGCATGTGAGCGCGTACACACTTAACATCACCGCTAATAAATCAGCATAATAATAGAGTTCCTGTCAAAATATTTTAACACCGCCTGTGTGTCACAGCTGTGGAATGAGAGAGTGTAGTGAGAGTGTGTGTGAGTGTGTGTATGTGTGTGTGTGTGTGTGTGTGTGTGTGTGTGTGTGTGTGAGAGAGTGTGTGAGTGTTCATGTTTTTCTATCCCGGTGGGGACTTCAACCTGAATGCACACAGACTCATGGGGACTCGTGTCACAGTGGGGACCTAAATTGAGGTCCCCATGGGTAAACAAGCTTATTAATCATACAGAATGAGTTTTTTTGGAAATGTAAAAATGCAGAAAGTTTTCTGTGATGGGTAGGTTTAGGGGTAGGGTTAGTGTGAGGAGACAGA
>CM040824.1:2191434-2296434 GCA_022828995.1 Vimba vimba | reverse complement strand
AAAGGATTTAGAGAAGCATGGAAATGGAAAAAGTGCAGAAAAAAGTGAGGGAGGTAGAAACAAGAAAAAAGACAAAAAAGATAGAAGAGTGGATGGAAGGACAGAAGCAAGTAAGGAAGGAAGGAAAGGAGACTTTAAATGCTTTAGAGAAGGAAGTTTGGAAGTGAGGAAGGAAGGAAGGAAGGAAGGAAGAGAGGAAGGAAGGAAGGAAGGAAGGAAGGAAGGAAGGAAGGAAGGAAGGAAGGAAGGAAGGAAAAAGTGCAGAAGGAAGTGAGGACGGAAGTGAGGAAGGAAGGAAGGAAGGAAGGAAGGAAGGAAGGTGCAGAAGGAAGAGAGGAAGGAAGGAAGGAAGGAAGGTGCAGAAGGAAGAGAGGAAGGAAGGAAGGAAGGAAGAGAGGAAGGAAGGAAGGAAGGAAGGAAGGAAGGAAGGAAGGAAGGAAGGAAGGAAGGAAGGAAAAAGTGCAGAAGGAAGTGAGGACGGAAGTGCAGAAGGAAGTGAGGACGGAAGTGCAGAAGGAAGTGAGGACGGAAGTGAGGAAGGAAGGAAGGAAGGAAGGAAGGAAGGAAGGAAGGAAGGAAGGAAGGAAGGTGCAGAAGGAAGGTGCAGAAGGAAGTGAGAAAAGAAGGAAGGAAGGAATGAAGGGGAAAATGTGCAGAAGTGAGGAAGGAAGGAAGGAAGGTGCAGAAGGAAGAGAGGAAGGAAGGAAGGAAGGAAGGTGCAGAAGGAAGAGAGGAAGGAAGGAAGGAAGGAAGGAAGAGAGGAAGGAAGGAAGGAAGGAAGGAAGAGAGGAAGGAAGGAAGGAAGGAAGGAAGGAAGGAAGGAAGGAAGGAAGGAAGGAAGGAAGGAAGGAAGGAAGGAAGGAAAAAGTGCAGAAGGAAGTGAGGACGGAAGTGAGGAAGGAAGGAAGGAAGGAAGGAAGGAAGTGAGGAAGGTGCAGAAGGAAGTGAGAAAAGAAGGAAGGAAGGAATGAAGGGGAAAATGTGCAGAAGTGAGGAAGGAAGGAAAGGAGGAAGGAAGTGAGGAAAGAAAGGAGGAAGGAAGTGAGAAAAGAAAGGAGGAAGGAAGTGAGAAAAGAAAGGAGGAAGGAAGGAAGGAAGGAAGGAAGGAAGGAAGGAAGGAAGGAAGGAAGGAAGGAAGGAAGGAAGGAAGGAAGGTGGAAATGTGCAAAAGGAAGTGAGGAATGAAGAAGGGCAGAAAAAACAGAGACAAAGAAAGAAAAGAGAAAAGTGAAAAATGAAATAAAAAGCAATAGGGAACAAAGAAAAAAGAATGAAAGAACGTTCACCTGCAGAGCCTCCAGGAAGCGGAAAGATCCCAGTCGTCGTCCTCGTGGAACCAGACAGAAGGTGGAGTTGTGCAGCATTTCACGGTAGTCATACCTGCACAAACACACACACACACACAAATGAGTGATACGAACTCTGCAAAAACACACACACACACTCTCTCTCTCTCTCTCTGTGTGAGCAGTGCAGAATGATCAGATGTGATGATGGGTAATGAGGTTGTGACACCTGCCCGTTTCACGCAGGCACATTCAGAGGCGCATATATGTGCGCACACACACACACACACACACACCTCTCGGCTCAGGACAACCTCACTGACACAGATGGTTCCTGTCCTCTCAATGCGCGCACGCAAAAAATACAGCGTGTAAGAGGTCTTAAGGTTAAAGGAGCAGACAGTTATTCATCAGGCAGAAAATCATTCATCGTTTGGTGGCGAGCATGTACAGGTGAAGTGTGTGCGCGAGTCAGAGACGCTGCCATTATCTGTGTTACGATGATCTTGCTGACTCTGGATCAGCTGCTGTTTGCATCCTCAGCTCATTGGGAGATGCTGACTTTGAATAAAGCCCGAAATGGCATGCTACACACACACACACACACACACACACACACAGAGAGAGAACGAAACTGAGGCACAGAGGCGTTCTGTCACAAAGTGAACAAACAAGGCACGAGTGTGAGCACACACACACGCACACACACACACGCGCACACGTCCCAGCTGTCTGGATATCAGACTGATCCCACGTTAATGTGATAGAATATGAATGAGGCTGGAGGACGAGTGTTGGTCTCTGTGGTGCCGGTTTTCCTGAGGAGAAACATCAGACACTCTGCAAACACTGAGACTCACTGCAGGCCTAGCACACAAATATCACTTCTCCACACGCGCCGTAAACCAAAGGTACGACACTTTCATTAAAAACATTAAAAAATGTCTCTCTCTCTTATACATACATACACACATACATACATACATACATACATGCCCACACACACACACTATGGTATATACACTAAAATATAACATAATAATACACCCTACTGTTCAAAAGTTTAGAGTTTAAGATTAAGATTTAAAGTTTAGGAAAGTCGTCTCTTCTGCTCACCAAGGCTGCATTTATTTAATCAAAAATACTGATTTTTTTTTTAAATTATGAAATAATTAAAAATAGCTGTTTTCTATGTGAATATATAGTAAAGTGTAATTTATTCCTGTGATCAAAGCTGAATTTTCAGCATCATTACTCCAGTCTTCAGTGTCACATGATCCTTCAGAAATCACTCTAATATGATGATTTGATGATCAAGAAACATTTATGATGATTAATGTTGAAAATGTTAATTTTTCATGGAAACACTGATATATATAATTTTAGGATTCTTTCATCAACAGAGTTCAAAAGAACAGCATTTATTTGAAATATTAGTTTTGTAAAATTATTAAAAAAAAATCTTTTTGAACAGTAGTGCATGTATAAAGTATATGTCCACCATTGTTCAAAAAATAGAATTATAACTCATTGTTTAATGTATTATGATGCATTTATCATACACAGAAATACACATAACACACTTTTTTAATTGGCAATCATTCAGTGCCACAAGCACACATTACAAGCACCATCTGTTACATCTCATAATTGTACAACGGTTTCACCACAGTACTTATTTGTACACCATGTTATTTTAAAGCAACTCTTTTCACTAATTCCCGGTCAAACACTGACCATCTTTTGACCTTGGGAAGCTCGGAGCACTTAAAACAGCACAGCGAGACGAGAGGGCGTAATAGCATGTTTATCCGCGAGAGGATTGTTTGAGTGTGTGACGGCGCTCAGAAACACACACTGATGTTTGTGTGAAGTGAAGCAGCGGCACTCAGCATCTACGTGAGAGACAATGCAGCGGAGAAACGAACAGTGTTAAAGTATTATGAGAAAACTGTGAATCAATATCAGGGTTTAAAAATGAGGATCACCCTCTGTGTTCCTGTTTATTTCACAGGTTGGGTACAATTATACCAGAGCCCTGAGCTCCGTCTCCATAGCAACTCCAGCTAAATGCTTCCATTCGGAGTGTGTTAATTATATGCGTTCTGCACACGGCTGATGGTGGGGGGGGTCTTTCACAATGAGGTAATGTTTTAAAAATCTCCAGTGTTTCATTTCTCTGGCTTTCCAGCACTTTGTAAAACTTTCTCTCTCAACCTGCCCCCTCTTGCACATCTAGTCAAGTCAAGTCAAGTCACCTTTATTTATATAGCGCTTTTTACAATACAGATTGTATCAAAGCAGCTTCACATTGAAAAAATGAAAATAATACAACATAGTTTGTTTCTAGAAGAAAATTGCATCATTGTCTACCCTAATAAGGCAGATCAATAATATCGTTGAATATTAAATGTCCCCAACTAAGCAAGCCAAAGCCAAGGCAACAGTGGCAAGGAACCAAAACTCCATCAGGTGACAGAATGGAGAAAAAAACCTTGGGAGAACCCAGGCTCAGTCGGGGGCCAGTTCTCCTCTGGCCAACGAGCGAACAGTGTATGATTATGATCCAGGCAGCATTACGGGTCAGAAGTCAGATTGGTCGTGTCGATGAGGCCGGCACTTCAGGGATGCGTCATGGTTGGGTCCACGTGCAGATCCACCATCTAGTCTGGATACGGCCAGGGTCCACCTCACTTCAGTACTGCGTTGTCGTCGTGTCCAGGCGCAGGTCCTTCATCGGATCTGGATACGGCCTGGATCAGGCGGACTGCGGTAAACCTCGGTGTAAGCAGAGAGACTAATATTAACGTAGACGCCATTCTTCTTATGATGTAACGAGTACATCAGGATTCATGGGAAGTGTTCCCGGTTCCGGCTGAACTAATCTATGCAGCCTAATATGGAATTATAGAAGTCTATAATGTGTTATGTGTATGCTAGGTCAAAGAGATGTGTTTTTAGTTTAGCTTTGAACTGACAGAGTGTGTCTGCTTCCCGGACAATGTTAGGAAGACTGTTCCAGAGTTTTGGTGCTAAATAGGAAAAGGATCTACCGCCAGCAGTCGATTTTGATATTCTAGGTATTATCAACTGGCCGGAATTTTGAGATCGCAATAGAAGTGAAGGACTATAATGCGTTAAGAGCTCGCTCAAGTACTGCGGAGCTAAACCATTTAGTGCTTTGTAAGTAATCAGCAATATTTTAAAATTTATACGATGTTTAATAGGCAGCCAGTGCAGTGTTGACAGAACTGGGCTAATATGGTCATACTTCCTGGTTCTGGTAAGAACTCGAGCTGCTGCGTTTTGAACTAGCTGTAGTTTGTTTATTAAGCGTGCAGGGCAACCACCCAGTAGAGCATTACAATAATCTAGCCTTGAGGTCATGAACGCATGAACTAATTGTTCCGCATTTGTCAATGAGAGCATATGGCGTAATTTAGATATATTTTTAAGATGGAAAAATGCGGTTTTACAGATACTAGACACGTGACTTTCAAATGAAAGATTGGTATCAAAGAGCACACCCAGGTTCCTAACCGACGACGTAGACTTAACAGAGCAGCCATCGAGTGTTAGACAGTATTCTAGGTTATTACGTGAGGAAGTTTTTTGTCCAATAATTAGAATCTCTGTTTTTTCAGAATTTAGTAGTAGGAAATTACTAGTCATCCAATTTTTTATATCAGCTATGCATTCCGTCAATTTTGTGAATTGGTAAGTTTCGTCTGGGCGTGAAGAAATATAGAGCTGAGTATCGTCAGCATAACAGTGAAAATTGATTCCATGCTTCCTAATGATATCTCCTAATGGTAGCATGTACAGAGTGAACAGCAGCGGTCCTAGTACTGAGCCTTGTGGTACGCCATACTGAACTTGTGATTGATGAGACATCTCTTCATTTACTGCTACAAACTGATAACGGTCAGATAAGTATGATTTAAACCATGCTAGTGCAATCCCACTAATCCCAACATAGTTTTCAAGTCTATTTAAAAGAATGTTGTGGTCAATGGTGTCAAACGCAGCACTAAGATCGAGTAACACTAATAGAGAGACACAACCACGATCGGATGATAAGAGCAAATCATTTGTGACTCTAATGAGAGCCGTCTCGGTACTATGGTACGGTCTAAATCCTGACTGGAAATCCTCGCAGATATCATTTCTTTCTAAAAAGGAACATAGTTGTGAGGATACTGCCTTTTCTAGTATCTTTGACAGAAAAGGTAGATTTGAGATCGGCCTATAATTGACTAATTCTGTAGGATCAAGTTGCGGTTTTTTAACAAGCGGTTTAATCATAGCCAGCTTAAAGGTTTTCGGTACATATCCTAATGATAAAGATGAATTAATGATATTAAGAAGAGGATCTATGACCTCTGGAAGCATCTCTTTCAGTAGCTTAGTCGGTATAGGGTCTAACATACATGTTGTTGATTTAGATGATTTAACGAGTTTAGTAAATTCTTCCTCTCCTATAGCAACGAATGAATCAAATTTTTCCTCAGGGAGACTACAATGCACAGCCTGATGCGATACTGTAGTGGACGGTTGCATAGTTATAATTTTCTCCCTGATATTATCAATCTTGTTAGTAAAGAAGTTCATAAAGTCATTACTGCTGTGCTGCTTAGAAACTTCTGGGGTTGAAGATTTATTTTTTGTTAGTTTAGCCACTGTTTCAAATAAATACCTAGGATTATTTTTATTTTCTTCTAATAGGGTTGAAAAATAAGCAGATCTAGCAGCTTTTAATGCCTCTCTGTAAGTAATCGAGCTCTCCTTCCATAATATGCGAAATACCTCTAGTTTTGTTTTCTTCCAGTTGCGCTCCATTTTTCTGGCTGCTCTCTTAAGGGCCCGAGTGTGCTCGTTGTACCACGGCGTTGGACTATTTTCTTTAATCTTCTTTAAGCGCAACGGAGCAACTGTGTCTAAAGTGCTGGAAAAGAGAGAGTTAAAAGTTTCTGTCACAATATCTAGTTCTTCGAAGCTATCTGGGATGCTAAGATGATGAAACTGATCAGGAAGATTATTGATAAAGTAATCTTTAGTGGCAGAATTGATAGGTCGAACATATTTGTAAGATGGAGTCGACTTTGCAGCCTTGGCTAAATGAAGTTTACACGAGACTAGATAATGATCTGAGATGTCATCGCTCTGCTGCAGAATTTCAACAGCATCAACATTTATTCCATGTGATAATATTAGATCTAGAGTATGATTACGACAATGAGTAGGTCCTGACACGTGTTGTCTAACTCCAATAGAGTTCAGAATGTCTTTAAATGCCAACGCCAATGCGTCTTTATTGTTATCCACATGTATATTAAAATCACCAACAATTATGACTTTATCTGCAGCCAATACTAACTCTAAAAGAAAATCAGCAAATTCTTTGATAAAGTCTGTATGGTGCCCTGGTGGCCTGTATACAGTAGCCAGCACAAATGTTAAACGTGATTTATCATTTACACTAGATAGTGTTACATTTAGCAACAACACTTCAAAAGAATTATATTTAAAACAAGTCTTCGCAGAAATTCTGAAAATATTACTATAAATTACAGCAACTCCTCCCCCTTTGCCCTTCAGACGAGGTTCATGTTTATAACAGTAATCTTGCGGGGTGGACTCATTTAAAGTAATATAATTGTCTGGTTTTAGCCAGGTTTCTGTCAAACACAGCACATCTAGATTATAGTCTGTAATCATATCATTAACAAAAAGTGCTTTTGAAGTAAGGGATCGAATATTCAGCAACCCAAGCTTTATCATTTGTTCATTCGTATTATGTCTGTTTTTTATTTGTTTAACATCAATTAAATTTTTACCCTTGAATGGGTTTAGGAGTTTTTTGTATGTCCTAATTCGGGGAACAGACACAGTCTCTATATGATGATATCTAGGTGAAAGAGGCTCTATGTGATGGGATTTATCTGACCTTGGTGAGGTGAGACAGCTAGCAGACGGTCGGTTTAGCCAGTCTGTCTGCTTCCTGACCTGAGCCCCAGATTGTCATGTTTGAGCTCTAAGACTATTAGCCATATTACTAGAGAGAAGAGCAGCACCATCCCAGGAGGGATGAATACCATCTCTTTTCAACAGGTCAGGTCTGCCCCAAAAACTTTTCCAATTGTCTATGAATTCTATATTATTAAGCGGACACCACCTCGACAGCCAGCGATTCAGTGAACACAATCTACTAACTATCTCATCACTCCTGCGAACAGGAAGGGGGCCAGAGCAAATTACAGTCCTTGACATCGTACTTGCAAGTTCACACACCTCTTTAATGTTAATTTTTGTGATCTCCGACTGGCGGAGTCGAACATCATTAGTGCCGACGTGAATAATAATCTTAGAGAATTTACGATTAGCATTAGCCAGCACTTTTAAATTTGCTTTGATGTCAGGCGCTCTGGCTCCCGGCAAACATGTGACTATGGTCGCTGGTGTCTCTATTTTCACGTTCCGTGTAATAGAATCGCCAATAACTAGGGCACAATCAACACAATTCTCAGTGGGTGTTTCACTGAGTGGGGAGAATCTGTTTGATGTTGTAATCGGAACGGAAGAGCGGTGTTTTGTCCCGCGACTACAGCGTCTCACCGTCACCCAATTGCCCTGCTGCACGGGCTCTACTTCAGCCGGAATCGTGTTATGTACAGAGGTCACTAAGCTAGTCGCATCCAAAGCAGTGTCTAAAGCCCTTGCACTCTTACAATTAACCTCGATTAAAGTTTGGATGCGTGTTTCTAGTTCTGAAATCTTCTCCGCCAGCCTAACTATCTCCCTGCATTTATCACATGTAAAACCTGTGCTGGCAGAGAAGGCTATGCTATACATGTTACATGAGGTGCAGGTGACAATAAGAGGAGATGACATGACTCACCGTGTCTGTTGACTGATACTCACCACAGGTTTTTGATGAACTTGTAAAAGGCGCGAGAGAAAAATAAATAAATAAAGAGCGCACAGAAGACGCGAGCGCGCTAGAGAATAAATAAATAAATAAATAAATAAAGAGCGCACGGAAGACGCGAGCGCGCTAGAGAGTAAACAAATAAATAAAGAGCGCACAGAAGACGCGAGCGCGCTAGAGAATAAATAAATAAATAAATAAATAAAGAGCGCACGGAAGACGCGAGCGCGCTAGAGAGTAAACAAATAAATAAAGAGCGCACAGAAGACGCGAGCGCGCTATAGAGTAAATAAATAAATAAAGAGCGCACGGAAGACGCGAGCGAGCTAGAGAATAAATAAATAAATAAATAAAGAGTGCACGAATGGCACGCTAACAAGCTAGCGTGTTGTGCTAGATTGAAGCTAGTGGTGTCAGGTTAATGTGTGATGTTGATTAAGTTATATTTAGCAGTAGGCCTATAGATAACAAGAAATGATAATAAATAATGATTAAAACAGAAAGATACGAATCTTACATATGCAAACTAGTGCAACGCAGCAGCAGCAGCAAGGGAGACAAGAGCAAGCAGCAGGGTAGGTAACATCTGAATGAAAGCTTCCCTGGGAACGGAGCCAAAATGGCTGTCGTTCCTGACACAGAACAATCAGCCTAAGGCACAGCGTTCCCAGCCACTTCCCAGACATCAATCTCATGAGAGAAGCCCACAAATACTAACTAAAGTGTAAAGTGGATAAACACATGTGATATGATTATATTAGCATAAAAAAATGGTCATTCATAAAATATTAGGCAGTCTAAGCAGTGGAATTAGTTAGTAGTGGATTCATTTAGAGATAGAATTTAGTCAGAGTACATGGCATATTTAACGCAAACAAAAAAGCTGTTATTTTGATCATGCAAATAAATTGTTAAATCTGGCTTCGCAAACAATTCACTGAAACAGTGACAGTTCAAAAGAATCCATTCACAAAAATGAATCAAACTTTGATCTAAGCTGCCATTTAAGGATGCAATAGATTTATAATGTTACAAAAGATTTCTATTTCAAATAACTTGTGTTCAAGTATCAAGGAATACTGGAAAGAAAATGCATCAAGGTCTCCAACAAAATACGAGGCAGCACAACCGCACAGGATGAATTACTCGTCTATTAGCATTTTTGGTACTCTTAGCAAAATCGCAATCTCAAGCATGCAAGAGGTTAGGTTTTTACAGAAAGACTAAAATGTATGCTTGAATCTCTGATCTCTCTCAATATGCAAAAAACAAAAAGATTCTTATTTAATTTCAGTTTAATGGGAAAACATCTACAGTTAGTTACAGTAATTATAGCCATTGTTATAAAACATCAAGTAACAGAAAGCCACCTGTGATTCTAGAGACTCACATGCCAGGGTGCTCTGTAATATGGGGTTCCATTTGTGCCAAAATTATGTCGACATGCTATCTGTCTATGCTGTGTCATCTTCCATGTCTATGTGTCTGTTTACTGTTTATGTCCATGTCTGTCTGTCTATGCTATGTGTCGTCTTCCATGTCTATGTGTCTATTAGCATAGCAACGACAGAGTGAAACAACACAGTCATGACACATGCAGCATTGACACAGCAAGACGACAGAGTCAAACGACAAGGACAGATGACAGGAGTAAGTTGAGGTGACAAAGACAAAAGTTGAGTCATGTGGGCAATCACATAGACAGTTAATAGATAGACATGGAAGACGACACATAGCATAGACAGACAGACATGGACATAAACAGTGAACAGACACAGACATGGAAGATGACACACAGCATAGACAGATAGCATGTCGACATAATTTTGGCACAAATGGAACCCCATACTAATGGAACCCCATACTGTGATGCTTATGGCTACGTGTGGGTATGTGAGCGAGTATGTTTATGAGTGTGTGCTCGAGTATGTGCATGAGTATGTGCATGAGTATGTGAGCGATTATGTGAGCGATTATGTGAGCGAGTATGTGCGCGAGTGTGTGCGCGAGTATGTGTATGAGTGTGTGCGCGAGTATGTGTCTGAGTGTGTGCGCGAGTTTGTGCGCGAGTATGTGCGCGAGTATGTGTATGAGTGTGTGCACGAGTATGTGAGCGAGTATGTGAGCGAGTATGTGCGTGAGTATGTGAGCATGTGCGCGAGTATGTGCGCGAGTATGTGCATGAGTATGTGCATGTGCCTGAGTATGTGCTTGAGTATGTGAATGTGTGAGTATGTGCGAGTATGTGCATGAGTATGAGTATATCCCAGAGTATGTGCATGAATATGAGTATGTGCATGAGTATGTGGATGAGTATGTGCTCGAGTATGTGCATGTGCATGAGTATGTGCATGAGTATGTGCTCGAGAATGTGCATAAGTATGTGCATGAGTATGTGCGAGCGTATGTGCATGTGTATGTGCATGAGTATGTGCTCGAGAATATGCATAAGTATGTGCATGAGTATGTGCATGAATATGTGCATGAGTATGTGCATGTGCCTGAGTATGTGCTCGAGTATGTGAATGTGTGAGTATGTGCGAGTATGTGCTCGAGTATGTGCATGAGTATGAGTATGTGCATGAGTATGAGTATATCCCAGAGTATGTGCATGAGTATGAGTATGTGCATGAGTATGTGGATGAGTATGTGCTCGAGTATGTGCATGTGCATGAGTATGTGCATGAGTATGTGCTCGAGAATGTGCATAAGTATGTGCATGAGTATGTGCGAGCGTATGTGCATGTGTATGTGCATGAGTATGTGCTCGAGAATGTGCATAAGTATGTGCATGAGTATGTGCATGAATATGTGCATGAGTATGTGCTTGAGTATGTGCATGAGTATGTGCTCGAGAATGTGCATAAGTATGTGCATGAGTATGTGCTCGAGTATGTGCTCGAGTATGTGCTCGAGTATGTGCTCGAGTATGTGCATGTGCATGAGTATGTGCATGAGTATGTGCTCGAGAATGTGCATAAGTATGTGCATGAGTATGTGCGAGCGTATGTGCATGTGTATGTGCATGAGTATGTGCTCAAGAATGTGCATAAGTATGTGCATGAGTATGTGCATGAGTATGTGCATGAGTATGTGCATGAATATGTGCATGAGTATGTGCGCGAGTATGTGCATGAGTATGTGCATGAATATGTGCATGAGTATGTGCACGAGTATGTGCATGAGTATGTGCATGAATATGTGCATGAGTATGTGCATGAGTATGTGCTCGAGAATGTGCATGAGTATGTGCATGAGTATGTGCATGAATATGTGCATGAGTATGTGCGCGAGTATGTGCATGAGTATGTGCATGAGTATGTGCATGAGTATGTGCATGAATATGTGCATGAGTATGTGCTCGAGAATGTGCATAAGTATGTGCATGAGTATGTGCATGAGCATGTGCATGAATATGTGCATAAGTATGTGCATGAGTATGTGCATGAGCATGTGCATGAATATGTGCATGAGTATGTGCTCGAGTATGTGCATGTGCATGAGTATGTGCATGAGTATGTGCTCGAGAACATGCATAAGTATGTGCATGAGTATATGCATGAGTATGTGCATGAGTATGTGCTCGAGAATGTGCATAAGTATGTGCATGAGCATGAGTATGTGCACGAGTATGTGTATGAGTATGTGCATGAGCATGAGCATGAGTATGTGCATGAGTATGTGTATGTGTATGTACAGTACATATGTGTGTGAGGCCTTATGAAGTGTCCACACTGTCCTCTCTCCAGAACTCTCACTGTAACTAATTCATTAGAGCAATTAGTGGTCATTAGAGGTCTTATGCTAGTTTGAATTAGCATACACAACACAAGATAACCCAGAGGCATTGCAGCAAACACCCCCCTCATATAATTATATAAAGGCCATGTGCTCCGGTTACACCACAGGAATCAAAACAGGGTCCAATTATAAGCTCGAGTAGTTGAACATGTTAGTTACTCTGTGGGGAATAAATGCATCTTTATGAAGTGATGATGCAATATATAGTTCATTGTTAGTTAATGCATTAAAAATGCACATAAAAAAATGAGGCCTTTTTCTAAAGTGTTACCTAAATGATACATATATTACAGATTTATAATTTAATTTAAGCAACAAACCTGCCATTCAGACAATTTCCTTGTCAAAAAGATCAGCTTCGTTATTGCAGGCGCTCAAGATCATCCTGTTCAAGTTTTGAGAAGTTTATCATGACAATCTTTTCAATTAGTCTCCCTCTCTCTACTAAGCAAAACAGACTGAGCATTAACAAAAAAAGAAAAAAGGTTGGTTTGGACATGGAACGAGGGGAACACCACATTATACATGAAGTAGTGTTGTTATCTGGCTATGCTCATCACATGGACACATTTCATCCCGTTTGATCCGACAGGGACACTTCATATAGACCAGTTAATCCTGTCGCGGCACGAGGACAGAAACATGTCTTGATTGGCCTGTCAGCGTACAGGGACACACTTGGTGAAATACTGGCTGTCCTGTCACCACAACAGGAATATTTCAGTCCTGACAGGCTGTGGAAGTGCAGTTCAGACCCTGGCATGTTGATGACCAGATGTGACTCAAAGCACCAGTTTATATCCAGATGGTTGCAGGACTGCGATGACGTGACTGTGCACGAGTGAGTCGGGACATGTCAACACAAGTCTGCTCTGCGGTCTCCATCTAGTCCTGCGTGAGAAGCATTTACAGATGGAATAGACGCTTCTTTCAAAGATCACAGACTTCAGTGGTTCAAATATTCCAGCTAAGTGGGTTGAAGTTGTACTGGTCTGAATCTGTGGAGTCCCAAAACATCTTCCCATCAGGATTTGTTAAGAGTTTATATCGGCCATCTTCAGAAATCAAAGAAGCCTTTTAAGCTGGAGTTAAAAAGCAGGATTTCTAACTTTTATAGGTTTAGACAACTTACAAAAACAACTCGTATTTGCTATCTTTCAGCCAAATAAATACCAAGAGATAGCCTTGACAGCCTGACAGATAAATAAAATTATCACATTATCTGAGGTTTTGAGCTGGTTTAGAACAATTCAGAGGTTGTGTTTGGTCTTATTGCTTAGGATTGATGACTTTTTGGTCTTTTTATTATTGGACTGATGTTCTTTTTCTCAGCAATAGGAGTTTATTTTACTAATAGACCATCCACTGTAGCCTTTCGCCCTAAAAGTGAACGAAAAGTCATAATTAGCTCATTTATTTGCAAAAACATTTAAATTTATTCTATTTTAGGGCTAAGCCCACAATATCTCCTCACCATATGTGACTCAAAGACAGGGAAGGAGAGGAAGAAAGGGAAAGAGGGAGGGAAGGCAATCAAAGCTGCAGATGGGGCTCAATCGCTTGTAGAGATTGTCCCTGAAGAGCTAAACCAGTGTTTATCCTTCTAATCGTACGCCACACCCTGCTACCACTGCGGGACACTGGGACATTATCTGTTAGAGTTAGAGTTTTATTTGGCCAACACCTTAAAATGGTGAATCTCACATAAGCTTGTTCAGGTTATATTGCAACACAAGATAAAATGTGGGAAAAAAATAACTAGCATAAAAAAAATAAGCTGATTTTTTTAGGACAAACAATTGCATTGTGACGAATGTACATTTTTTTGGTATCACAATATTATTTTATTTTTTTGTGGTAATCTCAATTTTTTATATCTGTAAAATAATCATATAATAATTCTTTTTTTTTACTGCATTACAAGTATAAAAAATTTTTTTTAATCATAAATTAATAGCAAAACAAATAAAATGATGAAACAAATTATCTGTATAAATCATCTTTAAAAATTGTTGAAATAAAATATATAAATATTTATATAGTCAAAAATAGATTATGTATTAATTTTGTATCAAATATATTTTTTTGCATTAAGTTCATGATAATTGGGGGGGGGGGGGGGGGGGGGTATGTGCAAGAATAAATAAGTAATCAAGTAAACAAACAACTGAATGAGCAAATGAATGAGCGACCCAACCAACAATGAACGAACAAACGAATGAACAAATCAATCAAACTTAATGGTCTTAAAAACAAATGCTGTTTTCTTTCAGCACATTAATATTAGTTTTGTGGCATTTTCAAAAGACATTCCTTCGCAGGACAGCGTTATAGGATACAGGCGTGTCTCAGACTCGGTCACTGCAGGTCACATTGTGGCTTTTAGACGCTGTGGACAGAAAGAACCGTTGTAACAAAGCAGAGTCTTCTCTGAGAGGAGCCTCAGCCGGTGTCAGGTTTCCCAGAGACGAGGAAGAGGACAAAAGAGGGACACAGATGGATTGAAGAGACAAGGAAAGCTGGTGCTGCTCTCTTTCCACCTGGACAGTGTCTGTGCACCTGTGTGTGTGTGTGTGTGTGTGTGTGTGTGTGTGTGTGTGTGTGTGTGTGTGTGTGTGTGTGTGTGTGTGTGTGTGTGTGTGTGTGTGTGTGTGTGTGTGTGTGTGTGTGTGTGGCAAGGTTGAATTTTTGGTTCAAGCAGAATACTGATATCTTCAGACTTTAAAGTACTGCCATCATGTGCCATTAAACCTGCTTCAGTGAAGAATGGTGTGCAGTTTAAGATCACAATTACACGAAACCCAGCAGTGCTCATTAGAGTCTGTTCAGAATAAACCGCCTGAGACTGAGAAAAAAAAAGAGTGAAAGAGAAACTGACTAATAACACTCTTCCAGCTCCTGAAAAGACGTAATTAGAGAAATAAAAACATAAGAGATGGCTGAGAGAAAGGCTGAAAACTCATCGGTGACTGATCACCTGTGTGTGGGTATAATATTTCGCTTTGATATGGAAAGCAAAGCATACGCACACAATACATGGATGGCAGAAGAGAAGTGATTACATCAATGCATTAAGATATTAGAGTATCAGAAACGAATAACTAGCAGATTCGAGATGGAGGAAAGTGTGTGTTAGAGCAACTTATAGGAGTCACTCAACAGCATATAAAAACAGGAAACTAAAAAAACATTTCCAGGGGAAGTGGAAGAGCAAGGGGAAGGAGGAGGAGGAAGAGGAGGAGGAGGAGAAGGGGGAGGGAAGGAAAATAAATGAAAGGAAAAGAAAGGAAAAGAAATGGATGGGATGGAATGGAATGGAATGGAAAAGAAAAGAAAAAAAAGAAAAGAAAAGAAAGGAATGGGATGAAAAGGAAAGGGATAGAAAGGGATGGAAAGGAAAGGAAAATAAAATAAAAGGAATGGGATGGAAAGGAAAGGAAAAGAAAGGAATGGAATGAAAAGGAAAGGGATAGAAAGGGATGGAAAGGAAAAGAAAAGAAAGGAATGGGATGGAAAGGAAAGGAAAAGAAAGGAATGGGATGGAAATGAATGGAAAGGAAAGGAAAGGAAAAGAAAGGAATGGGATGGAAAGGAAAGGAAAAGAAAGGAATGGGATGGAAAGGAAAAGAAAAGAAAGGGATGGAAAAGAAAGGAAAAGAAAGGAACGGGATGGAAAGGAACAAGAAGGGATGGAAAGGAATGAGAAGGACTGGAAAGTAGGAAAAGGAAGGAATGGGGTGGAAAGGAAAGGAAAAGAAAGGAATGGGATGGAAAGAAAAGGAATGGGATGGAAAGGAAAGGAATTGGATGGAAAGGAAAGGAATTGGATGGAAAGGAAAAGAAAAAGAAAGGAATGGGATGGGAAGGAGTGGGATAAGGGAAGAGAAGGGATGGGAAGAAAAAAAAGGGATGGGATGGAAAGGAAATGAAAGGGATGGAAAGAAAAGAAAGGGATTGGATGGAAAGGAAAAGAAAAGAAAGCAATGGGATGGTAAGGAATGGGATGGTAAGGAAAGGGATAGAAAGGGATGGGATGGGGGATGGTAAGGACAGGGTTGGGATGGGATGGAAAGGAACGAGAGGGATGGAAAGGAAAAGAAAGGAAAGGAAAGGAAAGGAAAGGAAAGGAAAGGAAAGGAAAGGAAAGGAAAGGAAAGGAAAGGAAAGGAAAGGAAAGGAAAGGAAAAGAAAAGAATAGGAATGGGATGGGATGGGATGGGAAGGGAAGGAGTGGGATAAGGGAAGAGAAGAGAAGGAATGGGAAGAAAAAGGAAAGGAAATGGGAAAATAATAACAGTAATGTTGTCAGGACATAAAAGAGGAAATAAATAAAACAAACATGTCATCTTCAGTAAACCAGAGCTGGTGAAATCTCCAGAAATAACACTGTAAACTGTGTACATTTTTACAGCAAAGAATGTAATCAAAGCCGTTTCTTTGATGTCTTCACTCTACCACAGGCTGATGAAAGAGTTTCTGTGTTTTTCAGTCGCTCTTTATGAGCCTGAGGAACCATGACACGAGCCTACAGAACCGGTTCTCCTTCACCTCTGACACTGACTCTCAGAGTTCTTCATGTCCATCACACCACAAAACCACATGCAAAAACACACGCGTGTATAACCGAGGTATCCGCTCTAGTTCACACACACACACACACACACACACACACACACACACACACACACACACACACACACACACACACACACACACACACACACACACACACACACACACACACACACACACACACACACACACACAGTTAGTGACAGTAAGAGTCGTCATATCACTCCTCTCCAGTGTGAGGAAATCCACACCTTTCTGAGCTTGATCTGACATTAAACGGTGCTAATATCAAGAGAAATTCCTCATCCAATCAATGTAATGCATTTCTGCTTCGAGTTATTTTTAACTCAGGTGTTACATAATGTGAAGTGGTTTCTGTACAGATGCAAGACTTGTTTGTTAGAATAATCTTAAAAATAGTGACGTCCCCTTTCCTTTTCAGTATTTAAGTCACAAAAAAACTTCACTGTAATCTAAATAAATAGAACAAATAATTTTTTATTAACTATAATTATATTAATAGTTATTTTTAAGTTATTAACTAAATTATGAGAAATTGAACAGGTGTTCCTAATAATCATATATACACACATACATATATACACTCACCTAAAGGATTATTAGGAACACCTGTTCAATTTCTCATTAATGCAATTATCTAATCAACCAATCACATGGCAGTTGCTTCAATGCATTTAGGGGTGTGGTCCTGGTCAAGACAATCTCCTGAACTCCAAACTGAATGTCAGAATGGGAAAGAAAGGTGATTTAAGCAATTTTGAGCGTCGCATGGTTGTTGGTGCCAGACGGGCCGGTCTGAGTATTTCACAATCTGCTCAGTTACTGGGATTTTCACACACAACCATTTCTAGGGTTTACAAAGAATGGTGTGAAAAGGGAAAAACATCCAGTATGCAGCAGTCCTGTGGGCGAACATGCCTTGTTGATGCTAGAGGTCAGAGGAGAATGGGCCGACTGATTCAAGCTGATAGAAGAGCAACTTTGACTGAAATAACCACTCGTTACAACCGAGGTATGCAGCAAAGCATTTGTGAAGCCACAACACGCACAACCTTGAGGCGGATGGGCTACAACAGCAGAAGACCCCACCGGGTACCACTCATCTCCACTACAAATAGGAAAAATAGGCTACAATTTGCACAAGCTCACTAAAATTGGACAGTTGAAGACTGGAAAAATGTTGCCTGGTCTGATGAGTCTCGATTTCTGTTGAGACATTCAGATGGTAGAGTCAGAATTTGGCGTAAACAGAATGAGAACATGGATCCATCATGCCTTGTTACCACTGTGCAGGCTGCTGGTGGTGGTGTAATGGTGTGGGGGATGTTTTCTAGGCACACTTTAGGCCCCTTAGTGCCAATTGGGCATCGTTTAAATGCCACGGCCTACCTGAGCATTGTTTCTGACCATGTCCATCCCTTTATGACCACCATGTACCCATCCTCTGATGGCTACTTCCAGCAGGATAATGCACCATGTCACAAAGCTTGAATCATTTCAAATTGGCTTCTTGAACATGACAATGAGTTCACTGTACTAAAATGGCCCCCACAGTCACCAGATCTCAACCCAATAGAGCATCTTTGGGATGTGGTGGAACGGGAGCTTCGTGCCCTGGATGTGCATCCCACAAATCTCCATCAACTGCAAGATGCTATCCTATCAATATGGGCCAACATTTCTAAAGAATGCTTTCAGCACCTTGTTGAATCAATGCCACGTAGAATTAAGGCAGTTCTGAAGGCGAAAGGGGGTCAAACACAGTATTAGTATGGTGTTCCTAATAATCCTTTAGGTGAGTGTGTGTGTGTGTCTGTGTCTGTGTCTGTGTGTGTGTGTGTGTGTGTGTGTGTGTGTGTGTGTGTGTGTGTGTGTGTATATATATATCTATATATATATATCTATATATATATATATATCTCTATATATATATATATATATATATATATCTCTATATATATATATATATATATATATATATATCTATCTATATATATCTATATATATATATATATATATATCTATATATATATAATTTATTAATTTTTTTAAATCATATTATAATATGATATATAAAAATAACAATATATTTTATTATAAATTACTCTTATTATTTTCTATTTTTTTCTATTTTATTCTCTCTATCTCTATATATATATACATACATATACATACATATACATATATATAATTTTTATTATTATTATTATTATTATTATTATTATACACATTTTTTTAAATCATATTATATGATATAATATAAAAATATACAAATCACTTAATATATATTTTATTATAAACTACTCTTATTTTCTATTTTTTACAACAGAAAATTGTACAACAATAACAACAACTTACTGAATTATATGCACACACACACACACACACACACACACACACACACACACACACACACACACACACACATATAAAGCTGCATTACTAAGATAAAATGGGACTGTGTTCAGGTACGGCAAGCCCAGAGTAAGTCGACGAGGAAAAGAATAATCTGCATTATTTATTAGCAACAATAAAAGAAAATCAACATGAACTACACCTATCAACGGGAGCAGAGTTACGGCCCATTCACAGAGTGTGTGAGAAATGACCTGCAACAAGACGTTACAACACAACAATGCGTCACTAAACAGCCCATGACACCACTGCGAAATCTCACCCTGAAATAAAGCAACATTTAATACTTGCATGTGAATGTTTGCTCTGGTGTGAACAGGCCTTTGAGGACGTGTCAGTCAACACCTCGAGAACACACAACACACACACGTGAACCGCAGTGAAAACTTGATGTAAGACCATATGTCAGGAAATGTGACAAATTGTCTGAAAAGCAAATCAAAGCTCTCGTATTCTTTAAAAGCCAACAACACGTGCATTCATTGTGTGTGCTCTGACAGAGAGGCTTACGCTTCGCCCTCGAGCTCAGCGAGTTCAAAGAAACCCAATAAAACACTGACGACAAGACTGCGAACTCCCTCTCTCCGAACCGCATGACCTTGGGTTAAACGCATTTAATTAGAGCAGGAGATTCCCTCATCTCTGCACAACAAACTCCCAGCCTTCACATGGATCCCTTTGTTTCCAACTAGGAGAGTGGGATTTAGGGAACGGCAGGAATACAAACAGAAGACTTCAAATAGTGCTGTGGCTTTACACACCAAACGCACATCTGGCTTCAAAGAGCTTAAAGTGCTGAAGCAGGTGATGATGGGGAACATATAATTATTGTTTATTATCAAATAGAGTTATATATATATATGTTTTTTTTGTTTTTTTCTGACCTTCTGAAAGATTTCTGAATCTGCTTGATAATAGGAGGGAAGTGCAAATCTAAAGTAAAGTGACTGTTCACTCCTGATGCCCGAACCTCCTTTCACACATAAAAAGCTTTTCCTGCAACGCACAACATCCGCCTAGACTGGTGTTTTCGGCACTTTGCTGCTTTCACGGATTTTTGTTTCTTTTTTTGTGTGTGCTTGAGGTCAAGAGAAGCACGAGTTCATTTGGTTGCGAAGAAACAATGCGATAAAATGATCCGATTTAATGTTCCAGCACATTCTCTGGAAAGGTCAGAGGTTTATTCTTAGAAAGACGGATTATGAAACAGTCGAATATAATCTGAAGAATTTAGAGATGTCAACATTTAGTATTATAATATATATAATAAAAATAACTTATTCATATATAGTTTGTTATTAATTATTAATTACTTTATCTTCTATTTTTTTAAGTTAACAACAACAACAACTCAACTATTAATATAATTATTGTTTATTACAATAATTATATTGATAAATATGAGTTATTATATTAATATTATATTAATTATTATTTTCTATTATTTTCTAAAAATAGTGACTTCCATTTACATATTTAAGTCACACACACACAAAAAAATCACTTATGTAATATAATTAAATAAATAGTTAATAAATAAAAATATTTTTATTTTCTAACTGTAATTATATGAATGTAGTTAACTTATAATTGTTTATTATAGAAAATCGTTATATATATATATATATATATATATATATATATATATATATATATATATATATAAAATACATATAATATACTAACTAATAATATAATAACATATAATATAATAACTACTAAACTATTAATAAAATTATTGTTATTATAAGTTATTATTATTATAATAATAATAATAATAATAATAATAATTTAATATAATTATATTTTCTATTTATTTGTATGTTATTATTAACAACAACTTTATTACTACTACTGCTACAGCTACTACTACTACTACTACTACTACTACTACTAATAATAATAATAATAATAAAATTAGTTTATTATAAATAAAACTAATTATAGAGTCTTTAAAATTGAGTCAAGGACCCTAGAGTTCTACAACCTTTTCTCCTAAAAGTGTGTGGTCACATGACTAATCTAAAGAACTTTACTGCTTAAAGTGATAGAGATGTCATCATTCACTCACACAAACTCAAACTTCTTCTGTGGACTTTCTTTTAGAGAATGTTGTCAATGCGTTCCAATGTTCACTGTAAGGACAAAAATCTTCAAAAGAAAGTCAGTCACACAGACCGCCACAAATCGCTAAACTAGCAATGAAATGAAAGGATTGTGTTCGCTAAATGTCCCTCAGGGTCGCTTTGCTGACATGCTGAAGGTTCTTGACAACGAGCGGCTGACCTACAGTAGATGAATTATTCACCTCTTTATTCGGCTTGCATCATTTTTTTGAGTTTGTATGACGTTCCCCGTCTCGTGTGTCCGAGCTCATATCTAAAATGCTCATTCTTGAGGAAGCGCTCATGGGATCGTCCATCCACACACTAATAAAACGCCGGTTCCCTGGTGCGGGGACATGAAAGAGTGCGGTCGGGCTCACATCTGTCACCTACAGTGTCACGGTGGGGTCATTTAGCAAACGGGAGGACTCTGGGGAATCTTCCAGGAGCAAAACCAGGGTTATCCACTGATCCACTTCAAAGAGATTGCCAGCCCTTGCCATTTGGGATTTCAGTGGCTCCTTATAGTGTAAAAAGCTAATTTAAAGTCCCCCTGTGGTGAAAATCAAGGTTGTTTATATGTCTATGTGGTGTTTTTAATATGCTTTAAGTCAAAGCATGTGTAAATTCATAAGTCGACACCATTGCTGAGTATTTCCTCCTTAAAACTGCAGTGAACCAAAGACAGTCTCAAAAACACGCTTTGAAATCGCTGGTGTTTCTGACGTCACAAACTACCTTGTAACCAATCAGATCAACGTGTGATCGTCAACCAGTGGATCTCTGAGCTGAGTGAGTGAGTGGAGGTGGGGCTCATTTGCATATTCATAGAACCGCGCATACTAAATGAGGCGAGGGTGTCGAGTTACATTCAAGATATTTTAAGACATGAAGAATTTTTTTAAAAGGAAAAAACGTTTAAATATGCAGTTTTTTTTTAAAAATCAAAGATTAGTTTTAAGGGATAAAATGATTGACTACAGGGGGACTTTAAGGCTTATTATACACCCATTCCTACACTCCTAGAAGAAATGGTTCAGTTCACTCAAGCCTTTATGCCTAAAAGGTTCTATATAAGGAGAAACGTCTTAATGATTGCATACTACTTTCACGCTCAACGGTTATTTAATATTTTCTCCTGAAAAGTACGTTTACAAGCCGTTTAACTCATAAAATTTAATTAAAATTAAAACAAGTAATTAATTAAAACTAAATCCATACAGTCCATAGAAGAACGATTTCTGGTTCCCCAAAGAACCTTTCAGTGAACAGTTTTTACATTTTTATTAGAGTGAAAAACATTTTAAAGAACCTTTTTAGTGTAAGGAACCACACAAGGTTCCGTGGATGTTAAAGTTTCTCCATGGAATCATAGATAAAACATATTTTTAAAAGCACATGAACAAGCAAAAGTATATCTGATGCATTCTTCACAGGTTTGAGAGCGACTGAAAAGGGTAAACATCTCAAACATGCCTTCTTTATATAATCTGATTTTATAACCTTTATATAATCTGCCATTTGGACTGTCAAGGTTAGTTTATTGTATCTTCTCCAAAACACTGCGGCTCACTAACAATGACTACAGTCAGACTTTCCAGACACATCCTCATGAGTCATTCCTCTCAGTTTAGACAATACATTTAATCAAAGCGAAGACTTTATGTGGCTGGCAGACATTAGATCCTAAGGCTTTCAAAAGAATGATGAAAAGGTTCTCAAAAAAGCGATTCATTTTATGCAATGACTGTGATCTGCCACATGGGTTTCAGTATTTGAGACATAAGGGACATTTTTTTAAGTTAATTATGTGATAAAAAAAATCCATCCTATATAGTGCGCAAGGTTTCTGCATCCACACAAGCTTTTTAGGCAAATACTGATTTGTATCATACGTTTTTTATAGCTTTTGTATTTTTTAATTATTAATAGATTTCCAAAAATTTACTCAAATACAAAAAATATATAATGAAAAACATGTAATAAACATGTTAATATTTTTTTTTCCAAATACAGTATAGTGGTCAAAAGTGATGTCCAACCAAAGAAAATTGATATCTTAACACTTTATTCAAATATTATTATTGTGTTAAAGATAAGCATATTGCATAGTTGATTGTTTTATTTGTGATAATAACGCAGTGAAATTGTGCGAAATAATTTTTGTCGAGGCTGTCATACAAAGAAATGATAAACACATGCAAAAACACGATAACTGATTATGTTGCAGTCAATGTATGATTTTTCATGCAAGGTTGTTTTTTTCTGCACAATGTTTTTAATAGTAAAATAAAATTTGTACGTGTAATTTGCCTTTTTTTGCCAAAATGTTGTCAGATAAATGCATTTTTAAATTGTATTTAAAAAAATCCTCATATTTTGATGGTTTAATCAAACTTGTAGGGTCATTAAAAACAAATATCCCCTCCTGACCACTACTGTATATGTTGTTTGTGTGTACTGGGTAAAAGTCAGACAAAATAGTAAAAAAAACAACAACAACAACTGACTTTACAGTACAATAACCAATGCAGTATGAGATTCAGACAAACATCATTCATTTTAAACAGCAGCTTGCAATGAACATTAGAACTAATGTGCCTGAGGAAAAGTGATAACAGGGAAAGTTAATATGCTAATTAGCAAGCTAAACTGTAAACAACCTTCAAGTCGCTGTGTTATAATAACGAGCTTCTGAGAATATAAGTGAAACTTCAAAGCAGCGACGAATGAAAGCAGGCAGAGAACGACATTAGTCTCGACATTAGTCAGGAGCTCGGATATAAATCTCCAACATGCAGGTCATGATAAACTTTAACTTCTCAGAAATGCCACAGCATTTGTCGGCGGAGAACGAGTCGTCCAATCTCAGCTGAGAGACAATGGAAGTGTCCAGATTGCGACAGATAAACACAAACGGACTCTAAATGTCACGCTGCCGGAGGAACGATGTTCGCAATGGCTTTATCCTGTTCACTGGCCCGTAACGACGGGAGCGCTCGAGTTGATTGGAGAAGAAACGAAAAGCACCGCTGTGATTGGACGAAGACAGAATGTCATCGGATCTGCCGGAGCCGGACCGAGTCTCAGAGGTCAGGGGATATTTAATCAACCTGACAGCTCTCGGTCTGTGGGTCGCTTTCTGTGAAAGAAGGCCTTGTTTAAAAGACAGGCCTTTCTTTAAATGGGACTAGTTTATCCTGCAACTGAGACGGAGGATTTGATGGAGGCTGGTGGTCAAGACAAAACTTCATATTTACTCATATTATGTTCCTCAAAGGGTTTGATCACCCAAAAATGTAATTTCTGTAAATTATTACTCGCCCTCAGAGCTTCGTTCATCTTTGGAACACAAATTAAAGGGGATATAACATGAAAATCTGACTTTTTCCGTGTTTAAGTGCTATAATCGGGTCCCCGGTGCTTCTATCAACCCAGAAAACGTGAAAAATGAAAAGTTCTGGTGAGCCTTTCTCTGCAAGCATGTCAAAAAATAATCCGATCAGATTTCGCTCCCGTTCTGACGTATGAAGAGGATCTTATTATAATATTACCGGCCCTTAATCTGCACGTTTACACACACCAGCCGACATTTAGAGAAGTGGAAGAGTTTTTGTCACTGTTTTTTACACCCGGGAAAGGTTTGTCCTAAGGCTGATGAACTTAGAGAGGTTAAGATTTATTTTTACCCCTCTTCCTGAACATTATAACCTCAGCGTTTGTATGTGCGCTGCACATTGTACAGAAAACAGCTTCCAGAAGAGAGTAAATGCAGGCTATACGCACAAAAGCTTCTCCTGAAAGACGTAGCCATTCCCATTTTGTCGGGACAATCTGTTGTTTATGAATCATAACTTGTGAGTATGTCTTATTATTTGTAGTTGTGTTTTATATTAACAGTTCCAGTTATAAGTTTTATGTAGTTGCTATGATAGCTATGCTGTAAAGCTTTGCCTCCGCTAGCCTGCTAACTACCATTACAGTATTGATGTAGTGTTTACTGTAGCTTTTGTAAGACTCTTTTTTTGGTAAGTTTACTCATTTTTTTCACCGCCCCTTAGGAAAATTATCCATGATTTTGTGATCGATTACTGTAGGTGTTACCATAGTTTTCCGACAAATGTGACAAGTACCCATTAAATGGTGGATAACATCATATCTATGAGAAAATTACAAAAACAACAACATACCACTCTGAAACGCCTGTGAAATCCGTGCCTGAAATCCGTTCATTGTTCGTTAACATTGTCAGGGTCTGAATCGGGCTCGAAATGGTTTGAAATTGACGCCATTGTTAATATTTACATCCGGTTACGAAGGGGCGGGACATTTCCCAAACACGCGCTAAAGAGCTGCCAATCACAACACACTGGGCCATCTAACCAATCACAGCACATTTCATATTTCAGAAGGAGGGGCTTCATCGAAAACGTCATCGTTTAACCAGAGTGGACAGAGAGGAGTTGTAATAATGTAAAATATGTGAAAAAGAGTGTTTTTTGAACAATCAAGCATGAGAACATTCTAGTACACCCCAAAATCAAGACTTCGTAAAAGGGCATAATAGGACCCCTTTAAGACATTTTTGATGAAATCCGAGAGGTTTCTGAACCAGCCATAGACTTTTCTGGGCCTTGAAAGATGCAACATCATTAAATAGTTCATGTGACTACAGTGATTCAACCTCAATGTTATGAAGCGAAGAAGATACTTTTTGTGCGCAAAATAAATAAATAAATATTAACAACATTATTCAACAATCTCTTCTTCACAGGCTGTCCTGTTTTGGACAGTGAGTTTCTGAGGGATTTTCATCACAATTGCTAGACTCCCAAGAATACAACAAGCACTGAGGGAGCCATTTGGACGTCAGCTAAGAAACCACACTCTTCTGATCAAACAGACAGGCCTCCACCAACAGAGGGTTCATCTTCTCATGAGGTACTTCTGCTAGTGCCTTCAACAAGAAAAGCAGAGACACAACTCCACTCTGGACCGAGAGAACTCGGAAATCCAGAAGGAAGAGTCGGAGTAGGAAAAAAGCACTACTTGCGTATGGAATTTTGATTTATACGCGGCACTGGGAGACACCACTCCTTTAACAGGTCGATGATGACTTTACCACTTGTTCTACTTGCCCAAACTGCTGAAATCATGAGAGACGCCTGGATCAAGTTACTATACATATACAGACAAGGCGCAAAAGCATCAGAGAGAGAGAGAGAGAGAGAGAGAGAGAGAGAGAGAGAGAGAGAGAGAGAGAGAGAGAGAGACTTTTTAGGTCTTCTTTAATTAATCAATAAATACATAATAGACTTATTAAATAATCATAATAACAACAACATCCTATCAAACAGAAACACATTTGTGCCTACTTACAGTACATTTAATTTTTACTTTTTTTTTTTTTTTTTTTTTTTTTTTTTTTTTTTAATTAAACAGTAAACACTCATCAACATCAACATCACAAAAACAATGATTTACAGCCCATTTACCTTTAAACATCTCCATATCATTGACCAATTTGTAATATGTAAACTCAATTTTAATACGAGATTTTAATAACCCTTTTAAAACAGACACAACATCAGTTGACCCAGCATCAATCAAGAGATGTTTTCTTGATAGCCATATCGCCAATTTTGCCTGACCAAAAAGAAAATTTAACAGAACATGTTCTTCAATCCTACTTTTGATGTACTTTGGTCCATAAATAAAAGGTACTGGAGTAAAGAAAGAGAGAGAGAGAGAGAGAGAGAGAGAGAGAGAGAGAGAGAGAGAGAGAGAGCATCAGACTCAAACCTGTCATATCAAGTTGAGTGTCTCCAAGTGAAAATGCTCGTTTTACATTCGAAACGATCTCAGTGACTGATGATAATAATGTCAAAGAGGTTTCTGCTACATAAACAGTTTGTAAGTAGATATTTACAGGCACTCCTATTAAAATTCCAGCCGATATCGATAAGGAATTAAATTAAATGAAAATGATATACTATTTTGTCTAAATAAAAAATAAAATGCTAAACTAAAGTCATTAATATACTATATAAATATAAAATGTCAATATCCAGCACAAATCTAAAATAAAACATTCCAATATCTAAAGTAAAGAACAATGACAGCACAACCGACCCAGACAGGTTTGTAGACGAGATGGATGGAGAGCACGGCTTGCTTGCATGACGTCACTAACCAAAAAAGATTTTGTGATGTCTAAAGAATGGAATAATTTATGATGGTTCTTTATACGGCACAAAACAGCACAAAATCGAGCACAAACAAAAAGCACTGGTTTGGGGCGATTTGGACGGCATGGGATGGAGAGTGATGTCACTGTCCCGAATCCAATGTGTTGTTTCTAAGGAGGGGGAAAAGATACAATGTTCATCGTAACGGCACAAATCGAGCACAAAGGAGCGGCACAGTTTTGCACCGATTTGGACAATATGGGGTGGACAGTTGTGTAACCGTACTTAAGGCGACACTACAGGTGAATAGGGTAAAATTTTTAACTAGCAGATATCACCATGAAACTTTCCCAGTTGATTACCTACATTAAGATGAGAAAAAAAATGTATTACAAGTTTGACTGTAATTTAATGTTTAAATATGCAAATTTGGCAATATCTAATTAAATATGCGCTAATTTGCATACATTTTAAAAAACAAAATCTGAGTATTGGATAAAGCCAGGTTCA
This sequence comes from Vimba vimba, assembly GCA_022828995.1. Classification (NCBI taxonomy): domain Eukaryota; kingdom Metazoa; phylum Chordata; class Actinopteri; order Cypriniformes; family Leuciscidae; genus Vimba; species Vimba vimba. The sequence goes on along the minus strand of CM040824.1, from coordinate 2,268,608 downwards.
AAATTATTTTTTCATTGTGTTCACATATTAGATGAGGAAAAAAATTACAGAGGGATTTATGGATATCTACTTTTGTTATCCTGTAAATCAGAATATACTGTCAATAGCCTTAAAAAAATGATTTTCGCCATGTTTTTTGGAATAAAATGTTATATAAATCAAGCTAGGAATAATATATTTACAAATCCCTCAGTAAATGTCTTCATAATATAACTAGGTACAAGACTGGTAAGTTTGGTGTATATCGGTGCTACTGAAGTGGAGATTTCGGACTTGGAGTATGAGAGGAGTGTCATTTTGAGAAAACAGGCTTTAAAGATTTATCATCAGCCAATGAGATTGTGCATTCAGCCCTTTTACTTTCACGATTGGTTCTGATAAAAAGGAAATGACCATATTTGGATCCGACAGCATTGTACAGGAGAGAGAGCTTTCCAGCGGCAGTGGGAGGATTAGAAACGCCAACTTTTGTTGAATTTATGATAAATCTACAGACGCAAACAGACAAAGTGTAGTAAAATAAACACCTAAATGTGTATTTTGGACTTTTTTTTCACCACAACTCTGAAAGAAGACATGTTATTGAAGACAAAAATGTTTTTGACATTGTTTTGACATCATGATCAGAAAACATGGTGGAAAACAGAAAAACTACAGCGTTAGTTTCCCTGATCATAGGAAGCGATGCTAACAACATGGAGCGAGGCAGGCTTGAATGATGACTTCTCAGAGCTCATGGTAATGGCCTGTCTCCAACATCCCAGCCACTATAAATCTTCCCTGGGAGAAACCAGGGATCAGTCAGATGGGGAGAGGAAGCGTGTGACAGCGTGGTGGCGTTCGTTCGGCATGTCTACACACACACACACCACTTCATACTATTACAGGCCTGAGAAAAAAAATGCATTTTAAACGAATCAAACCATTAGCGATATCAACTCGGGAGTAGGACTGGCCAGAAAACACATTTTTCAATGTGGCTCCGGTTTCCCCCACTGTCCAAACACATGCAGGTTAGGTGGATTGGAAATGCCAAATTGTTGTAGAGTGTGTGTGTGTGTGTGTGTGTGTGTGTGTGTGTGTGTGTGTGTGTGTGTGTGTGTGTGTGTGTGTGTGTGTGTGTGGCGGATTGGATATGCCAAATTGTTGTAGAGTGTGTGAGTGTTAGGTGGATTGGATATGCCAAACTGTTGTAGAATGTGTGTGTGTGAAGCGGACCCTGCAAATGAGCGCAAATAACGCTGAGAGAGGAGAGAGAGAGAGAGAGAGAGAGAGAGAGAGAGAGAGAGAGAGAGAGAGAGAGAGAGAGAGAGAGAGAGAGAGAGAGAGAGAGAGAGAGAGAGAAAGAGAAAGAGAGAGAGAGAGAGAGAGAGAGGTTGATTCTCAAAGGCCACGAATCAATTTTTTTTCCATATTTATTAATCTATCACCCAAAAGCCAGTATTAGTTTTCCTCCACTGAATAGGCTTGCAGCCTCCATGTTACAGCTAATGCTGTGTGATTTTATACATGTTTTATCTTAAACATAAAATAACCTGATCCTGTTTGATCAAGGCGTGCGACTGTTCTGACTCTAGCATCAAAATCCTGTCGACTCATCGTACGCATTTGAAATATAGAGTTGGGTTCTGTTTTAGTCTAATGTACCCAAGTGTATAATAAAAAGAGTTTAATATACAGGTCATCCAGTCGAATCGAGAATCGAATCTTGATCGAAAATCGAATCGAATTGAGAGCTTGCGAATCGAAATCGAATCGAATTGGATCATCTGAATCGATACCCAGCCCTACTCGACAGTGATTTTTTTTTTCCCGGCATGTCTACACACCCACCACTTTATATGATTACAGGGCTGAAAACCCCCCGTCTGCCTGCATGCATTTTAAACCAATCAAACCATTAGCGATATCAACTCTGGAGTGATTTTTTTTTTAATGCACATTTGCACTTTTGGCTACAGTTAAAGGAGGTAAAGCCAGGCCAGGACTCGAGTTGAGGACCTGCCACAACAAATCACGGGCCGACGGGTCTGCAGGGAAGCTTTTTAAAGTCTTATCTCTCTCAGCTATGCACTAACGTATCCGTATGAGTAATGAACACTTAAGTAGCCGCCTGAAACCGGACCCCGGGCAAGAACACGGATGCTCTTTCACCTTCTTAAACCGCTTTATTTCCTTTCATCTCCATCTCCTAAAACAATAAAGACATGCTGACTCAGAGCGAAGACAAAGAGACGCATGCATAAATCACTAGCATCCTACTCCGACTCTCCAGATAATTAGCTTTACTAACTACTTTGAATAAGACTCCTACTAAGACAGATTGCCTATGAGGACACATTTATGACAACATTAAGTGGTTTCAGACGTGAGTGATAGTACAGAGTTCATGCTAGAATTCAACTTTGCTTGACTTAAAAACCTCTAAATGTCTCGACTTAAAGCGTTTATATAATGCATTATAAACTTATTTTGTATGCATTCATTATGCCTTGTAATGCACCTTATAATGCATTGTATGGTCTCGTAAATAATTGAAGACTTCTAAGTCCGTCTGACATTTTTCTTTTAAATGAGCTTTTTTTTTTGTTGCTTTTATCAGTGACATTTTTGAAAATAAGGCATTTCAATAACTGCATAATAACCTTTTCATTGCCATTAAAGTGAAATTACTGAACCCAAACATACGAGCCTGATAAAAATGTTCATTTGAAAGAAAAGTGTCAGACAGATATAAACGTTTTTTTGCGATTCTGAAGCCTTCAATTATAAAATCACAGTTATAATACTTCTCTATTCACTGAACACATCTTTAGAAAGTATAATGCATTAAAACACACGGCAAACAACCGATTTCAGAAGCAACAAAGATTCTGTATTGCATTTTAAATTTGGTTCTAGTTATTTATAAAGAGATATAATGCATATGTAAAAGAGCCCAAATACCCAAATAAAAAAAGTACTTTGCAAGTCAGAATGTCTGTCACTTTGACAAAAACGGTTTACGGGTCAAGCTCTGGTGGCAAATGGACTGTAGTATGGCAGTAGTATGAAGTCCCTCAAGCTATGAGACCATTTGGACTATTGCATCATGCTTTTGAGCTGCAATGACAGTGTGTGTCCTTACTGTAATTGTGCGAGCGAGGAGAGAGTGATACAGCATTTAAAGTCCCACGGGTGGAAGAGCGAGACACTTATTTCAGCCGGCCTCTAAACAGCCTGTCATTACATACAGCAACAGACATAACAGCAGAGAGGAATAAACATCCGATGTCTCCTGCTTTTGCAGAGAGAATGAGGATGAGCTTCGGAAGGAAAAAGTAGAGCACAGAGAGAGCGAGGACCTCACAGAGACCAAATCTTGACAGTTTTCCAACCATTCAGCTACTTTAATGGACACGCACTGAGAGAATGATAATTAACCATCTCACTCGACATACTCAGCACTTCACAGATCACAGGAGATGATGAAATTCACTTCTGACGCCTTAAAGGGAGAGTTCACTCAAAACTGAAACTTCTGACATTTACTCGTTGATCGAAATCTTTACGGAAGACAAAAGAAGAAATTAACAGCAGAATGTTCACGTGGTTCTTTTCCATATAATGAAAGTCAATGGTGACCACAGCTGTCAGTGAATAAGGATTTATTTTAGTCCGTTTCTAACATTAATCTATGAGAAGACTTGCGTCATATGAACTGCTTGCATCATATTTTTTAGGGATGCATGATAAATCGACCACCGTATCGGTATCGGACGATATATGTACATTTTTAATCTTAATGGGCCTGATAAGAAAATTTGGCCGGTATATTAAAGCTAATAAATAATGGATTATTTCCTTCATCTGAGACACTTCAGATTCGCTCTGTCGGTCATGATGGTTTTGAATTGCTTGAAATATGATTGGAATCACTTCAAAAAGGAAAATCCAATTCAGTGCAACATGTGCAGTGCAAAATCTGTCATATCGGCATCATAATTGTGTGCGTGGGACATGGATTTTAATCAAATTTTTCATATTGGTGCATACCAAATATTTTTGTTGAGTTTTTTGTTCTTTTTTGTGAAATGGTCTCCATCCACTTTCATTGTATGGAAAAGTGAACATTAACATAGTGATCTAGTAATGGGAGAAGCAAAGCTTTTCAAAACTTTGAATCAATTGCTTCACAAAACGATTCACTATTTTGAAGTGCTCGAAACGAGTCACGCCGGTCAGAACAGTGTAAATGCAGAGAAAACTCAGCCCGAACATGCATAAAACACCTTCTGCAAACCAATTACAAATGCTTTATTATAGGTGTGATCTATTAAATGGGATTAATGAATCATCTAATACCACTACAGGGCCTGAATTTCATTTTGGAAAATGGGGGGGAAATCCCCCCTTAGGTGATTCTTATGGGGGGGAATTTTTAATTTGAGGGGGGAGTTTAGACTTTTTTTTTTTTAATTAGGCTACATTTATCTAAATGTATGCTCACTCATTGCATTTTTACAATGGGGTAATTTTGTTCTTAAGAATTTACACAACACAAGGAAGCTTGATTTCAATCTTTGAATTAAATTGAAAAAAGTAGCGCAAATAAATACAATAGAATAAACATACCAATAAAGAGAAATAAAGAGAAAAGTTTTTGCTTAGGTCTAACACTAGTATTCAGAAATACTACAGAGACTGAATAAAGTAATCAAATGTAAAATAACACTGGGTAGTATTTTAGTCCTGACTAAATTAAATACATAGGCTATTAATCCCGATTCCTTAAAATGAAAGCTATGTTTTGTTGTTTTGACAACCAAATTAATGACACATATGGCTGCTGTCACTGTAAGAGCTAGTGCACGGATCCTGTTTTCATTATACGGCCACGTGCGATTTATGCTTATTTAAGGCATAACCGACTGTGTTTAGAGGATACTCACCAAGACCGAAAATTGACAATTTTCGCATGTTTTTGACTGTTAAAGCGATATAATCGATGAAAAATAACTTTTGTTACCCGCGAGGTGTTTGTGAGGCGGCTTTACTCTATGTATGTGTGCAGAGAAAAAAAAACAATCTCTCAGACAGCGCGCAAATACCGAATAGTTTAAAATCGCGTGAATCAATGTTTGCGGGAATTTCCCGCATTATAAGTGGGAGATCTGCGGGAATGATTCAAATTATGCGCAATACCCGCGCCGAAATTCGAGCCCTACACTAAATATGATAATATGCATTATTTTATTCAACTGTAGGGCTTGTTTTGGTTGTTTTATACTGATCTTGGTTAATCAGACCTACAACTCTTACTTTTTATTATACAAATTTGCCATTAAATGTCTACAAATGTAAAAAAAAAAAAAAAAGAAATAAAAAAAAAGTGAAAATTCGAAAATATTTCGAAATAATTATAACGTAACAAAGCCTCATTTATTGAAATCACGTGAATCACTGGTTCAAAACAAATGATTCACAAAGGTTTTGAATCTTCACGAAGCGGGTGTCGAGAGCGCCCCTCACTACAGTGAACATTACTCAAACCGCCTCCTTTTGTGCTAACCATAATGTGTTAACCATAATGGTTTGGAGCGACGTGACGGCGAGTAAAAGAACTAATCCTCACGTGTGGTTGAACTGTACCTTTAAGTCTTTAGAATAAACATTCAGTATGCCTTGAATTTTCGCTCTACATCACAAGAGCCTGAATCTTTCTCAATCCACACAAGCTTTCCAAAGAGATCAGTTTAAACCTGCTGCAAAATGAGCGAAAACAATGAAAAGCTTTAATAATAAGCCTACATAATTTATCAGTCAAGCTTTAAACATCCCAGGAAACGGTTTATCTGTGAACAGGGAAACCATTATGGAGTCACACACACACGCTTTGACTCTTTTCAACTTGAGGAACATCATCTCTCCCAACTTGACCGAGAGAGAGGGATAAACGTGGTCTTTATGTGTGGGTTTGCGTGACAGTGTGTTGTGGCAGAAGTGTCCCGGTGGGGTTGTTTACATGTGTGGCGTTCGCATTGATAGTCGAGGCATGTTCAGAAGAGGCTTTCGGACCGTTCTCACGACCTCTCCTCCTCCTCAGACCGTTTCATTCACTCAGCTAGCTCTAATCAACAGTGTATGTTTGCATCACAGGAAACATGCATGAATGCTGCCAAAGCTGAATGCAGAAAGGCAAATAAACAAGCAGGTGGATGGATGGATGATAAATTTGCTTACCTTTGTCGATGAACCGCAACAATGAGAAGGGCATGCAGGGAAGAGAGAGATAAAAAGAGAGAAAACATTAGTGGCATGTCAAAAATGGAGGCCCAGTTTCAGATTTTATAAACTATGTGACGTATAGAGCAGTTGAAAGTCGACATGAAAGACATTTGCAACCGATTTTACTTCTGTAAAGTGACTGAAACGCATCCCAATGGTAATTCATTTATCCTATTTTAACAATTTTGGAAATTATTTAGCATTGCAAGATATTAGAAATTCAACAGCAGCCTAAAACAAAACCAAAAGCGACATTAAAACTCTGTCTGATAAATATATTTTCATTTTATATAACCAATATGGTTGAATGGTTGATACTATTTTGCCTAAATAATTCAAAATAAAAACAAAAAATCTAGTTTTAAATGCGACATGAATTCAGGCATCACAGCATTATAATGTGCAGTATGAAAAACAGATATAGCCTACTTTACACATTTAACAGTGTTACTAAAATAGTGTGTTTTAAAGATTAACTTTTAGTGAAAAGCAGACATAAAGCATACATGAAAACTTCAGGAGTAATTTGCACCAATCACACTATTCAGATAATGATCACAGAAGTACTGAGATAATAGTTTATATTTATACATTTATATATTTTGATCGCTACCATAGACATCAGAGTAAATCACCTTTTGAAAGTAACTTGACGCTTCAAATAATGGCGGTATCAAATTAGTAGATGGCGACAATTGACTGTTAAAAAAAAAAAAAGTATTTGTCATTGAATCATTCATTCAAAAGATTCAAAAATGCTGATTAATCCAGTAATGAAAGAAGTCTATACGAGTGAGTCATTGAATCATTCATTTAACTGATTTGTTCAAAAATGCAGATTCATCTAGTAATGAAAGTGAAGTCGATATGAGTGAGTCATTGAATCATTCATTTAACTGATTTGTTCAAAAATGCCGATTCATCCAGTAATGAAACAAGTGAAGTCTATGTGAGTGAGTCATTGAATCATTCATTTAACTGATTTGTTCAAAATGCCGATTCATCCAGTAATGAAACAAGTGAAGTCTATGTGAGTGAGTCATTGAATCATTAATTTAACTGATATGTTCAAAAATGCCGATTCATCCAGTAATTAAACAAGTGAAGTCTATACGAGTGAGTCATTGAATCATTAAATCATTCATAAAAATAAAATAAAAATGAAGCAATTTTTTTTATTTAAAAAAAAAAGTGATTTATCCATTTTATCCAGAATAGTGCAGCTCTTAAACTACTATTTCGAAACTTTCCCATCTAACCAAATCTACAGCAGGATGGACAGATGGACCTCAGAAATACAGGGAAATTCATTAGACGGACAGACGGACCTCAGAAATACAGGGAAATTCATTAGACGGACAGACGGACCTCAGAAATACAGGGAAATTCATTAGACGAACAGACGGACCTCAGAAATACAGGGAAATTCATTAGATGGACAGACGGACCTCAGAAATACAGGGAAATTCATTAGACGGACAGACGGACCACAGAAATACAGGGAAATTCATTAGACGGACAGACGGACCTCAGAAATACAGGGAAATTCATTAGACGGACAGACGGACCTCAGAAATACAGGGAAATTCATTAGATGGACAGACGAACCTCAGAAATACAGGGAAATTCATTAGATGGACAGACGAACCTCAGAAATGCAGGGAAATTCATTAGACGGACAGACGGACCTCAGAAATGCAGGGAAATTCATTAGACGGACAGACGGACCTCAGAAATGCAGGGAAATTCATTAGACGGACAGACGGACCTCAGAAATGCAGGGAAATTCATTAGACGGACAGACGGACCTCAGAAATGCAGGGAAATTCATTAGACGGACAGACGAACCTCAGAAATACAGGGAAATTCATTAGATGGACAGACGGACCTCAGAAATGCAGGGAAATTCATTAGACGGACAGACGGACCTCAGAAATACAGGGAAATTCATTAGATGGACAGACGAACCTCAGAAATACAGGGAAATTCATTAGATGGACAGACGGACCTCAGAAATGCAGGGAAATTCATTAGACGGACAGACGGACCTCAGAAATGCAGGGAAATTCATTAGACGGACAGACGGACCTCAGAAATGCAGGGAAATTCATTAGACGGACAGACGGACCTCAGAAATGCAGGGAAATTCATTAGACGGACAGACGGACCACAGAAATGCAGGGAAATTCATTAGACGGACAGACGGACCTCAGAAATGCAGGGAAATTCATTAGACGGACAGACGGACCTCAGAAATACAGGGAAATTCATTAGACGGACAGACGGACCTCAGAAATACAGGGAAATTCATTAGACGGACAGACGGACCTCAGAAATGCAGGGAAATTCATTAGACGGACAGACGGACCTCAGAAATGCAGGGAAATTCATTAGACGGACAGACGGACCACAGAAATGCAGGGAAATTCATTAGACGGACAGACGGACCTCAGAAATGCAGGGAAATTCATTAGACGGACAGACGGACCTCAGAAATGCAGGGAAATTCATTAGACGGACAGACGGACCTCAGAAATGCAGGGAAATTCATTAGACGGACAGACGGACCTCAGAAATGCAGGGAAATTCATTAGACGGACAGACGGACCTCAGAAATACAGGGAAATTCATTAGACGGACAGACGGACCTCAGAAATACAGGTAAATTCATTAGACGGACAGACGGACCTCAGAAATACAGGGAAATTCATTAGACGGACAGACGGACCTCAGAAATACAGGGAAATTCATTAGACGGACACGACTGGCCGCTTGGTCTGGGTTTTAACTCTGGTAAATCCCCCACTAAACCCCTCAAGAACCAGGCAAAGAAATCTTCTGGTGACAAGAGTAAAATATAGAGCTGACAGCAACGAATGCGTGGACTGAGAGACAGTGAGCGAGAGTGTGGGTGTAAGCCAGATTGAATTTATTTTTAAAGATGGCGAGGAACAAAGAAAGATTGAACAGAGGAGAGCTAGGGTGGATGATGGACGGTGAGAATGAAAAACTGACACTGAACCTGGACGAGCCAATGTATGTAAGAGACCATGATGAGTGAATGAGAGCGTGAGTTGCTCCTCATAGAAACATAACATGGCACATACATCTCTGTCTATGTTAGCCGTCTATCAGCGGCTATACAGACATTTGACTCGCGGTATAAAACGCCTGGTGCTCATTTCCACTTGTTATGGCCTAGAACTGCCCAGTTAGGTCTTTACACCTAGTATTAAAGGGGTGGTTGATTATGATTTGACTTTTCTAACTTTAGTTAGTGTGTAATGTTGCTGTTTGAGCATAAACAACATCTGCAAAGTTACAACGCTCAAAGTTCAAAGCAAAGGGAGATATTTGCTTTTAAAGAAATTGCTTTTTAAGGACTACAACAAACGGCTGGTAGAGACTACACGAGCTTCCTCCCGGGTTAGTGACATCACCAACCCTAGAATTTACATAAACCCCGCCCCCGGAACACGATTTATAGATTATCATGACAGAATATGCTAATCAATGACTAAAGATAAGCTACATAAATTCACCAACTAACATTATCTCTTCTTCTTGAGTCTCTCCATCATTGTCTGACTTCGGTTTGAACATAAAAGGCTAAAAGTTTTTGAAATTTTCAGTGCATGTGTGTGTGAGGTAAAAGGACACAAGCTCTTGAAGCTCCGCCCCCTTTGCCGGGAGCAGCAGCTCATTTGCATTTAAAGCAATTTGTTGTCCCACATTTGTTCTTGTTCCGGAAACGTGGATATACGTCACAATAGCGAAGGAAAGACTCAAGCATGTCTTTTCATTCATGCCAACTTTAAAATTACTGTAATACACTATATTTTTTTTTACTTATAACAACATTTAAAATAAAATCAGACACTTTTAATTGAATGTAGGTATATAATAATGTACACTATGAAAAATGGACATTCATTTTGAGGTTTGCTACATTTAAATAGTGTTATTAAATTATTTAAAATATATAATTGTTGTAAAATATGCTGATATTATTAACATGCACAATAACCATTATGGTACTGATACATTATGCATCCACTGTCTAACTGAAATGAGATGCAACATTAACATTTTAACAATACTGTAGGTCCAGCCAATCAGATTTGGACGGGCAGTTTCAACCAGTTTTTGTGAGTAATATGCATCATTCTGTCGGTTTCATATGCGAGAGCCAGTCTGTAACATATTTATGCTTCTGGTCCGCAGACTGTAAACCCAAATATCCCAAATAGTCCAAGGGATCAATTTAAGCCGGCGGTAATAAGACTGACAGCGCATTCCAAACGCGACTGCAAATAGCCTAGAGTAAACCCGAGTTTGAACCTGCAGTCTGCAAGACCTTTCACCGGTTGGGCGAAGCACAAATTTAGCCTGACACCTTTGATTTAAGAGCTCTCGACTAAATGAAAAGGGTCCATAAAAGAGTGACACTTTAACATTGGCTGTGTTTGCAATGGAAGAATTGTTCAATGCTTACCATGCACTTCACATTCCTGAGTCCTGAGGTTTTTTTTTAACAGATTTTTTTTCAATGCAAATTTGGCTAATGTAGATTACCTGGGAACTCTGTGTGTAAAGACTATTTGCATACTGCACAAAAAATATGAGAAATACGGTAGTGTGCAATTGAGAACCTAAACATAGGTTCACAAAGGCTCCATAGAGCTAAGCTTATAGACTAGTCTGGAACTAGATATGGACCGAAGCAGTTAAACGTGACCAGACATTCTGGTGTCTTGCTCTTTGAAGGTTTACTTGCATCAGCTGGTTTTCCAATTAAACAAAAATGTCCCAAAAACAGAGAATGGGTGACTTGAGGGGATTCGTGTCTGAGGTTTTGACTAGGCTGTCAGCCAATCCTCGGCCTGCTGACCATCAAAGCACAAAGCGGGATCTGTGTGAAGACTGAGAACTGGGGAAAAGCCTCTGCTGGGCAAGAACGGCTTCATGGAGAGGGAATGGTTTTTATGTGGAGATCTAACTATATATCAGCTGGAGCTCAAAACAGGGCTGCCGTCATGATGCAAGCAGTCTTTCAAACACATAAAAACATTAAAAATAAATATATATTTTTTAAATTTAAAAATAGAATTAAATATTTATATTTAAATTTAAATAAAAAAAATAATAAATTAAAATAAAATGTAAATTAAAATAAAAGAATATATTGATTTGTGTTGACGGTTACACGAAAGTATTTGATAGCATAATACAAAAACGTGAATGAAAAGAGAGTTTAGTAAATTAGACCGTAACTAAAAAGTTAAGGAACATTTTTTGCACAATCAACACCGAGTTATTCAAAAAGATTTAGTTTTCATCAAACTAAAGCAAATACAGCAAGTGCGCCTTATGGATCTGCTGAACTGGAAAAAATCCAGATTTTTATTTTTTTATTTTGATAAATAACATTACGACAAAGGGTGAGATAAATAAACGACAGAATCATTTATATTTTTTTTTTTTTAGTGAACTTTGCATTTAAATACAATTAAGCTCTATACACTGAAAACATTTGGTGTTGGATTTACTTTGAAACAATTTTCCCACAGAAATTGCTAATGGGTAATTCATTGTCAAATCAGTTATGACGAGGCTGCTGAAGGTCGAATCCAGGTTTGTTAAGATGTTCAGAGCACAACTATTAAAGAGAGCCTGTTATGCCCCTTTCACAAGTCTTGATGTTGTTTTCAGGCTCTACTAGAACAGGTTTTCCTGCTTGAATGTTGATTATTTTCCTCATATTCTCCATTGTTGCAGCTCCTCTCTTCCCAGTCTGTCAGTAACGCTCTGTTTACTTCCTGTCTCTATGAAGCCCCTCCTTCTGAAAGGCACACTGTGCTCTGATTGGTCGGCTGGAGCAGTGTGTTGTGATTGGTCGAGCGCTTCGAGTGTGTTTGGGAAATGTCCCGCCCCTTTCCATAACCACCAGTTTAACACACTACTAACTAACTCAACCAGGCCCCGCCCCTTTATTCTGCGTATGAATTATTATAATGAGGAATATTGTGACTTGTTCGTTCCCAGAAGAAACTCAAGACTACAATGGAGGCGTTTCAGGAGTTCAGAAACACTGACGCTGATATAGAGAAGAACTCAAACAGCACGCTTCATGCTCAAATCGCAACATTAGACAATAAAGACAGTTTTAAACATAAAAAAGCACCAAAAGATTTAAAACTCCTCAAACAAGCAGGACTCTCCTCGGCCCGGAGGCATTTTGACATTACATGAATTCTTCAAGAGCTGAAACCCGACGCTAAACCACGTCCCCTGCAGTCATCGCACCGAAGTTCACTTTCAAATCTTCCAAAATAAACTTTTCCATCTTAAAGTCTATTTTAATGCTCAGGAACAGCATGCAAACAGCAGCGAGCGAGTCAGCTGAATATTTCGCTGCAGCATCGGCGGATGCTGGCTGTGTCGAGGCGAGCTCGTCTGTGTAAACTCAGAAGCCACAGTATCCGCTGGGGAAAGCACTGTAGCCACAGAAGAAGAGAGGGGAACTCACTTTCACACGCGTCCTTCTTGTGTCTCACACACACACACACACACACACACACACACACACACACACACACACACACACACACACACACACACACACACACACACACACTCTCTTCACCCGACCACAGATTGCTGGTAATTGATGAAGCTGACAGCTGGCCAGTGTCGTGCTCTGAGGAGCTGCTAAAAGCTTGGCTGGGGGATCCAGGAGCACTCAAACACTGAGCAATTGTGTTAAGTGTGTGAGTGTGTGTGTGTGTGTGTGAGTGTGAGTGTGAGTGTGTGTTAATGTCTGTGGGGTGGGGGGATCCAGGAGCACTCAAACACTGAGCAACTGTGTGTGTGTGTGCGAGCATGTTAAGAGTGTCTCTGTGTGTGTGTGTGTGTGTGTGTGTGTGTGTGTGTGTGTGTGTGTGTGTGTGTGTGTGTGTGTACACAACTATCTTTGTGAGGACCAGTTTGAGTTTTAGACCACTGGAGTGAGGACAGAGAGAGTAAAGTGAGGACATGTTGGCCGGTCCTCAGTCTCTGAGAGCCTTTAAAGGCCTGTTTGAGGGTCAAGACTTGGTTTTAGGGATAAGGTTATAATGAGGTTAAGGGTCGGTTTAGGGTCAGGGGTCGGGTTAGGCACTAAGTTGTGATGGGTAAGGTTAGCGTAAGCGGCTAGAGATTGCATTGTGTCAATAAAAGTCCTCAAAGATAGATACAAGAAGTACAAGAATGTGTGTGTGTGTGTGTGTGTGTGTGTGTGTGTGTATACGTGCGTTAAGAGTGTCTGTGTTAAGAGTCTGTGTGTTAAGAGTGTGAGTGTGTGAGTGTGTGAGTGTGAGTGTGTGAGTGTGTGTGTGTGTGTGTGTGTGTAGGTTTAGCGGTAGGGTTAGTGTAAGGGGACAGAATATACAGTTTGTACTGTATAAAAAACATTATGTCTATGGAAAGTCCCCACAAAGATAGCGAACCAGACGAGTGTGTGTGTGCGTGTCCGTGTGTGTGTGTGTGTGTGTGTGTGAGATGGACGAGTCTCTCAGGCGACAGTGGGATCGGACAGCTGTACGACTCTGGAAATCCCTGGAGGGTAAAAAGCGTAGAGAATGTTTTTTCCCCTCAACCTTTTTCTAAACCACATATAAAGAGTGATTATTAACCCTTTAACATCCACTCAGACCTGTACTAGAGCATCGTTAGGGTCAAGATATCATGTTGAACTTCCTACTCAAAGAATCCTGAAAAATGAACTGTTTTCAACACTGATAATAATCATAAATCATCAAATCATCATATTAGAGTGATTTCTGAAGGATCATGTGACACTGAAGACTGGAGTAATGATGCTGAAAATTCAGCTTTGATCACAGGAATAAATTACACTTTACTGTATATTCACATAGAAAACAGCTGATTTACATCAGAATAATATTACACTATTTTTACTGTATTTTTGATCAAATAAATGCAGCCTTGATGAGCAGAAAAGCTTTTTTTATTCTAAATTATTATCGACCCTAAAGTTTTGAATAGTGGTGCATTTAATAAAAACAGAAATTGGTATTGAAAATGATATAGCAAACATGTGCACAAAACATATGTATAATTAAATATAAATATTTAAATAATTAAGCTATTTAATTTTATACATGTTTATGGTTTTACTGTAAAACCATTCATTGTTATTCCAAAAGAAAAGGGAAAAAAAAGGATAAAAGGAACAAACTAAAAGTTTTCTGCCTTCTCTCTATTTCTATCTTAGTAAAGTTTCCTTTTTGTTTCCCTTTAGTCTCAGTCTCTCTCTCTCTCTCTCACACACACACACATTCTCATTCTCTCTCTCTCATTCTCTCTCTCTCTATTCCTCCAATTTGCTCAAGAGTAAAAATGAAGACAGATGAAGCTAGTCTTGCCAGGCAAAGCCAATAGTTGCAGTGGAAATTGTGTTTGCTCAAATACAATTACGAACACCTTACACACATGCACAAATATTTTTCAAAGTCAGAAAAATTATTGTGTGTGTGCGTCAGGTGTCGTCTGTTTTTTACAGCGCTTCACTCGCCCATATTTCTATTTTAAGACGCCAGGAAACCACCATTGCACTGACTGACGAGACAAACACTTTTTCCCAAACAGCTCGCCATCATCTAATACAAACTCATTTGTACACACTCACGTGTGTGTGTGTCTCTGAGGATTCTGGGCTGTTTGTGCGGTCTGTAATTAATCACGGTAGATGTTTATGAGAGAGGAGTGGTACGTTTCTACAGCACTGCACTGACAAGCTTCATTACCACCAGCTAAAGCATCCCACGTTAATGAGACACACACACACGTCTCCGTAATGTGTGTTGCAACACCTATATGAGCATGTGTTCATACATTAAGGACACGTTATGCACACATTCAAAATATTCAAACATGCATGGATACACAATATATTGAAATTCACAACACATTTGTGATCATTTATAGCTGGTTGCTAGACTGATAATCTTCCTTTCTAGTGACCTTCCTGCGCCTGGATCACTGAGAACTTCAGAACTGAATCAGTCCGATCTGTGAACAAACGATTCAGGACGGACTGATTCACTAAAAACATCTGACTCAAAAGAATCACTCGTTCATGAATGCTTCTTCTCTCATGAATACGGCAGGGAGATTTAGAGTGGACGTCAATATTTTCAATCAATAATGACTTTGCTTGTTCTTCTCACACAATATTATTGTCTACATAGGGGTTCTATATAGAACTCTACGGTTCTGGACTCAATTTTAAAGAACACTTTATGCCAAAAAGGTTCTATAAGGAGAAATGTCTTAAATGATGGCACAATAATTTCATGTTTAATGGGTTATAAAAAATGTTTTCCTTCTGATAAAGTATGTTTACTTAATAAAATGAATTAAAACAAAGTGAATTAATTCAAACTAAATCCATAAAATGATCCCACGATGGGAAAAGGTTCTGTATATGAAGCGCCTGACGAACCCGTTAAGCTTCTATACGAATCCTTTTCCTCTAAGAGTGTGTGTTTTAGAAGATACACAGATTCGTTTCAACGCGCTTCAAAATATCTTCAGAACACAAAGCAAATCATTCAGCTTTGGAACATGCGAGTGAGTAAACAATGAAACCATTTCCATTTGAAGCTTAAAAGTTTCAGTTCGCATTCACTGTAACTGCGTGGAAAAGAGCGACCAGCGCAATTCTGCCAAATTCTCAAGGGAATAAATAAAGTCATACAGGTTTGGACTAACATGAGGGTGAATAAATAACAGTATTTTTATATTTTGAAGGAACTAATCCTTTAAGCTCAGCCAACCGATAACCCCACAACACACACACACACACACACACACACGACAAATTAATGAATTCTCCCTCAAACGCAGAAGCCGTGTACAGCTCACTCTATCACACCAGCACAGAATGCAAGAAACGCTTGTGGTTTAACTTCAGGGAAATCAAACACACTCCCACACACACACGCCGACCGAAGTGCTGGAATCTGTGTGTGCAGAAGTACTAGATATCCATACCAAATGACCCTCCGCTCCAAATCTCTCCTCAGACACACACACACACACACGCCATCCTCTTAACTACACACTCATCGTGATCCTAGATTACGGATCTGCCGTGACCCTGAACTCTGCGGGATCAGACCGATCTCTACACCTGGCATTTCATATCGGAGGAACTGTTTGTCTGGGTTTGAGTGATGACTCCAGTGAGACTACAAATCTTGACAAAACACACACACGCACGCATACGCACACACACAGAGATGAGAATCTGCCTACGGTCGAGACTCGAGGTCAGCGGCGTGACGTGCATCTGACTGTTTCTTGAGGATTATCAATGTTGCATGTGTGTGTCAGTCAGCCAGGCATGATCTCAAACACACAAGAGATGAATAACTTAATAAATACAAAATAATGAAAGGACGTTAGATGAGATTTGAGTCTTTTATAATGGAAAGAAAGACAAAAGTTCACCCAAAAATCATTATTTAACTCACTCTTATGTTGTTCCAAATCTGTGTGAGTTTCTTTGTTCTGTCACTAAACATTTGACGGAAGCCATTGACTGAAAGAAGACGCTGGCTACCGTCAACATCTGGTATCAATATTCTTTAAAATATCTTCTTTTGTGTTCAACAGAAGAAACAAACTCATACAGGCTTAGAAACAACATGAGAGTGTGTAAATTATGACAATTTCCATTTTTGGGTGAACTATCCCTTTAATTATAGTTTAAGGTCGTTATTCAAAAATATTTAGAAAGCCTTGATTGTCCAAGACATCTTTAAGACAACATCCAATCAAAATGGACTATTAATAAATATCTAAGTTTTTAAACATAAAAATTCTTGCTGCTACCAGAAAAGCCAATAATTATTTTCATGTTATGGTCAAAAAAAAAAAAAAAAAAAACCTGACATTAAGTTTATAAAATGTTGTCTTTAAAAAAAATAAAAAATAAATCAACACACAAAAAAAAGTCATTGATTTATATGCTTTATATAAATTGAGGCTTCACAACATTATGAAAATTGGATATATTTATTCTAAGATTTATTATTCCATGCAAAAATAAGGGTGCAAAATTAACAAGCAATGACTATTTGATAGATTATTATTATTAAATAAATGAATAATATTCACATACAGCTTAATCCATAAAGTCTCTATCCCAACATTATTCCCCAAGTTGTGAATAAACCAATACTCTATCATGCTGTTTTTGGCTTCGTTTTTCATAGTAAACCAACATATTGAATCACTATCCAAACAAACCTTCAGGCACGGCCTGCCTAAAACACAGAATCTCATTGGTTCCTCACAGACGCTGATCCAGGATCAGCAACGGTGTAAAAATACAGCAGTGCTGCGTCTCATTGATCTCTCTCGGACTCGGACTACAGAGGAACACCGGTATGTCTCTGAATCCTTTGACGAGCCGATGTTTTCCCAGAATGACTCCTGACCCTCAAAGGCCAGAGCGGGCGAGCGCCACCTGCTCCTCAGTGATCAACACACCGCAGGACTAGAATAAACACACAAACGCTCTCGTCTTATGAGCTCCAGAACGCAGAGATGGTCATGCCTGTATACACACACGGACTGAGCTCATCTGCTGCTGGATCTATAAGAAGCATTCGCGCGTTTCCTCATTTACACACACAGGGTTCTCCATACAGGAATGCATGACAGCATTTATAAATAACTCTGCTTTAATATTGCGTAGTATATCAATTGTGCAAATGATACTAATTACACAATGCTTTCAAAGATGATTCAAAACAGAAATATCTTCTAAAGAGACGTTTCCTAAAAATCACTGAAAGCTAGCCAAAAAAACCCCACAATTTAGATTCCCTTAATGGCAACACTTCGTCTTAAAGCATTCATGTATAAAGAGGAGATACCATGAAAATCTGGCTTTTCCCGTGTGTCAGTGCTATAATCGGGTCCCCGGTGAACCCAGAAATCGTGAAAAGTGAAACCCAGTAACTGTGTTCTGGTGAACGTTTCTTTGCAAGCATGTCAAAAAATGAGCCGATCAGATTTCGCTCTCCTTCTGACGTATGAAGAGGATCTTATTATAATATTACGGCCCTTAATCTGCACGTTTACACACACCAGCCGACATTTGGTTTCGCGAGCGGCAACAGAGACCAGTTCTAACGCACTGATGAAGATCCAGCAAAGCTGTGATCAGTGTAACTCCACAACAACTACAGAAATGTCTCCACTAACATTCAGAAGCTCTTCCTGAGTCTCTCCGTAAGGCTGCACTCGCTGCTGGGGATTCTGGGATTCTGGATGAGTGAAATTGGCCTGTTTTGTTATTGCCGGAGTTTCTGAAGCTCGTGTAAAGGCTCCGCCCTCTTCTGAACAGAGGCGGAGCTAAAGCTCATTTGCATTTAAAGGGACACACACAAAAAAGGCACGTTTTTGCTCACACCCAAAAAGGGGCAAATTGGACAAGCTGATGTAATGATCTTTATCAGATCTGTAATGATCTGATAAATGATCTGTGGGGTATTTTGAGCTTTAAAGCTTTAAAAATGTCATGACTAAATCAGAGACGCAAGAACGCCTCCACACAGAGAGAACAGTAGAACTGTTAAATGCTAGAAAGTAGTTTGAAAGAGATAGATGCCACTTTAATTGGCATAAAGCCTCGGTTTAAAGAAATGAAATGAAAGTTCAAACTGAGGCTAACCGAAATAACAGTAGTGCAACATTACCCAAGACAATAAAGCGATCCTCAGGGCTCTGTGAAACTGGATAAACCACATGAACCACACTACATACAGCACACAAACCACACACAGTCTCCTCAGTCACTGCAACAATGGACAGAACAGATGTCAGCCGCTCGGATGTTAAGTGCATCTGTGATAAAAATCCATGGGGCAACGTTTTCCAACAATTATGTTTCTCTGGAGTCTACTCATAATGTTTCTGCCACCAATAACAGTCATAATTGACCTATGGCTAAGCCACGCCCCCAAACGCGATGAGCCAATCACAGTGCGCATAGCTAACCCATACACTCGGACATTCTCTGCTTCCACGTCCATTGAAATGCATTGCAGTTAGTCAGTTTTCATTCATTTTTATATGTTTTTTCTTGTCATTTTAAGTTTAAAATGGTCAAACGGTGTGCATGGGGTACATTCAACTCCAACACTAGGTATCCTGAGAGGCTGGGCGACGGTGTGTATTTTTTACCCTTTCCCAAGCCACATTTCAACCGAGATAAGTGTCTGCTCTGGATTAAGTTATGCGGTAGACCACAACACCAACTAAACGCAATTAAACAAGGATGTCTACATCTGTTCTAAGGTAAGTCAACAACGTATTTGAACGTTATCTTTAACATCTCTAACATAACGTTAGCCTAGCTTCTAGCTGCGTTGTAGCTGCGTAGCCAGACACAATGTTGTGTTTTACACAAATATAAGTAGGTTAAACACTTTGCAGTTGTAATGATGTCCTGTATGAACAAAATGGAGTATGTTTTTATGCTTCCACTGTTCGATCGCGCCCGCGCCTCTCTCTCTCTCTGATACACACACTCATCCAGCATTGCAATCTTGACATCGCAGCCTGTTCATTATGCTGCGTTCACACCAAACGTGAATAGAGCGTCAAATTTGCGCGTATCGCGTCTAGTTCGACGCTTGAACATTTTGAATCCATTCGCGCGTCCAAAGCGAATAGGATGCGCGTATAAAGCGAGCGTTTGAAGCGAAATAGCACCAAACTATAACGTGTACACTGTGACCTGTAAATCTTTGTCTGGAGCTGAAGCTTTTCATCGACCTTCTCAACAATGAAATTATTAATATAACCCTCCAATGTATAGTTAAGGCCCTTTTGGTGACTTCGAGATGATATATAATCTTTCTGTCTCCAAAAATCATCAATTGCCTCCTGTGAAATGTCTCCTACTGTGACAGCTACAGCTATAGCACCTGTTACCGAATGTTGACTGTTTGTCCGAGTGAGTGGAGGGGGCGTGGCTTAGCCATAGGTCAATTTGGCTTTGCATAACCATTTTCGTGACCCTTAGAATTATTTGTGCTCGTCTTTTCTTCCTGTTGTGACACATATCGTGAGAAAAGGCTTCTCAAACAAGAATAAACGTAGGGCAGAGATCATCATAGAAGAGGGGAAGTTAATCTGATTCAAGATTACCAGGAACATCAATTAAAAAAATATATATTTATAATAAATACTGCAATATTCCTTAAACAAGAATTGTCAATTTGTATCTCATAGTGACTTACAGGTCTTTTTTTTTTTTTGCTACTGTACCTTTAAGATTTCATGTAAATGATCTCTGTTTTGATTGGCTCACTTCCAACATGCCAACACAGATCACATCAAGTTTGGCCAAGTTGCTGAATTCTAAAGTTATGCAAACATGGGCCGATTATGCGGATAATGAGAGGGACATAAAACAAACAAATAACACCGATACATTTTTTAAATATGACAGGCAAAAGAAGAAGATTTGGAGACATCAATGATCAGTGGACAACTGATCGTTTTCAATAAGAGCAGCAACATTAAAAGTAAAAATGTATCAATTTTGATTTTAATTCTATTATAATCACACTTTAGCTACTTTTAAGCTAATTTAACCCACACATTAGCTTTTTTGTAAAAAGAAAAAGAAACAAATAGACGGCAACAAGTGTAGTCTAACTCACGGATGAATGACTTTTAGGAGTCAGTTCTTTTTAGAGAATCAAAAACATCAAACAAGTGCAGCTTAAAACTTAAATCAGTGGTTAGTTACTGACTGGTGGTTCATATGAAGATAAAAGTTGTCAGTAAGTTAACAAAAATAAATGAAATATTTTGTATTTTTACGTCTTTAATAGTTAAGGCTGATTATTGGACTGCATTAATGCCAGCTCTAAACATACTGTGAACGGTTTAATAATCTTTTGAGGTTGAAACCCCCCGATTTAGTTGAACAATTTAATTCTCCTTGTTTTCTGACATCTCTGAAAAGATTAATGTTTCAGGGTCATCCAAATAGTCATATCGAAAAATCCTGTTTCCAAGATATAAAACCCCCGTTAAACCAACGAGCAAACCATGCACCCATCCAATTGTTATGTACGTCAGCATCTTGAAATCCTTCCCAATGCACATCACACACACACACACACACACCATGCATTCCACAGTCTATTCAGCTCTTGACAAATCAGAGTACGTTCAACACGGCCGCTGAAAAACACAAGGCCATTCAAATGTCACTCAGTGTGAGAAGACTCGCTCATTTACATATCTACAGCTCTTTACATAAAGATGCCCATCATGACCTCGCGAGTCTTGCTTTTCCCCCTCAGGATCCATCCAGTGCCATCGGAAAACATGCTGGCTTTCCTCTAATGGATCCGCTACAACAACAACACGAGACAAACAACTACACAAGGTCGAGGGAGGAAAATGTCAAGCTTTCCGCTATGGAAGTATGAGAGGTGCAATCTGAAGGACGAACGAGGAGTTTCACGAGGATTGGAGGACAGAAAGTCCACACTTTCTTTAGAGAAATTCATTCAAAGAGAGAAAAGGAGAAATAAAAGTGGAAATAGTAAACCACCCAACAAAAACATGCCTGAGAATAAAACGACTACAGCACTACTGTAAGAAATCCTAGACTAGACCCCTCGTGAATTTTGTGCTGACAATTAATTGTCATACAAATAAATGCTATAATGCTGTGAAAATTTGTATTTACACAACATAACATAACATAAAACACAATATAACAACATAACATAATATAACATCATAATATAACATAACATCGTATAACACAACACAACACATTAGGGCAGGGGTAAACGATTATTAATTAAACAATTAGTCGGGCGATTATTTTATCGATTAGTCGACTAATCTAACGACTAATAGGAATTAATTATCCTGTCTGTATACTCCGAAGGATTTCAAACTCGACAGCTGTCTGGGCACGAGTAAGTGCAGTGCCAAGTTTGACGTTGTTTGGATGAGAAATGCAAAAGATATCCAGACATCCCAACCTGCACAAAGTCATTTCCGGGAGTCAAGAAATCTCCAACGGGTGGGGGGGGGTTCGGTTCTGATTAATTCGGTTCGAGAAATCTCCAACGGGGGGGGGGGGTTGGTGTTTCTGATTAATTCGGTTCGAGAGTAGAGATTAAATCCCGAGGCACACACGCACACTAGCGCACACACGCAAGGTCTCTCGCTCCCTCTCTCTGCCGTGCGCGCGCTGCGCTTGCGCGCTCTTGCTTCCGGGAGATTTTAACTGATTTGCGGGCATCAGGGAGCCGCTATCAATATGCGGGAGACTCCCGGAACTTCCGGGAGACTTGGGATGTCTGGATATCATTAAATATATCTTAAAAGAAGCACTTAGAAGGTTGTGGTTTAAAAATAAACATTCTGACATAAACACTGTCAGCTACAATGTTTACTTCTGAATAATATAGTATAAACGTGATAAATCCATTTTGATTAATTTGAGTAAAAAAAAATTTGTTTTCTTTACCAAGAAAGTGGCAAGATGAAAACCATTATTTTCTGTTTCAAACTTTCACATAGCACCTTTAGGTTATAATAACATAAATAATTCAAATCTAGATTTAGATTTTCAAAGATTTATTATAAAAACGGATTATTTTTTCCCAAAAATGCAATAAATTCATGACACTTTTTTTTCAAAATGCAATTAATCCATTGAATCAATATAAAAGTTATTTTTCATATTGAAACTGTTGAAAATACACAAAGTAAGTTGATCCACATATGACAGCCTCTGAACTCGGTCAATACTAATCTTATATACAGGCACATACTGGACTGAACATAGGCTACATTCAATCAGCCATCGCTAAGAAATACCTCCTGAACTTTTTTGACGGCGATCAGCTGTAAAATGGCTTGGTCCTGCTCGGTTTTCGTTGACTTTGAGTACAAGAATTGAAAGTTTTTTAAAAGATCCCCCGGGGGTTAACGTGTCAGCATTCGACATAAGTTTGACGCTGTCGTGTGAGAACAAGCAACAGTCGGCATTTCTCTTCCTCCGCGTGCCTCATCTTCTTAATCTCCTCACGTAAATGATTAGATTTCGATGGCTTACGTTTCTTCCCTACGGCAGAATCAGAATCAACGCCGTCAAATGTATTCATTTTTTTGTTTGTTTGTTGATCAAAAAGTACAAAGTAGATAAGGAAAACTAGGATGCCGGGTGTATTCAAAGCGCCGCCGTTACGGTTTACAATGCGTGGAATGGTGGCTGTGATTGGTTGAGCAGATTTATCGCATTCTGCAGAGAAAGGAGACTGGCGTTTGTCGCGGTTTGGAAAGAAAGGGAGAAAACATGACAGAATAACACGGCGGGCGGTGTGTGTGTCGCGAGCTGTACCTCCGGGAATGGTGCAAATTTTTTTTAAAAAAAAATGAAATTTCATCGACGCACCGCTACAGCACTACAACACATAATATAACAGGACAACATATTACATAATATAATGTATAACACAACATAACATAACATAACACAATATAACAAAACATAATATAACATCATATAATAACAAAACGTAACATAACAATAACGTATATTATAACATAACATGTTATATGTTGATATGTTCTGTTATATGTTATAAGATATAACATAACATAAGACTATCTTTCTGTACTTTACAAGTGTTTTTTTATATTCTTTGGTGAAATGTGATATATATGTGAAATGTAAAATAAAAGCTGCAGTTATCTGAAATGTTTGGCTCAATAATCTCGCCAGGCCTTCACTAAGACTACACAAACAAACGAACTAGTCTAAAAGACAGGGTCTGGCCTTTGCCATGTTTGTGCTTCACTGCAGAGGAGATGTCCAACAGCGCCAGGGACATTTCCAAAGGCAGAGGGGTCAATGCTGCGGTCGAGAGGACCAGACACACACACACACACACATCCACGGGGGGCAAGACTCGCAACGACACACACACGGCCTCACGCCTGCTGAGCAGCCAAAGGACAACCATACACAAACACAACCAAGACACCTCAACACATTCATTCTGGTTTACAGCCGAGCTATTTCATGCTCCAATCTCAGAAGTGCCACAAATGAAGTTATTTTTCTAATATTACTCTCTGGAGTGTTTTTCAAATCCTCCTTTGGAACTATAGTTGCATCGCTCCACCAAAACAAAACATTTTAGGACTAAATCTCGATTGCTAATGAAAAGATCACAGGCTATTGTTCTTCTTGCAAGTCAGACAAGTGGTTTTTACTTTCCCTGACATCTTTTTCACCAGCCAAAATGCAAAAGAGCGTCTCTTTATAAAAAGAAGAAAAAAATACCACAATCTGGCAAATAGTACATGCAGCTCATGCAATTTATAAACACTTTTTTCTTGGAAATGATAGACAATACAAAACAGTACTGATTGTTTTGTGGTTTGACACATTCTTACTGACGGTTCAAGACTATCACAAGCCAGACTTGTTGAATTTTACCTTTGTTGAAGATTATCCTCGTGACAAAGCAGAAGAATTTGCAACAACAATGCAGAACAAATCACTAAAAAACAATCAGTTTCAATCAGTAAAGAATAAAAAGAATGTATTGCAAAAACATGCAAAATGTCCCTGTTGATGAGTTTTTCCAACACATGCATCAACAACAGCCCATGAAAAGCATTAACTGATTGTGAAGGATGTCTGGTTCCTGTGCTGTCCATCTTGATCTAGTCTGCACCGGATCAGCAGGGAATTTCCAGCACAGCTAGCAAGGAATCCGATCACAGCATCCGAGAGAAATAAAACAATCTGTTTGGATTTCCTCCATCCTTGTGGGGAGGAAGAAAGTGAGGAAAATTGTGCTAGGGGGCTGATGAAAGGAAGAGGTGGAGCCGAACCGATTTCCAATATCCCGCAACTCAACTGAGTGCATTCTTGTACGTACACAGAACCACATTGTGACACGCACTCATAAGGATGTTAATCTTTACCGGATCTCCTGGGATTCGCCGGAATACCTGCAGAGCGACAAACACACTTCACATAACGAGACCCCAAAAACTTCTCTCTGCGAGAAGTTTCCTAATGAGGCGCAGTGGGACTGGAAATCTCATCCCATGATTGGGCTAAGACTCTTATACCTGCCTGTTCACCAGATGGGCTACAGAACCCTAGAAGATCATGAAATAAAATAACTTCACCACCTGAGCCAAATGCTCAAGTCATTGTGGAAGAAGAGTCAAAGACGGCATACCTAAAATGAACTTGACAGGAACAAGGTAAAGCATTTTGGGCAGGTTTCCCAGAGTAAGACTCAATTTCAGCAGAAAACCCATCCAAGTGTCGCGCTTTAGATTGTGGAGCGTAATTTATAAAGCCAGGAGCCAAAACATTAAACAATTCCTCAGAGTCAATAAGCATGCACACAAAAACAAACATGGTAATGTATTTAGATGGTCTTCTCCTAACACTTTCCTCCTAAATCATGAGCCAAGTGATACCCATCTAGAGGTGTTCGCCAAATAACTACAAGAGATCTAAAAATAGCATAAACTTGCATTAAATGGAAAATGCTTGCCAAATCACATAGAACTTGTATTGTTAGCATTTTTGCAAACCATCTACCAAATATGAAACCATTTGGTCTGGGGAAGTTCACTATAGAGGCCTTTTTAAAACGGCTGCGGTGACCATTTATTGACCACAGAGCATTGATAAGATTGTTTCCCTCCCAGAGGGTTGAAGTTTAATTAAATCTGATCATCACTTCCTCAGCACTCCCCAGAGAAAACAGAACTCATTATGCACAGTATCCATCTTTCACTTCCTTAAACTTTCTCAGGTTTAATCAAATTTGCAGAGTCAATAACAGGAGAGTCAAAGTTCAATGGATTGCCTTTCTAAAGGGCAAAAACAGTTTTGGGACAGGCAATGACAAAGCAGCCATCTTAGAAACACTGCTTTGATTTAACTACTTTAATGATGTTTATCAGACTACTAATTAGCTAAACTTTTAGCACTGCTAAACTATAAGAGAAACTCATGATGATTAACAGCGATAACCATCACAACATTTCAGGGTCCTACAGGTGAAAACATGAAACATGGCTGTAAATAGTTTAAGTCTTTTGGTGCAAGCTATTTTTGACTAAATTAACATTTGGATTCAAAGATGTAGAGACTTAATGACTGTTTATCAGACCACTAATTGGCTTATATTAACACTGTTAAACTTGCAAAAACATATTCAGTTCTGTGCCGGTGTAAACAAGAAACACATTCGCTAACGTTTTAAAACCTTTGGCTATTTTTGGACAAAATAACATTTGCAACTAGAGACGTAGCTTTCACTTGGCTGTTTATCAAACTACTAATTAACTCAAGTTAATTTCAAAAACCTCTTAAAGGTTGACACTTAGCAATGCTTCAGTGTGTCGCAGGCGTAACACGGATACTAATAGTTTAACCCTTAAGGTGCCAGATATTTTTAACCAAACTATCATTAGCACCTTGGCCATGTTATTGTTAGTAAACTACCATTGACAGAGGCAATCTCTGGACCATAATGCATGATTTGGGAGGTGGGAGCAATTACTGGTATCAACTATCTGTTCAGTTCTGTCCCATATATCCTGGTAAATGCAAATCTGGTTGTCACTAACCAAATGTTTAAGGGGTACATTTGGTTGAAGAATGAAGTAGTCTACTCAACCGTTAATATGATCCTTTTTAATGTTTTCCTAATGAATCTGTTTGTGAAGATGGCCAATCAGAATACTTTGGGCTTTTCGAAAGGAGGGGCTTCGTAGGAAGACGAAAGTCAAACTGAGCATTTCAGACAGACTGGGAATAGAGGTGCTGCAATAATGTACAGTATGTGAAAAATAAAGATTAAAGCATGTTAACCTATTCTATTACACTCAAACTCAAGAACAATGAACTTTTAAAATAGAATCATATAACCTCTACAAAACTTAGACTATACAGAACGGTACTCAAAGGAGTTAAAGTCCCCCTGTAGTCAAAAATTATATCACTTAAAACTAATCTTTGATCACCAAAATTACATATTTAAACGTTTTTTCCTTGAAAAAAAAAAATTCATGTCTTAAAATATCTTTTATTTTTACCTTTTACCTTATAAATACCTTTTTTTTTAGACTGTCTTTGGTTCACTGCAGTTTTAAGGAGAAAATACTCAGCAATGGTGTCGACTTATGAATTTACACATGGTTTGTCTTAAAGCGTATTAAAAACACCACATAGACACATAAACAACATTAAAAGCTTAATTTTCACCACAGGGGGACTTTAAAGATTTTCCCCCGCAACAAGGTCCTACAAGGACTCAGTTGTGAATCCGTGCACTTCACTGATTCCCACCTAGATCATTTCCCTCTCCACTATGTGTCTTAGATTGAAAGTTGAGACATTGCTACCATTTCCAGTCAGAACAGATGGATTTTCCAGCACTTCAGCTTTGGGAATCACGGACAATGGTATTGGCTATAGGGCTAATTAATGGGCACGTAGCAAGAAGTGGGGAAAAGTGCATCTCCCCTATTCTTTCTCCCTCGCCCCACTCCCAAGAATCTACAGCCTGTCGAGAGCTCTTCACAACACAATGCAGAAAATAAAGTCCAGAGGCTAAGAAAAGCCTGATGAGGACTTTCCCCTTTTCCTTTTTTTCCCTGCAAGCTTTTGTGCTCCGATCCAGGGGGAGGGCACAGCGGCACTGGCTTGGCATTGCAAATCTTTTCCTGGGCATTGATAGACGTCGCTGTGCTGGAACGTTCTCTCACAGCAGCTCGATCTCTGTAGATTTGGCACAATTGCCTCTCCTCCCTGTGAGGTTGGGCCCTTCATTTCCTTTCATTAAAGCCCCCCGGTTGAAAACGTTAATAAAGGCAGTGTCTAATTACAGAAGCACATCTCCACGGCTCTATAGAAAATCATCAGACTAATGCCACTTTTCCCCTGTTCTCCTCTTGCTTTGAGCTTGATTGATTTTTCTGGAGAGCTGGATTGGTTTTGTTCTTGGCTTCTCTGTTACGGCGAATGCTGAAACTCTGGAGGTGGGTGGAAAGACCAAGTCCTAATATATTCTGAATCTCTTGTATTTGGCAACCGCGATGATGGACGCTGGCCAAACTGTCTGTGACTGGGGAATTGTGAAGCCAATTTGTACACCGGTGACATGCAGATGTCTTTTGTAGAGATCCCGATAAAAACAGACTTTGGGGAACAAATAACTTACTACCTTAGACTTCAGTTGAATATTTTTGAGGTAAGATGGAGCCCAACCTCAAAAATCTATTTTCTAAAGTGTTGCACTTCTTTAACTTCGCAGTACTACTTAAAGTTACTGACGTTAAATCACAATAAGCCGCGAACAAGGGAGAACGAAAACATATGGGAGAAAAATCGGATGTGTAACTATATCCATGCATTCATTCTTAAAGGGACATCAGCCTCATAAACTGTTTCCATTAATGTTAATAAAAAAAAACTTTTTTTATCTTTAATATGAATACTTTTTTTTTCTATTGTATTTGTCCTTTTGTTTGTAATTTGCTTCGCTCCCATTTTTAATATAAAAAATAGATATATTCTGCCTTGCTTTAGTACAGAGTATAATGATTGTAATGATGTGCGTAATGATTGTAGTCAGCTTAAAGGGCATTTGTTTTTTAATATTGGGTTGACTAAAATGGGAAGAAAAACTAAATAAATTAAGGTTCACATTTATCCTTTTAAACGGTCTACTGCAGTCAAATAAGAAAATTAACACAAAACAGTAAACTACAATCAAATCTATGCACATCGAATCCAATGCAAGAATCGAATCATGAGGTACCAAAAGATCCCCACCCCTAATACATATCTATAATTCTGGCGAGGTAGTGGTTCGCTTCTGTGCTTGATTTGCTTGACTTGCCCGTAAGAAGATTGTCTGCCTAGTTGGCTTTGCTTTCCTCCATTTTCTAAACCGTGAGCTTGGTAAACTGAGGCTACACTGCTCTAGTTTCCAGCTTTTGCCTTCCTAGCTGTTTATTTTAATTGAAGGTCTCTTTTAAACAAATTCTGCTGACTTGGCTTTTCTTTCCCGCTGTCAAGATTCACAGGATAAATGGGTCCCCTGATGAGGTGTTGCTCACAGCAGCTGCCCAACACACGTCTAACTGGCATACGTCTACGTCTTGTATCTCTCCGGGTCACAAGCAATGCCACTCCGGATCCAGTCGACGGAGCACCTACAATAACCACAGTGCAACTCACTCATGTGCTAAATTACAGTCACAAATGGACTCCTTCCACCTTTGAGCCTGACATTTTCTTCCTGCTATTCAGCTTTTCACCAGCAGTTCCGGGCTTTTCCTGGAACATAATTGTATTCACTGAGTCAGCCTGCTGAAAAGGAGACGTTTAAAAGGTAGAAAACGGGGGGGAAAAAAGGTGAACCTGTAGCAGTTCTGACAGTGTCATTAGAGAAGCGAGCTCCTGCTATCCTCTCATGTATCTCATAATGAAGTTCTCCGGGTTGCCACATATCCTCGCAGGCGAACAGCATAATTAAAGTTCTCTTCTCCGATCCCAGACACAGCAGAAGTTCGGGTCCTTTCCCAGGTGCATTGACTTAGAGGAATGTAATGGGTGGGCGTCAATGTTTTTGCTGAATAACGCCCTTGAGGCAAAACCCAGCTTGGGCTCTTCAGTTCACAGAGGACACCGAGACGCTGGAAGAAATGCAACACACCATTCTTCGCCGAGAGGGTAATGGCCGCCTCAGAGGCACGGCTGTCTGCCGAGTAAGTTGACCTGAGTGTGATCTGATCCCTTCTCACAGTCGTGTGTGATTTACGGCTGTGCCCAGGGCACCAGAGGCACTGAAAAAGCCGTAAAGTCTGCCATCTGCAATCTGAAAGGGATTTACCAGGTAAGTATTGGCAGAATGTCACCTTGATAAGTCGCGGTGTTTGCCGTCATCTTTCCATTCCTTTTTTCCTCATGGAAATTTTTTAGGGCTGCCCCTGACCACGAGGTGTTAATTTAAGCCATTAGTCGACTGGTCGCACGTTTTTGATATTAATTTAATTATTAATATACCGGGGGGGGGGGGGGGGGGTATTATATGTAACATTGTTTTACAGTACAGAGAAAGGAACGCACCGATATGAACATTTTAGCCGATACCGATAACCGAAAATTCTTTATATTTGAAAGCCGATAACCGATATATTGGTCAATAAATCTAAATCCGAATTTTTATATAATTTTTGAGAGCCTTGATTTCAAAAACAAAAGTCTCACCATTAAAAGCCATGTCCCAAACACACAATTATAATGTTCTCATAATTTTATGTAGCCAATATGACAGACTTGTGCTGCACATGTTGCTCTTTGCTGTATTTTAAATCCATCACAACAGTGCACAGCTGAAGGTAATAATCCATTATTTATCGGCTTTAATATATTGGCCAAATTTTCTTATTGGGCTGATATCAATAACTTTAAAAATAAACATATATTGGCCGATACCGATACGGTGGCCGATATATTGTGCATCCCTACTAAATATAAATATCAGTTAAGTGCTCAAGCGCATGCCGCAACACACCAGCACAAGTAATGATTATGAATGTCACAAAAAAAAAAAACTGAAAGGAGACTGTCTGAACATTTTACTCATTTAATAAATAGTGTTTTCTGAGTTGGGGATATTTGGGGATATTTAATTTAATGAATCAATCAACAATACCATTGATCAGCATTACCAAACGTGGACGTTTTCCACTAGAAACAAACATTGATGTATTATTTTAATTTAATACTGTGAAGCTGCTTTGATACAATCTGTATGTGAAAAGCGCTATATAAATAAACTTGACTTGAGTTGATGACGCCGACTCGTCATCTCCTACCCCTTTTCCACCAACAAGAACCGGGTGCTGGTTCAGAGCCAGAGCCAGAGCTGGTTCAGAGTTGGTTCGACTGACGAGCTTACTAAGAACCGGTTTGCCTTTCCACCGGCTAGAGAGCCACAACAGAGCCAGATCTTACGTCACTGTATACGTCTCATGTTGCCCAGCAACCGCTAGTGCGGTAGCGCCAAACACAAACACGCCAGGCTTGTTCGAGATGCATCGGCTTCTCGCAGATCGATCGCCGCATGACATCAAAGCACTGCGATAGCGATCTAAAAGCACAACACTCCCGCAGCTGATCGGTCCTCGCCGCTCCGATGCATCTCGAACAAGCCATCAACAATAACGGACGTTGCAATACTATGGATGCTCATGGGTTTACAAAAATACATCGGAATCCAACGCGTTCGTGCAGCTCGCCGTAACTTACATAGACGGATATTATAATCGAGC
Source organism: Vimba vimba (assembly GCA_022828995.1). Classification (NCBI taxonomy): domain Eukaryota; kingdom Metazoa; phylum Chordata; class Actinopteri; order Cypriniformes; family Leuciscidae; genus Vimba; species Vimba vimba. The sequence continues at coordinate 2,236,895 of CM040824.1, read as the reverse complement.
TGCTATTAGCTCGACTAGCTGCCATTTAAAAATGGCGGTCACAAGTTTCTATTCGTCTTGTTGGTCACGGTAACCCCGCCCCCAGCCCCTGACGCAAGCGGTTCTTTCTTGGCTCCGTTCTAGACCCTGCAATGATTTGGTGCTACTTAAGAACCAGTTTTACTGGTTCGGAGCTGGTGCTTTGGCGGTGGAAAAACAAAGAACCGATTTGAAACTAGGCTCTGGCTCCGAACCAGCACCAACTCTGCCTTGGTGGAAAAGGGGTACCCGAGGAACATGCGCCTATAGAGAAATGCGCATCAATTTAAACCTTATGCAAGAAGCGCTGATATGCTTGGATATGCACCTAATAATAGCGCACATTTATCTAGGTTAATGACGTTAGAGCGGGCGGCCATGTAAAGTGTCTAACGTTAGGCTACTACTAACAGGTTTCAAATGATTAGCCATGTTTGAGGTTTGATGAATGATAGGCGCACGTTTGGATTTTCCTGCCTGATAATTACCAAGGACTGCGTGACTTCGCCACTTCAAACAACCAATTAAAATTTGGTCAACAAAGCTTCATCTCATTTTAACTGCAACATTATTTATTGAACAACGATCTGCTGTGACCTACGCAATCCAAAGAGTATCCTAGTAACGCTTACAGAGCACATTTTCAGCACCAGGTGTTTTTTTCCTGTAGGAGCATCAAGCTACTGACACCTTCAACAAGCTGGATGATTGACAGCGCACAAATCCCCACTGCGGTTATGATAAGGACAAGCAGGACCTGTCAATCATTGCCAGACATGCAGGAGACCACAGCAGTCAGATGGCTGTAAGAAACATGTTTACAGAAAACAGGACACCATACTAAGACAAAAGGGGGAGACTATTTTAAAACCTTCATTTTTACTGCATAGCAAAAAACAAAACGCAGGAGCAGTGACTGTAAAAATGGCTGACAGGAGCATATTACAGAATCCTTTCAGTCCAAAATAAGTCTCCCATTTCTGCTTCAGTTGCTTAGTGACTATAGAGCGTTATCCAAGTGACATGATACCATGAGACTTTTCTTTAGAGAAGTGAGAAGATATTTCTAGTTCACCGAATCCGTCGTTTTACTCTTGAGAATAATGCAACACGAAGAATCAATAAAGCACACTATTAAATAAGATTTGCTCTAGTGGTGAACTGAAAACAGTGGTGGAAAACATTTATTAATCACTTATGACAGGCCTAGATGTGTGAAAAAATATGAGATCTCGAAGAAAGTTTACACGCACAGACCTTTAAAGAAAAAATATTTGCACATTTCTGCATTAAAGAACTTTCTTCTAACTAGGGCTGGGCGATATGGCCCAAAAAAAATATCACGATAATTTTTTTTATATCAGTCGATATCAATAATTATCACGATAAAAGTCAAATCTTTATTTCTTTCAAGTTTAAAGGCAGATTTTTGCTCCTAAGTGAAAGTTGTAGAAACCAGAGCGTTAACTGTGGTTTTAAACTACTCTTTATTGTCAGAACATATCATGGCAAACACTTGCCAAACAGGTGAACATTTCACAAATCTGAGGTAGAACATTCAAACATTTGTCATTTTTCCTTAACAAAATAAATATATTTATTGGACAATTTCTTAGTTTCTGCATGTGCTAATTTTTTTTTTGGTAAAATGTGATATTCTGACTGTTTGAGTTTTATTAAACTTAACCATTGGTCATCCAGTATCATGCATTTAGATCATGACAACCACAGATGAAACCAGGCATAGCCTGTAGCACCTCACTATCATGGCAAAATGTAACTTTATGGTTTCTATGGTATTTGTATGAAAAACAGCAGCCTAAATACATCATTAAATACTGTAATTATATTCCATTAGTCCTTTAATACATTGTCTACATTAATAATATATTACAATTCAATATGTATATCCCACATTTCATGGTGCAGTTGATATTACTAGGCTAACGTTACAGTAGGCTAAATGATGGGAATTTGTAGAAGGAAAAGCCTTCTGACTGTATCGTTGCGCACAGTGTTTCTCCTGTTTGTCAGCGCTGTTTCTTCTGCCTTTAAATTGGTTTAAATCACTGAGACATTGAGTTCTTCGCTGAATTCAAGCGCTTCTCACTGGAGACCGAACAGAGTAAACGCATCTGCTCTAGTGAGCTCGCGCTCGCGGAGCCTCGCACTGCCGTTTGGACTTTGAGCCGAGCGGATAAATGGTCCGTGTGGCGCGCGGTTCAAATGAGTTTAGTTCCGCTTTTTGCGCATAAACATTATCGAACATTTATCGACCTCTTGATATCGTTTTATCGAGAAAAATTATATCGCGATAATTATCGTTATCGTTTTATCGCCCAGCCCTACTTCTAACCCTACATGATTAAAAGATTGATACAATTAAAAGATTGATACAATTAATGGATGGATGGACGGATGGATGGATGGATGGAAAGTATAGAAACAAAAAAATATGGTTGGATGGATGGTATAGAAACAAACAATTATGGATGGATGGTACTGAAACAAAAAAGGATGGATGGATGGATGGATGGAAAAAATATGGTTGGATGGATGGTATAGAAACAAACAATTATGGATGGATGGTACTGAAACAAAAAAGGATGGATGGATGGATGGATGGAAAAAATATGGTTGGATGGATGGTATAGAAACAAACAATTATGGATGGATGGTACTGAAACAAAAAAGGATGGATGGATGGATTGAAACAAAAAAGGATGGATGGTAGAATGATAGATAAGGGTATAGAAACAAAAAAAATTACAGACAGATGGACGGACGGACAGAATATAGATATAGACAGATAGAATGTAACAGTAATTTGGAAAATGGTGTGAAAACCATTTTTTCATCCGTTTTGTTTTTTTTGTGCGTGATTTTATAGATTAGTCATTGACAATAACCCAAAAAATGATTTTATACACTTTATAAATAAGGTTTTTTAAAATGGTATGCACATTTTTTCATTAAGACTTGAGATGTTCAAAAGTGATCTGAGACAAATGGCGACTCTTCCTGATCTCTTCATCTGACAGAACGAGAGAGAAAGGTCAGCATGATGACGAAAGAAATGACTCTTTCTTTCAGACCGAGACAGACGACGACTACATGACCTTACCGTCAGCTTTTCTTCAAAGAATTAGTGCCATATCTAAAGACTGAATCCATTCGAGGTTTTATTTTTCCGGATCTCTGCAACAAAAAGGTTAATCCAAGAGGCAATTATATTTATTGGGCTTGGCCATCCATTAACGTGCACAAAATCAATGAATCAATAGCCTGTTTTCAGCTCCATCAACAAGCTTCTAATAGGGTCAACTTTTCGAGAGGCTTCCGCTGAAAGGGTTTCAGTCTCGAGACCGGCCTTGGCTAATGACATTTACTTAAACACTAGAGAGCTTTTCTGCGGCGGATGTTTAATGTTTAAGGAGGAGAGATACACAGTAAAACACATCTGCATCTTGAGCTCTTAGAAAATACAGCTTTAGATACTCTACATTAGAAACAACTGAATAATGAATGTTTGGCTTCTACTGGAGCTCAAACAGAGAGCGTTGGCGCTTGCAACGCCAAGGTCATGGGTTCAATTCCTAGGAAAAGCAAGTATCTTGAAATACAATGTACATGTAAGTTGCTTTGGACAAAAGCGTTTGCCAAATGCAAAAATGTACTACTTCAAAATACCGTTAACACTTTGTTTTACAGTGTCCTTGTTACATATGTTAAATGTAATAACAGTAAATCATGCATAATTACATGCAACTAAACCAAACCCTAATTATACCCTAACCCTATAGGGAAGTGCATGTAGTTACTTAATATCACTCAGTACTTACTTGTATAATTACACTGTAACAATGACTCCTTAAAATAAAGTGTAACCAAAAAATCTAACATATTATACTTCCATAACCAGAACGAAGACTTCAAATCATCATCCACATCCCAAAACTGGTAAATTCAGATGGTTATCATTGTTTTGAGACATTGAAAGCAAAAGCAGGGCCACATGTGTGGATGAAAGACAGAGTGGACATGCCCAACAAAATTGCGAGGAAAAAAATATAAATAAAACACAGGTGCTGAATAATTCATCTTGTATTGCTGCCTGGGTTCCACATGAATGCTCACAGCAACTTATGCTCCAGTCCGAAAGCACCAGGGAACCAAACGACTGGAGTACATCAGAAAACCGGAGGGGAACAAGGGGAACGGAGAGACGGTGCACCGAAAAAATGTGTTGGATAACCATATAAACCACTTAAAGTGGCAAACACTCTCAGATTCAGCCCACACACACACACACACACACACAAGCTGGAAGTCCTGACCACATATACAGGAATACAAGCATTCATAAAAGCTTCGTTAACAATTACAGGATTCAGGGGTTATGCTAGGTCAGTCTCGATGGAGGAAGAAATGGACTTTTACATGTGCTAAAAGCATCCCATAAGAAATGCCTCAAAGTCTGATGTCAAGCTAAATGAACATCATCATTAAACTGGGGAAGGTAAACAAACATGTCCAAATAAATACTGAAACTCTCTCGTACAAATCGATAGGGGTGGAAATTCATTTCTTATGCAGCAGGATTGTGCACTCCTCTGAATTGAACACAAGACAGAAACACAATTATTATTTGAATGAGGGGTAGTAGAGAATTAATTGAAACATCAAGGATAGCAAAAGAGAATGACAGATAGATAGATAGATAGATAGATAGATTAGATAGATAGATAGATAGATAGATAGATAGATAGATAGATAGATAGATAGATAGATAGATAGATAGATAGATAGATAGATAGATAGATAGATAGATAGATAGATAGAATGAGACTAAGACAGAATGATATAGAATGATAAATGACAGACATAGATAGAAAGAATGATAGATAGATTTATTTATTTATTTATTTATTTATGCCATGTCAGCAACAAGGCTATTTTCATGGTGAAAACAGAATAAACAACAATTCATACAATTAACAAAAAACTATACGACATTTTAGATTAAAAATAGAATGATATGAAAGAACAATGATATATGTGACAAAGAACGATAGAATGATATAGACAGAGACAGAATGATAGATAAAATGATATATTAAAGCTAAATGCTGAAAAAATAAATGTACACTTCTATTCTATATCTATTATCTTTATAAAAATAAATTAAAACAAGCACACGTTCTGCGTTAGATTAAACTGGGAAGGGTCACAGCACTTGCATATTGTTGTCGTTTAACTGCTTCTATTGTTCTCCTCGTTTGTAAGTCGCTTTGGATAAAAGCGTCTGCTAAATGAATAAATGTAAGAATGAAAGAATGAAGACAGACAGACGTACTTTAAATTACACTTCAGAAAACTTCTCTTGTCATGTCGAGGAACCTTTACTCTGGAAACTCAACTCTTAGTTTATCACTACAGTCTAAAGATACAGACATCAAGCCCAACATCACGTCATCATCGCTACAGCTGCTACTACTCTTAAAACGGCGTCTTATTCTGGGTATTCTGTGTGAAAACATGTGTACGATGACAGCCATCATCACTTCAAGAGGAAGAACACACACAACATGCGCCAGATTTAAAGCAAAGGCCTTTTTGCTTTGATGCCGCGAACGATGCTAATCCAGACGCGGAGCAAAGATGACACGGGTTAAAAATAAAAAAACACACATGCATCCCCTCCATGAAGCGATGCCAGAGGAGCCCATCACACACGGCTCACCCAGAGCTTATGCTAAAGCGCCCTTTTGCTTTGAGGCAGTCGATAAAGAAAGATTCTGCCTGATGGGAAGCCAAAAGGAGCGCCGGAGTAAATCAGGAGATCAGGATCCTGGAAGAGGAGAACAAGAAGCTGCTTCACAGTGATACCCGTGCACACCTCAGACTGCACTGGGTCCACGTTACGGTTTGTGCTGTGCAACCACTGAACAAATACAAACAACTCGCGCTCAAAACATGCAATGATAGTTATGATGATAATTGCAAGGTTTAAGTTATGTTAGCATTCGCTTTTAGTCCATGCTGAGGCGCAAAATCAGCTGTTATATTCATTATTGACCTTGTCCTCTTACCTGTAGTGAAAAATAATCGCAAAGGAACATTAATCTGGACTGGAAATTACCCCGCTTTTTATACAAGACAGTCAAGGTCAGGATGACCAAATCATACATAATTTATGGAACATTATACACCTGGCTTTATGCGATCCCTCATATCTCATGCATTTTGGCTAGGAATTCTTATGTAATGAAGCTGTATGTCCTGGAACAAATAAACTCAGATTTCAGATAAGTTAGGCATTGAGATAACTGTGATTATTGTAATTTTTTAATTCCAAATGACATTTTGCACTTAATTTTAACACATGAAAACCATTGTCTCAATTTACATTACGCTCCCACAACCCGCCAAAATAAATGTTTGGTTTAACTTGAAGATATTGTAACAGAAATATTACTATTGTACAGTAGAATGCAACTCCCTTAAATGTTCATTAGATTACATTATTTTTAAATAAAATAAATTGTTAATGTTTTATGGCTTCATTTGTTAGCCACACATAAAACATTTCATAGTGCCTTATTATTGTATAAAAAAAATTAATTAAAAAATGTATATGTATATGTGTGTGTGAATATATATATATATATATATATATATATATATATATATATATATATATATATATATATATTTTTTTTTTTTTTTAATTCATTTATTCATTCATTCATTCTCTTATTTTTTAAAAAGATTTTTGGATTACTAATATTTAATTTAACCATTACATTGGAGTCTAGAAAAATCTGAATAAAAAAAATAAAAAACGGAATACAGAAAAACGGAAACGGAAAAAAGTGAATTTCAGAATTTTGATTTCATAGGGCCCAATATTACAGTAAATAAGCTTGATTAAAAAATAACAACTGAAAAGTGAACTAAGACAAAATATGTAATACAAAAAAATATGTAATATTCATGTCATTCTACCCATATAGCCCTATAGAACGTTATAGAGAACTCTTTTTTTATGATTTCAAGTGAAATTGCCTATTAAAGTGTTTGTGTTAGACTTGCACTGAAATAGACGTGAAGAAAATGGATAATTACAGGAATTCTTTTTAGGACAATTAATCAGCAGCCAAAATGTCATTATCATGACTGTGATAGACTGTGGAGTAAACAATCCATTTAGACATCTTAAATAATAAAACTGTTGAACCCTGCTCTGGGTCAAAGCTCTGAATCATTTGAAAAGCTTTCTCTGCTATTTTGCAATCCATGACATATTATTTATAGAACATGAAAAATGTTTAGAATTAAAGGTTACAACCACTGACACCAAAAACCAAGGTCCTTTAATGACATCTACGTGAAAATCGATTTTCACTTCAAGGTCCTTTTATCTTTTTGAAGACTAGATGTAGCATCAGAATAGGGAAGTCAAAGCGAAACTTTACCCCACATTCTCTATAAACATTCATACGCGTGTTATCTGAGACCTTGGAGTAAGTAATAATTAAGCCATTGCTTCCTGTGCAAGGAAAACTGCAGACTGCATCAATAAAGGTGTTAACCAAAGCTTGTCGCCACTATGCTAGGGTGTTATGTGTGATTGTGGTAGCTTAGATGTTGATTACTGGCTCAAGGCCAAAGAGAATTGGGTCCCTCCATCAAAATATAAGATTTGACCATTTTATCATCCATTACTAGGATCACTTAGTAAAGTAACAGCACATCTGTCCCTGTAGTCAATTTTATCGCTTAAAACTCATCTTTGATCACCAAAACTGCATATTTAAACGTTTTTTCCTTGAAAAATAAATCCTTCATGCCTTAAAATAGCTTGAATGTAACTTGCCTCATTTAGTACACGCGGTTCTATCAATATGCAAATGAGCCCCGCCTCCACTCACTCACTCAGCTCAGAGATCCACTGGTTGACGATCACACGTTGATCTGATTGGTTACAAGGTCGTTTGTGACGTCAGAAACACCAGCGATTTCAAAGCGTGTTTTTGAGACTGTCTTTGGTTCACTGCAGTTTTAAGGAGGAAATACTCAGCAATGGTGTCGACTTATGAATTTACACATGCTTTGTCTTAAAAGCACATTAAAAACACCACATAGACATAAACAACATTAAAAGCTGGATTTTCACCACAGGGAGACTTTAAAAGGATAGTTCTGTTGTCATTCACTCACCCTCACACAGTCCCAAACCTTCATGACTTACTTTCTTCTAGATGATACAATGGAAGTCAATGGGGTCCAAAACAACCTCACTGGCGTTTATCGTATAAGGCGGGAATAAAATTGTTTGTTTTTTGGTGTTTAGCAGAAGAAAATGAGTCATACAGGTTTGGAACGACATGAGGGTGAGTTAATAAAATGAAGTATTTTAATTTTTCAAGACTTGCTTACTAGATGATATTTTGAATAATGTTTTTGACCATACAATGGAAGTCAATGGGGTCCAAAACAACCTTATTGGCTTCTATTGTACTGAAATGTTTTTTGGTGTTTAGCAGAAGAAAAGGAGTCCAACATGTTTGAGGGCGAGTAAATAATGAAAGTATTAACATTTTTGGGAATCTCCCTTTAACAAGCCACACTGCTCACCGAACCATAAAGCATCATGGAAGCCACAAATAAGAGTCGCCAGCGTCTTTGTGTGGCCTTTTGATTGATGCCTTCCAGAATTCAAAAGCCATGGCAGAAATCAGGCTTGTTTCACACTGTTGTGAATCCGAGTTGTAATGGGAAGTCTGAAGGGGGAGGGAAGTTGTTCCAGAGTTTTTGGCAGAGGAATGGGTTCCTGTGGGGGATGAGAAAGGGCCTCGGTGTCAACAAGGCACAGGCTGCGAAAGAATCTGAGCAAACTTTTACACAAAGGATCCCCTCAGCGCCCGGGGGCAAGAGAGCCGTTTCACTGGAGAGGTAGTCAAACCAAACCATAAAACGGCTTGGGCGAGAGCCATTAGATCAGCTCGCACTTAAACAAAACACTCTTTCTATAGCAGCCCCCCACTGTCCTATACAGTCTCCCAGTAGATGTGCATGTATGACACACAAAAAGCAATGGGATTTACGCAATTCCCCTTTAAATTCCTCTGAACAGAGATGAAAAATGTTTGGTTTTGCTCCTTGTGGTCCGAACTTTGAGAGCTTTGTTTCAACACTTGGTGGAGTCCATGATACGACTAATAAAAGGCAACAAGTCTTGCGAATTACCCTGAAGTTGTAAAAACGTCGCTTTCTGATGAGCCAATCCGGATCTCTTTAAAAGTTATTCAGTCAGACAACAATTCATGCTTTAGCTGAAATCGTGACGCACAATGTGTATTTAATCATTTGAATATTCAATTATGCATCGTGTTATGTATACATCATGTAGATCTCGCAATTGTGAGATAAAAAGTCGCAATTATCTTTTAAAATGTTTTACTCGGTGCCGAAACAAGCTTATAGAATCGTGATCTCGGTTTAAAGCAAAAACAAATCCCGATTGTCAATTTATCCAGAATCGAGCAGCTGTAATTTACAGCAAAAAAAAAAGTCATTTTTAAAATTATCTGTGACTAAAACTGCTACAAAAAAAGCATTTTAACACTAAATAACACCTGCACTTCCGAATGTTGCAGAATGTTTTCATGCGTCCCAGAATGAGTGCGAAGCTGGATCTGACAGGTCTGGCACTGAGGAAGGGTGGATTGATTATTTTAGCACTAAATGAACATGCAAACATGTCTCCCCTGAGAGCTGGATTAAAGGCCAAGCTAACACTCGTGGCTAATGGTCACGGGGGAGTCCAGTATCCTTAGAGCCCAATGACACCGACGTCACCATTTTGGCTGATAAACAACTCAAGACTAAAAATATAGCTGCGAGCAGCGATGACGGGCCCAAGCCGATATTTTAGTTTCCATTCTTATTGTGTTTCCACAACAATGTTAGTGAGTAAATCTACTGAAATGGCCACTATAACAGTGGAGTGTGATGTGTAAGATGAGAAAGCAGAGGTTAACGCTCGTTTCACACATACTGTGATTGTGTGCAGTGTGTATGCGGTGCAGGTGCTTTCACATATGCTGCGTTTGCAGTGTGCAACTGATCCGCGGCTGTACCACAAACACATATTCACCATTTTTATTTCAAATCCAGAAGTTATCAGCAACTTTTATAAAAAAAAAAAAAGTTTAGTCAGCATTGAGATTCTCTTTGTACATGTATACACACTCTTTAATAGACGTATTCACGTTTAAACACAATTTAAGCAACGTATTATTCAATGCATTACTTCTATATAGATTTAAATATAGCCCTTTCAGGGCTTGGGCCCTAATAAAGACTCCTATGTGAAGGAAACCATTGGATATTCCTTTTTTTTTACACTACTGTTGAAAAGGTGAAGAAATGAATAGTTTTATTCCGCAAGGATGCATTAAAATGACAGTAAAGAATTTTCTTTAGCATGAAATCATCATATTAGAATGATATCTGAAGGATCATGTGACACTGAAGACTGGAGTAATGATGCTGAAAATTCAGCTTTGATCACAGGAATAAATCACTTTTTTATGGAAGCTTGTTTCCGCCACAGAATAAAAAATAAAACAGGTAATTGCAACATTTTATCTCACAATTCTGACATTTTTTTCCTCACAATTGTATAATATAATGTCGCCACTCTGAGGAAAAAAGTCAGTGTTTTTTTCCTTAGAATTGGTTTTAACTTGCAAATCTGACTTTATATCTCGCAATTCTGAGAAATAAAGTCAGAATTGTGAGATGTCGCAATTATCTTTTTAGCGGAAACAAGCTTCCATACATTTTACTATATATTATAATATATATATATATATATATATATATTATACACATAGAAAACATTTTTTAATCAAAATAATGCTTTTACAATTTGACTATTTTTAATCAAGATAATTTAAAAAAATCTTAACGACCCCAAACTTTTGAATGGTAGTGTATATTAATGTTGGGAGAAATTATCAACATCTCTTACAGAATCAGTCCGGAAGAGTTTATGAACACTTCAGATCCATTTAATAATGTCCCTTAAAAAGACATGTTAGAAATCCCACTCAACTGTGAACCAATCAATGGCCTGTTTTGCAAATTCCTTTCAGTGAACATGTTTTCCTGGCGCCGCATGGAGAAGGAATGAAAGACGCTTTTCCGATTCTAAATCCCACTTATTAATTCATACTCTTCAAGAGCTCATTGACAGGCTTTGGATCAAATGAAAATTTTTTTGTGACTGCCAGTTCTATCGCTACGGCTTGGACTAGATTTTCACATTCAAAACTTAACTTCAAAGCATGCTACTTTTCTCTCTCCAAGAGCTGGTTGTAGTTACACTTAGTTAGTAATAATTGACTTACACCAGTTTAGACTGCAACGGCCGTTTCCGAATCCGCCTGGTGGTCTTTTACTGTGGCCGGAGGGAATATTCCTGTGTTAATCCCACTGAAAGTGGGTCAATGAGTCGAGGGACGCAGATCCCAGACAGGAATGGACAAAACCCACACACACAAATACACATAGCAAACCTGCTGGGATAAGATCTACGCCTCGACCTCTCCAAAATTTCAATGAGTTTTTAATGATTAAAAATCATTAAATTACAGCAGAAACCTTCAAAAGCTCATTTGTGAAGGAAACACTTCAAACTGAACAACACACACAAATTACCTCCTCGCTTTAACATGCAATTTATCCAAGGCTGCGATCAGATAAAGCCTGTCTTCGCCCAAGCACATTATGCACAGAAAATATATAATCAACTAACAGTAATTAAGCAGAACTCTATTCAGGCTAATTACCTCACATTAGCATTTGTCACACAAGCTCGGGCCCCTACTTTATCTGACTGAGGTGAGATCATGAAAAATTCATGATTTATTATTAATGTGACAAGACAACAGAAACGAATACAAAAACAGTGGGATGGTGCAGACAGAAATGCCTAATTTTAAACAAGTTAAACCACAGTGTTCACTACAGCCCTTCCATGAAAACAAACACTAATGCTAGGGATGCACAACAGATCAGCCACCATATCGGTATCGGCCGATATATGTTTATTTTTAACGTTATCGTTATCGGCCTGATGAGAAAATTTGGCTGATATATTAAAGCCGATAAATAATAGATTATGTCCTTCAGCTGAGACACTTCAGATGTGCACTGTTCAACATGATGGTTTTTAATTGCTTGAAATAGGATTGAAATCACTTCAAAAAGAGTGATTAATCAATGCAACATGTGCAGTGCATGTCTGTCATTTAGGCTACATAAAACTATAATGAGAACATCATTATAATTGTGTGTTCGGGACATGAATTTTAATGATGAGACTTTTGTTTTTGTAATCAGGCTCTCAAAAATGATATAAAACTTTGGATTTATCGGCCGATATATATATCGGTTATCGGCTTTCAAATATAAAGAATTATCGGTTATCGATATCGGACAATTTTTATACCGTTGCATCCCTAACTAATGCAACTTCATCCTATTTACCAGTGTAAAGCTGACATTCAGCAGAAAGCCATCCATCAAACTACAGGTGGGGAAACTGGCTTGTTTTGCAATGATTAAGGAGGCTAAGAGCAGGAATAAGAGATGAAATATTAAATTAGGTCCTTGCGGTGTCCTTGAATGCCCTGGCGAGGAGAAGCTAAGGGACACAGTTAATGAAGTCTGAAAAATCTGGTTAGGTATTACAGGAGAAACAAAAAAAGAAACACGGATACTGTAAGGGAACAAATGTTGACATTGCAAATATTACCCTTCTACATCTATGCAGTGACTCATTTTCCAGGAAACAAGATTAGGACGGAAAAAAGAAAGTTTCAGACTATGACTGAGTCTAATAGCAGACTGAATATCGTTTGCAGAAAGGGGATTTGAAATCATTTCCTTCATCTGTATCAGATCAATGTGACAACTTCCACAAATCACACCGAGGCAGATTGGATTTCCTCCATTCGTCCAGCTGGGGAAGTGACCAGCGCTGTGCTTTTGTGACAGAGAACTGAATGAATCTATTGTTTAATAACGCTTGGCACTGCCGAGTTATTCCAGCTTGGTAAATTCCAAACCGTGGCATGGAGGAATTTCAATCACTGGGCCAAGTCTCAAAGACGAGTCTGGCATGGACCAGTGGTGCCTGAAGCCATTCAGATGCAAGTCATTTTAAAAGCTGGCAGCGAAAGGAGGATTTGCAGTTATCATTGAGAACATGCTGAATTTAGGGGTAAAAATCACACCCTGTATATTATATTGTTATATACTGTATTGACAACTCATCAGTTCAATATTTACCATCATATATTCCGCATAATTGGATGTTTTTAAATAAACACTGACAAAAAAACATACAAGTTTGATATAAGTGATCACTCGGATTTAGATCTAGCTATATTGTATTTATATGAAGTGTTCACAGGCAAATTTGCTTTATGTATTTCCCGCATCGAAATCAGGCTCATATAAATGTCAGGAAACACGATTCCTGATGCATGTCAATATCCACGGATCACTGGATCTTTGGTAAGTTGTAAGGAACACTATATCAAGTCCAACCTTCGTTTTAAACTGATAATCGTTCGCTTTCCCTATTAAATCCAGTCACTCAGCAGCTCTTCTGCCACTTAGTCAGACTGAGGGAGTGTGATCAATGCATATACAGTTTATAACATATTTTTGAGACTGCCAAAGAAACATTGTCAAATTGCAAATACCAACAATAAACCAAATAAAAAAAATTTGCAGACCCGTCAAGCTGGGTCATTTTTGCATGGCTCAGCTCGCTCATGTTCCAAACAGCTGTTCTGCCCTACAGACACACACACACACACACACACACACACACCAATTAACAGCACCACATCCTGCTGAGAAGCACCTCGGCAGCATCATGGGAGGGAGAAACATGGTGCCAAAAATATCTGCACACCGACCAGCATTAGAGCCATGACTAACCAGGAGTGAGTGGGATATAGAGCGCTGACTGAGTCTGAAATCCCATTAATGAGCACTCAGGCTGTTTTGAAGTGATATGCACCAGGTAATTACCCTCACAATGTATCAGTGAATTCTAACGGATTGTGATTCAATGTGCTTGACTATGCAATCCATCCATTTTAGAGATTGGCAACAGTTAAATTATTGCAACAGTGGATTATTGATTAACTTCTATCTGTTTAATCAGAAATCACTGCTAGCGTGACCGAACTACTTGTGAGCGTGTAAACATTTCAGGACAAAAAAAAGATTCCAATTACGGTTTATTTACACTGGGGTCAGCTTTCTAATTACGCAAGGTCGTATGCCTATTCTCTCTGCTGAGAGAGTGTTATATTTCGAGCATATGAGACATGTCCAAACATATCCAGATTGGATTGCTAACTTGGTATAATATCTGAGATTTGGGTAAAATTCCCATGGTGGAGGCGTTTTACAATGAGTGCAATAGAGTTGGGATATTAAAAACAGCTCACTTCTGTACCTGAAATGTGTTTGTCATGTCAAATGGCTTTCTGAAGCAATAAAAGTGTCGCAATCCGGTGTAAAAACACAGCTCTGCTGGTCTCCATGGCACATGAAGCAGTGCTTCAAAAATATTCAAGATGACAATTCACTGAAACAGCTTGTGTAAAAATGGCACATTGCTGGCTAAATTGGACAGCTTTACAAAACATCTTTCAAGTGGCCCAGCCGTGTCCAACGGGTATTCTAAGTTATAATCACAATGGCAAGAAAGTGTAATTATGAAACAAGTACACACTTAGTATTTATGTAATTATAGAGTAGACACTGCAAACAATAAAGTAAATTGTGACCCAGTTTGCAACGTAAAGGCAACTTTCCCATACAGAACTTTACCATGGTAACCACTTTCCCAAAATATCACAGGCTTTTGACTTTGTGTGCTTTATCTTGTTTAAACGTTCCATTAAAACCTCAGGTTAAGGCCACTTATGTTTCCGAGTTAAAAGGATACATCACTGAAAAATAAAAATTGTTATTTTCTCTCCCTCAAATTGTTCCAAACCTTTGAGTTTCTTTCTTCTGTTGAACACTAAAGATGATATTTCAAAGAATGTTGGTAATCAAACAGTTGATGGTAGCCATTAATAGGAAAAACATACTATGGAAGTCAATGGCTGCAAGTTACAAACATTCTTTCAAATATATTCCTTTGTGTTCAACAAATGAAAGAAACTCATACAGGTTTGGAACAACTTGAGGGTGAGTAAGTGATGACAAATTTTATTTTTGGGTGAACTATCCCAAGGTTACACATTTGGTATTTAAAAACCGCAATCTGGGTTGGTACTACAATGCCATAGAGAGTAGTTTAGCAAAAGACAACCAACCATAAAAAGCATAGGTGTTTACCTAATTAAATATACATGGATTTGTAAAGTGGCCGATAGCCTACTTTCGCGCGCTGTAAAGTTTTAAACCGTTAAAACCGTTAGAACAGTGACGACAACCAAAACAGACAGGGTAAATGGCGACATTTTCACAGGTAAGCTATTAAGTTATTAGAATGGAGAACAATAAAATGAATTGGATTAATAGGCAATTTGTAGCATATTCATCCAGTCAATGTTACTGACCTCATACATTTTCAAATAAAAACGTTATAACTTAGGTAAACTACTGAAACCTGACTAACCAGGAGAAATTTAAGTAACGTTATATTAGCAGCGAAGGTTGTAACAAGCAAATTTTTGTCACTTTAAATTTTAACTTAAGTTCCAAGTGGTAAAAAAAACACAACTATTGTAGTATTACGATTGACAGGGACATTTCTGAAATATCGCGAACACATGAGAAAAACATAAATTTGAGGACTCACTTGTCATACTCGGCGTTGTCCTGGTCACATCGCGCGTCCTTGTGTTTCTGCCAGTCTTTGCCATGTTTGCAGGTGGTGAGAAGAACTACATCCTCCGCGTTATGAACATGATGTAAGGCATTCCTCGTGTCCGAGCCGATGCCAGTCAAATAGCGTTTCCCCTTAAATACCAACATATACTTTCTAAAAGGTGGAATGGTGTTGTATTTCAAGTACCCCCTGTCCCCTCCGGTCCTTGGGTGATCCTTGGAGAATAACGGGATGGATATGTCAAAGTTAGGTCTGAAGTTCTCCATACTGATGCTTGCTTTGGCCAGCATGGCCTGACCAATGTCAAAGCCCAAGTCTTCCGTGTAGTCAGGCCATGTGCCCGAATACAAATTAAATATGAGGTGATTTCTACCATTGTTCCAAAGAGGCAAGCTCTGCACCTTGGTTTTGAGATTGTGCACGTACTGTGGCGATAATTGGTCTCGATCAAGAGTGTCCAAGCTCAGGACGAACAAACACGCTTGACCAGGGTCAGAAGTGTAAAATCTAGAGCCCTCGATGGTGGATAAAATGTTCTGGTAACTTTCCGAGATCTTCTCGCCCTTCTGCTGCGGATACACGTAGACTTTGAATCCGTTTCTTTGACACAGAGTGAAGTCGAAGCATGATTGCATGCGGCACCGTTTGCCCTTGTAAACGCTCGAGTTAACGTCTCTCTTCTGCCTGGGCGATATATGCACGTTATATTCCTCCGTGTCCGAATGGTCCCACGGGATGAAGTGTTGTAAGGGATCGGAAAAGTGCGGCCACGGTTGATCGGGACGATTATATCCATGTCGGCTCCTGGACCCCGTGGCCGCCGGACCCGGGACCGACCCTCCTCCGAAGTAAAAGAGCAAAACTAGAAAGGCGCCAGTCAAGAGCGAGATCAGATATCGTTTTTTGGCCTGCATGTGTCCAGATCGCGGTGTTTGCAAATAAATCTCAAGTTTGTATCTCAGCAGAAGCAGCCGCACCACCTCCTCCAGCTATAGTACCGCTCCGCCATCTTCCAGCCTGCGAGGATTTACAACTCTTCAGATTCCGATCAGCAAACAGCAAGCGATTGATCCAGCGCATGTGGGCGATTTTACATCGGGCTCCTCGATCTCCCTCGTCTGTCTAGTGCTAGCGACATTTCACAGTGCAGCCATTACCTACCTACAGCAAACGCGCCGGTTTTGATAATTATAAACACACAATCAGGTATAAATACTCGCTGATTTAGTTTTCCCGCGGCGGATTAATAAAAACGCAACGAAACGCGTCGCACCGGAGAGTTGCGGCGGCACTGACTCATGGGGTCTTTGGAGAGCAGGGGGTCCCGTTGGAAAACATGCAAAGTCGTAAATAATAATACAACGACCGAGGTTTATCTCCGATGCTTTGCGTTTCCAAACCACACGTCCAGGCTAAACTAAAGCGTAACTCCATGCATTCACCTCAGAAACAGTAACACACACGGGGCAGATCAGCGTAACCTCACGAATCCCTGCATTTCTCTTATTCCTGCGCTCTCAGTGGACCTTCACACACGCAAGAAGTGGATTTCCTCTTCATCGGGACACCGGCTCTGGAAAGCGACGTTTCCCGTTTAGCGAGAGAAACACGGGCGAGTTTCACAGGATGTTTCCTTAGTGAATAAAATCAACTGAGTTCCTTGATTCGCGAACCCAAACACCTATTGCTCAGTTGTTCCGATTGTTACTCTGTTACATTCCAATCCCGACACGACGCCAGTGTGCGTGACGTCACGTCATGGTGCATCGTGCGTTTTCATTGGAAAGAGCAACCGGATGGGGCGGAGCTTCTACAGCACCCATTCATTCCCATAGCAGAGCTTCTCACAGAATGTGGACTTCGACTTCTAACCACTACACATTAAAAAAATACGAACTTTTTTTTACTGTAGATATTTTCTTTTAATTCAGCTTTCAGAGCAGGATTCGTTCTTCAAATAGAACAGACAGTTATTTCAATTCCATTTAAAGATTTATGTTAGTTATAGAAGGGCGGTGGGAGTGGATTTTTTTTATTATTATTTTCTCTTTTTACCTCTTGCTATATATGCTATTATTATTTCTATTACATTTCTACCTTAATTATGTGGTGATTAATTTTTTTGTTTGTGATGATGATGTTATTAGAGTCATAAAAGCTTTATTTGCATGACTTATTATGTGCAATATTGCCAATACAGTACTTGAAATAGACAAAACAGAAAATTAATATAGCT
This sequence comes from Vimba vimba, assembly GCA_022828995.1. Classification (NCBI taxonomy): domain Eukaryota; kingdom Metazoa; phylum Chordata; class Actinopteri; order Cypriniformes; family Leuciscidae; genus Vimba; species Vimba vimba. The sequence continues at coordinate 2,218,701 of CM040824.1, read as the reverse complement.
TAAAATAGAAATGAAGGGAAGCGTAGGTGAAAGGAACCAGGTAAAAGACAAACACCCAAACACTAAACTTTGTTAAAGTTTTTATCTGACAAAATTAATTGGTGAGAATTATTTTATTTTTTTATTTTTTACTATGCAAAAAAAAAAAAAGTGTGCAGAAAAACAAAAAGCTAGAAGGAAAAAGCATACATTGACAACAACATAATGAGTTATTACTATTTTTTGGTTCTCTTGTTTTAGCATGTGTTCAAAATTTCTGGCCAAAAATTATGTCACACAATCTGACATGTTTCATTGCATTATCACAAATAAAACAATTGACTCCAAGAACAACTACATCTTTGCATGACTTATTTACAATATTGCCAATACAATACTTGAAATAGACAAACTGAAAATAAATATAGCTTAAAATGAAGTAAAATGAAGGAGAAAGGAACCAGGTAAATAAAATAGAAAACAGCCGAAATGAATTTACATAATAACAAATGCTATGAACAGGGAGTGATGGATCAATAATAAATGATCATCACTGGTGGTGCAGATTCTGCCAAATGAAATGTGTTTTTCATTGGTTTGGATATCTTGGAATAACTTTTGAAATTGCCTTAGATTAAACCCCCATTATAATGACTTAGTCATTATAATTAATTAATAAAAAATAACTACTGATGAACAATCACTGATATCTCTAACCATTGCTGGACAAATGACTTGTTTGTTGTTTATTTAACTAATAACTGAAAGAAGACAGCTGGATTACCCAACAGATTTGCTTTTATATCTTTCTGCTGATAAGAAGCCCGGCTCTATAGCACTTCCTCTTCCCAAAGCCTCTCGAAGCTTGTGATAAAAAGCCCCAAATTTGGGCCGCTGTAAACAAATACCCGTGTCTGAGCGGGGTAAGCCGTGAGTTCAGAGAGTTCTAAGCCCTAGGAAAGACAAAACACCCTTTGAGAGTCCTCTACCCTCCACTGTTCCAGGATCTGATAAAGCGCTCGAGATGATGTAACACACTGCATTCCCTGAGTATTGTGGGAAGGGCTGGGCTCAGTGATATGGAGACGCTGCACAGGTGAATGTCGGGAGACCACAATAGGAACACCTAATAAAAGGGGTATGGAACGCATATTCAAATGCTTAACGAAGCCAACATCAGCTGTACTGAAAGATTAATGCCTTTCTAAGAGGATACATATAAATCATGAGAGCAAAAAAAAAAAAAAAAAACAGTAACAGACATATTGTGCTGGGAAATCTTTCTTTGGCCATAGAACATTGAAAACAAAAAATGTACAATCATTTTAAAAATAAAATAATTATATAAAGACGTATATTTTAGTTACACAACTAAAATGTCAATAATAATAATAATAATTAAATATATTTAAATAAAATCAGCATCATAATAATAATTTAAATAAATACATACATTTAAATATAATAATAATAATAATAATAATTAATACATTTAAATAATATAATATTTTAATACAATAGTGGCCAAAGGTGATATCCAGAGGGGATATTTGATTTTATTGTTCCAATGATCAAAATATGAAGACAACATTTTATATATATATATTTTTATTTAAAAAAAAAAAAAAAAAATTAAATATGAGGGAAGAATAAACACTAAACTTGGTTAAGGTTTTATCTGACAAAATTATTTGGTGACAAAAAGGCAAACAACATCTACAGGTTTACTTTTACTACATGCAAAAAAAAGTGCATAGAAAAACAAAAAGCTGACAGAAAAAAGCATGCATTGACTACAACATAATCGGTAATTAATATTTAATATTTAATATTAATATTTTTTTAATGTGTGTTCAAAATTTCTGCCCAAAAATGATGATGGTGTTTCATTGCGTTGACACAAATAAAAGTACAACCACAAAGTAAGGCTTAGAAAACGTTATTAATATTTAAATCTTGAATAAAGGGTGAAGATGTAAATTTTCCTAGGCTGGCCTCTACTGTATAATACTTATTTCTCGACTGTCTGCAATAGGTAACACTGGTGCTGCTCTTCAGTGGTTAACTTCATATCTATCGGATAGACAGCAATTTGTTAGGATAGGTGAGAATCGATCCCGTACCGTCACTATTTCTCATGGTGTACCTCAAGGTTCTGTACTTGGTCCTCTTTCATTTCTCATTTATGTGCTGCCACCAGGACAGATCATCAGACGGCATGGTCTCAACTTTCATAGTTACGCTGATGATATTAAAATTTATTTCACGGTTAAACCTAACTCAGCTTGTCCACCCGCTTCTGTTATCTCTTGCCTTCAGGAACTTAAAACATGGATGTCTGATAGCTTCTTACAGCTAAATGCTGGCAAAACTGAAATCCTGTTGATTGGCCCTAAATCACAGAGTTTACCCCGGCATGACATCTTCATTGATATTGATGGTGTCCAGATTAGGCCTTCAAAAACTCTGCGGAATCTGGGCGTTTTGTTCGACTCTGTCGTAGATTTTTCCCTAAACCTAACTAAGTCCTATCTCATCTGACCTAAGCCTACCTGGGCCTATAATATTTATACCCTAGCGCGTCTACACATCGTCGTCGGCTGAGTACAACCCTATACCCTAGCGCAGGGATGGGCAACTTCGGTCCTGGAGGGCCACTGTCCTACAGAGTTTAGCTTCAACCCTAATCAAACACACCTGAACAAGCTAATCAAGGTCCTCAGGATTACTAGAAAATTACAGGCAGGTGATTTTTTCAGGGTTGGAGCTAAACTCTGTAGGACAGTGGCCCTCCAGGACCGAAGTTGCCCATCCCTGCCCTAGCGTGTCTACATATCGACGGCGGCTGGGTCTAATACCTGTTCCCTAACTAGCTTACTTCCTGCGCAGGAATAATCGACAAACAGACCTCAGCAAATGTCCTTTAAATGCTTTAATCACGGCCAGGAGATCTTCCCAAGCAGTTCTCAGGGAATCTCTCCCAAGAAGAAGCAAGGCCGGAGGATCTCAGACAAATTCCATTGAGAATTCCACCAGCTAACACGAATGCAACAGTTTTTACAGAATAAGGAGAATAAGGCAAAAATGTCATACTGCATTACATAATTTCCTAGACAAACCCTTCTGTTACCAGGTAAAGCAAACTTTGTTTTAATGATTACTTCATTGTTAATCACAAGGTTCAAATTTAGTCATCTGTCTAGTTTCAATTCCCAAACTTATTTATACACTCACACAACCAAAGTAAAAGGGGTATAGCAACTCAACATACAGCATTCAAAAACACAGGACAGAACGTTTTAGTACATTGTGTTTCAAAGTGTTATCATGTTAAAGAAGTAATGTTAGATGTTAGAAACATGGTTAGTTTAATATACAGTTTACTATTTAATCTATTAAAAATCTACCACAACTCCTTGTTACGTTTTGACTCACACATTGGTCAGATTGTTAAATCATGCTTCTTCCACTTGAGGAATATTGTTTGTATATTAATTTTGGAAATGCTGAAACTGTTATCCACACGTTTATAACCTCCTCCTATAACCTTTAAATCTCAGCTTAAAACTCATCTATTCACCATGCTCAGTAAATAATCATTTTCCTCTACACTTCTCTGTCTTCCACTTTTTCAGTATTTATGTTAAGTTTACTTTATCGAAATTGATGTTTTCTCTGATTCTATAACTTCTCATGTTAATTATTTGTAGTTATTTGTTGTCTCCATCTGCTTTTCTGCTTGTTTGATTGTTATAATAAGCAGATTGCTTGTCTCTTTAGCCCTATTCGCACGGGATAACCTGGTGACCTCTAGTCATGTGTAAGGTTGTCTGTGATCTTAATCCCATGCAAATCGGTTATGTCTGTAATTTGTAAAGTAAAAATATTTTTACCGCCCATATTTCGCTGAACACAGAGGTCCAGTGATAACATTAGTCCCGTGCGAATCGGCATCTCTGTGATCTGACAGGGTCGCTTATCATTTTTCAAGGTTTTTGTTTCCTGTGCGCTTTTTTATCCATCTTTTGCGAAGAATGGAGGCTAGTGGATAGTATTCTGGGTGTTGGGTCATATCGCTATACAACTATACAATCTGCAGAAAGAGAAAGCTGAACACCATCAGAAGAGCAAAAACAAAAAGAATGATTAGATGGAGATGGATGACATGTAGAGCAGCATGAGGTAAGGAACATTCTTCTGTTTATGATATATCATACAGCTATAATAACTACAAGACATTTCCAAGCAATAGCCTATTGACATCATATCCGGGAGATAAGTCAGTAAATTCGAGTAAAATCACAGGCGAATGCGCCACACGAAATTCAGATGTGAGGGGGTCATTTCTAAATCACACGTGGTCCCCAGATAATACTAATCCAGTGCGAATAGAGCTTTTGTGTGTCAACGGTTTGTATTATTTTGGGAAGCGACCTTGGGTTCTTGAAAGGCGCTTTAAAAATTAAACATATTATTAATAGAATCTGCCATTGTCTTGTAAAATGTTTAAAAGAAAGCATGGAAAAGCAGCATGTTTCTGTTTGATGTCTCATAGCTGTGTATTGTTAATGTCTTTCGCATTGTTCATGCTTGCACATTTTTTTATCTCGCCAAAGCCAAACAAGCACAGCTGTTTAGCCGCAGTGCCATGGCTGTGCTTTCAGGGGATGTGAATATGTCAGGATCCCGTTCGAGAGCCGACAACAGTTAAAGAATCAAGCAGCGCTCCGTGACTAACACAGACGTAGCCGTTGAGTAGGTGTGGATTCTGAAGTCCTGCTCCTCTTGTTTAACTCTCTCTGGTGCCTTCCAGGCAAATGAAGCTTTAGAAGAAAAAGAAAAAGCACAAAACTGGCACACAGCGTCTTTAACGCATGAGAGTGGGATGGCGAGATACCTCCTCGTTGCTTTATTTATTTAAAATGACCTTTCCGTACTGGAACGGAGTTCGCTCTTGGCAATGTGAAGGTTTAAATGTTGGAAGATGTAGGAGGGGAGAGCAGCAGAAACCAAACCCAAGAGGGAAAGAGAGAGAGAGAGAGAGAGAGAGAGAGAGAGAGAGAGAGAGAGAGAGAGAGAGAGGGAGGAAAAAAGAGCTGGAGTGACTCCAGGGAGAGCAAGGCAGTAAATGAAGCAGAACAGGTTAGATGTGTTGATAGGTTTTTGTCCTCATTAAAAAAAAGCCAAGTTCTTGACTTCTGAACCCCTTCATTTGTATTCTGTGGCAATTTATTCCGCACAGATTTAGACTGGAGAATTGGGTTAGATTGCGCTGGTGAAATGAGAGTTTCTTTGCTAAACTCCAGCCAGAGGATTCTTCACATTTGGCTCTGTGTTTTCAACTTACATGATTAAAAGAGAGAGAGAGAGAGAGAGAGAGAGAGAGAGAGAGAGAGAGAGAGAGAGAGAGAGAGAGAGAGAGAAAGCAAAAGTAGAGGAAGAACGATGCCCAGAAGGACAGCGGTACTTCAGTTTTCAAAATGAGTCATGAAAAATTACCATTAATTTAACAGCTTCATAAACAAAGCTACTTTTTTCTTTAATTATTATGCATGCAGGTTCATGAGCTCATAATGAATTAATATTCAGGTGAAGGGTGTAATTTGTGCACTACTAACTAACATGGCAAAATTAATGATTGTTTTCGTACTGGTTTTCTCAACATTCTGTCCAGTTTGCCATTGGTTGGGAAAACGGACAGTCCTTCGCCAAATTCAGTGTTGCCATGCTGAGTGTTTAAAGTCCCCCTGTGGTGGAAATCCAGCTTGTAATGTTGTTTATGTGTCTATGTGGTGTTTTTAATATGCTTTAAGACAAACCATGTGTAAATTCATAAGTCGACACCATTGCTGAGTATTTCCTCCTTAAAACTGCAGTGAACCAAAGACAGTCTCAAAAACACGCTTTGAAATCGCTGGTGTTTCTGACGTCACAAACTACCTTGTAACCAATCAGATCAACGTGTGATCGTCAACCAGTGGATCTCTGAGCTGAGTGAGTGAGTGAGTGAGTGATTTTAACATCAACAAAAATTACACACTTTTTTTTTAAATCCAAAGATTTCACCGGGGCAGGAAAAAATTTAACATTTGGCATGCTGTGCCCTCACACACACACACACACACACACACACACACACACACACACACACACACACACACACACACACACACACATTTACAGTGTCTTTGATGACCAGCAGTGTGAATGTTAATGCATTACCTCCTCAGGCTGAGATCAGAGCAAGCTTTCCTCACACCCTTTGAACTTCCTTTTGTTTTCTCTCCCAGTCATCAGGGTTCCCAGACACAGAGCAGGAAAAGTTATCTGGATGGATGCCCTGTCAGCGAGGGATCCTCAGATCTTCCTGTGTATGCATTCTCACAAACATTCGCACACTCATACTCATACACACACACACACACACACACACACACACACACACACACACACACACTAACCTGAACCCTAAATGTACCCATCACACAAAACTTTCTGCATTTTTACATTTTTTAAAAAACTTTTTTTTTTTTTTTTTAAAAACACCTCTTTATTTTTATACCAGATTTACACATGAGGACGTCCCTTTTTTTTTGGAGTTTTTTATCAGGTTTTGGTCACTTCTGGGTACAATTTCTCTCTCTCTCTCTCTCTCTCTCTCTCTCTCTCTCTCTCTCTCTCTATATATATATATATATATATATATAAAAAAATATATAGTTAAGTACGAAAACACACACACACACACACACACATTCTCTCTCACACACAAACTTACTCTTGTCACTTTTGTCTCTCTTCCCTTAATGCACATTGCCGGTTCTGTTGGGATAAATATGAGAGTTTTTGGGAATTTCTAGATAACTCATGGTTCATCACTCACAGTTCAGAAGTGAGATGATGGGAAAGTCATGAAATCAGTCAGAATGAGTCGAGGGAGTGTTTGGGTGGATACAGACACTACAAAGCCATCCACTGAGTTAACTCATATTTATTCTGTTAGCAACTTGAGAGGAATTCTTCATTTTAAAGGGACAACACAGAATTATTTGTCTCTGATCATTTTTTTAAAGACATAGTTCACCTAAAACTGATAATTCTGTCAGCATTTACTCTCCTCGTGTCCTTCCAAACCAAAACAAAGACATTTTAATGAAATCTGAGAGCGTTCTGTCCCTCCATTGATAAACTATTCACCCAAAACTCTGATTCATAAAGAGATGGTAAAATAAATCCATATGAATCAGTTGAGCTTCTCTTTATGTTTGGCGATCAATGTTTATATGTGAAATATGAATATATGTTTATATGAATAAAAGGCATTTTTTAAATGTTTTTTTTTTTTTTTTTGTCTTTTTATACCACTTATAATGTTCATAAATAATCATAATTTAGTGTTTGGACCAATTGGAATTAACAGGATGTTTATGTTTCTGTGCCTTTATTGTAAACACGTGAAATAAGAGTCAGCGCTTTGTTGCATGTTTTGGGTTTGGGTCCAATATAGTTTTTAACAGCCCAATTTTTCTAATAATAGTATTTTTACAGGATCACAAAACAATCTGCACTGTAATGCACCAAACAAAATGTTAAAGTAAAATTCGTACACAAGATAACATCACAAAACACAATGTATGGCATAACTTAATTAAATGCAGCCTTGGCGAACAGTAAAATATCTTACAGACCCCAAACTTTTGAACAATAGTGCAGATCAAACTCTTGTATTTCTCATGATATGACCATTTCAAAATATTATCAATTCTATCAATAATACAGAATTGCAGATGCCTGTCATCTCAGGGCTGAAATCATATAATAGTCAAAACAAAAATCATTTTCAGTCAAGAAGTCAAACAGAAGTTCACTGTGATTGAGAAACAATATGACGCACACATGAAAAAGCTCAAACTGACAAGTGTGGACATGTAAGGCGACTCATGAGACGTGACAGCGAGGATTAATCATGTGTCTTCGTCACGTCGCCCGTGAACACAAACAGACCCAAACACAGCATCTTCAACTCGTCCTCGGTGACACAACCCTACATTAACAATTCACATGCTTAACTAAACTGTGAACATGATGAAAGCCTTTTTAAAGTCAGCCAGGCGAAGCTATCAGTTGGAGAGTTGGTAAAATAATTTTAAGATTACTTTGTGCTTTTATTTCACTTTGCAAACTGACTTAAAGGCCCACTGAAGTGCCTTGAAGCACGCAGTGTTATTCAGTGATTTGATGTAATTTCCACTGAAACAGGAAGACAGGGCGGGGCATAACGAGCAGCTCCTCCCCTTTTTATAAACAGCCAATAGCGTTTGGTTTATATCACAGCTCGGCCAGATCTCGGTAAAGCCACGTTCGACAGCTTATAACAGACACTGTCCAATAGATTCCTCTTGTAGATTCAATAAGAAACTGTTACTAAAGCAAAAGAGTGATCATAATCATGATGAGGATGTGTAGTTTGAAAAGTGTAATTTATGTTGGTGCATCTCTTCTAGAGCTGTTTCTAACTCTGAGTCTGTCTAACCGTTTCTCCTCCTAATCTCCTCCATATCACTTTAAAATATAATTATGTGTGTCGTGTCTCTGGACCGGAGCTGTGGCGGTTAGCGTGACACTAACATGAAACCAGACTTCATTCATGCCAATGGAAAGCATATTTACTCTGATCGTTCCCTATGCCCTATATAGTGCACTGTCTGATTGTTCCCTGTCCCCTATATAGTGCACTGTCTGATTGTTCCCTGTCCCCTATATAGTGCACTGTCTGATCGATCCCTGTCCCCTATATAGTGCACTGTCTGATCGATCCCTGTCCCCTATATAGTGCACTGTCTGATCGATCCCTGTCCCCTATATAGTGCACTGTCTGATCGTTCCCTGTCCCCTATATAGTGCACTGTCTGATCGTTCCCTATCCCCTATATAGTGCACTGTCTGATCGTTCCCTGTCCCCTATATAGTGCACTGTCTGATCGTTCCCTATACCCAATATAGTGCATTGTCTGATCGTTCCCTGTCCCCTATATAGTGCACTGTCTGATCGTTCCCTGTCCCCTATATAGTGCACTGTCTGATCGTTCCCTATACCCAATATAGTGCACTGTCTGATCGTTCCCTGTCCCCTATATAGTGCACTGTCTGATCGTTCCCTATACCCAATATAGTGCATTGTCTGATCGTTCCCTGTCCCCTATATAGTGCACTGTCTGATCGTTCCCTATCCCCTATATAGTGCACTGTCTGATCGTTCCCTGTCCCCTATATAGTGCACTGTCTGATCGTTCCCTGTCCCCTATATAGTGCACTGTCTGATCGTTCCCTATACCCAATATAGTGCACTGTCTGATCGTTCCCTGTCCCCTATATAGTGCACTGTCTGATCGTTCCCTGTCCCCTATATAGTGCACTGTCTGATCGTTCCCTGTCCCCTATATAGTGCATTGTCTGATCGTTCCCTGTCCCCTATATAGTGCACTGTCTGATCGTTCCCTGTCCCCTATATAGTGCATTGTCTGATCGTTCCCTGTCCCCTATATAGTGCACTGTCTGATCGTTCCCTATACCCAATATAGTGCACTGTCTGATTGTTCCCTGTCCCCTATATAGTGCACTGTCTGATCGTTCCCTGTCCCCAATATAGTGCACTGTCTGATCGTTCCCTGTCCCCTATATAGTGCACTGTCTGATCGTTCCCTGTCCCCTATATAGTGCACTGTCTGATCGTTCCCTATACCCTATATAGTGCATTGTCTGATCGATCCCTGTCCCCTATATAGTGCACTATGTGCCATTCACCATGTAGAAAATAGTAAATGTGTGAACAAGTGACCGATTTCAGCCGCAGCTTCAGCATCTATTTATAGTGTAGGGGGCGGAGCTTCAGATTCTAGAGAGCATTTGATTGGACAGAAAATCTGATGAGAAGCTGAAGTGCAGAGTGATGTCATCAAAATCATTGAATCAAGTGAGAGACTGTAAGTTTTGTATGTTTATATCTTCTGAATGTGAATTCTGACATTGTTTTGGAGCACACTAGCTCATAGATAACAGTAAGACTAACAGATTCATACTAAAACCTTACATTTTGATTTCATGCAGACTTTAAAGGCATAATTCATCCAAAAATGGAAATTCTGTCATAATTTACTCACCCTCATGTCATTTCTGCGTCCAACTTATCTGACGGCGCGGGCGGGTATAGATATATACACTGATGTCGCCTTGGCTAATGAACTGCAATAGAGAAGGCGACATCTAGTGTTTCTATATCTATATCCGCCCGCGTGCGGGTATAGAAACACTAGCACTAGATGTCGCCTTCGCTATTGCAGTTCATTAGCCAAGGCGACATCTTTGTTCAAGAGGCAAAAACTATATAAATACGGTTCGTTTTCTCACACAAACCGCTCGTTTCGTGTCTTAGGCCATCAAAGTGTACTTACGATGGGGAATTGTTTCATTTGGACGATGGGGAATTGTTTCATTTGGACGATGGGGAATTGTTTTAATTTGGACTTGTGCATGCTGTTTTGAGACAGTGACCATAGACCTGCATTATATGACTGACAGACAAGAACGGTTTGACCTAAAATATCAAAATTGAAACTACTGAGGAAAAAAAGACACCTACATCTTGGATGCCCTTCAGGTAAGCTAAAACATACCAAAATTTAATTTCAAAGTGAACTATCCCTTTAATTTCTTTGTCTAATTGATGACTAGTCTATTCTTGGGCGATGGTTTAGACGTCTCTAAAATTTTCACTGACAGCCCAAATTTCTCCTTGTTTTAGCCTAGACGTCTGGGCTGTGTTTGGACGGCTATTATACATCTTTTAAACGCAAATTTGCTTGTTGGGTTGTTAGCCAGTAAAAGCTTAACAATCACCAGAGGGTATTACTGATGCATTTTATGCCGTATAAAAGTGAAAATATCTGGAGCTTGTGTTCACCACAGACCTTATCTCAGGCATTTAACCAAAAAACCCATTGACTTCAGGATGATGGAAGAGCTAAAATACAACTAATTTCTTGCTTCTATAGTCATATGATCGCTATGTGCATTCATCATTTGCTTTCACTGCAATTAAAACAACAGGATTTTTCGTTAAATTATTATTTTTTTAAATCTCCTTTTGTGTTCCACTATATAAAAACACACAGATGTAGAGCAGCTTGAGGGCGAGTGAATGATGTCTGAACTGCTGCTTCTATTATGCGGATCACATCATACCGACTGCTGTTCTTTCATTTGAACAGAGCAAGATTACGACTGCGGTTCATCTCAGATGCCACCTGGTCTAAGCGACTGCTGTGCACGGAGACAGAAGGAGAGGGTTTAATTGGTGCGGCTCCGGGATCTTCTTTCCAGCGCTGTAATTAGTTCACTGCAATAATATAATGCAAGCAAGCTTCCCACAAAGTGGCACTGACGTAACAGCGTCTCAGAGGGACTGGAGACATTTCTACGGACCTGAATATTATTAAATTTGGCCATACATCAACATTCATTAAAGAGCACCTATTATGCGCTTCTACAAAGTCTTGATGTAGTTTTCAGGCTCTACTAGAACAGGTTTTCCTACTTGAATGTTGATTATTTTCCTCATATTCTCCATTGTTGCAGCTCCTCTCTTCCCAGTCTGTCAGTAACGCTCAGGACTGTTTCCCGAAAGCATCGTTAGCCAACTATGGTCGCAAGTTCTGTCGTTATCAGCAGTTCAACGAATCTGTGTTTCCCGAAAACATCGTTCCAGCGAACATTCGCAAAGATCATCGCAGAGTTGTGTGTTTGAGCGACAGATCTTGACCTGTGTTTAGAAGCAGAGTTTCTTGTTTGCATGACTCAATTAATCCTTATCTTGAGCAAAATAAGCAAGCTGACATTCAGTGCAATCTGTGTCTTTTATTTAGAATACATACAAATGCCATTTACGCCAAGAGATTTAAAGCGTAGTTTTTGAAGAGAGCGCATGTGTGAACGAGCTCTAGTGTAAGAACAAGTCTATGATCGAATCTGGAAATAAAGCAAAATAACTGAGAAAAATTAGAAATAGTCCTTTGATGCATGTCTGTAATTTATAGCAAAACATCTAGCGTTAATTCAATCTCAAACAGATTCATTAAAAGTAGTTATTACTCCAACACCTGCGTGACATCATTATCCAACGTGCTTGAACGACCAATTTGCGACAATACAGTTTCGGGAAACAGTCGTGACTATAGCTAGCTGATTTCTTCAACTATGAATCATACTATGATAGTGAAGCAGCGAGTTACGCCGTTGTACGGGAAACACAACCTCGTTTAGTTCCTGTCTCTATGAAGCCCCTCCTTCTGAAAAGCACACTGTGCTCTGATTGGTCAGCTGGATCAGTGTGTTGTGATTGGTCGAGCGCTTCGAGTGTGTTTGGGAAATGTCCCGCCCCTTACCATAACCGCCAGTTTAACACACTACTAACTAACTCAACCAGGCCCCGCCCCTTTATTCTGCGTATGAATTATAATAATGAGGAATATTGTGACGTGTTCGTTCCCGGAAGAAACTCAAGACTACAATGGAGGCGTTTCAGGAGTTCAGAAACACTGACACTGATATAGAGAAGAACTGGAGCTTTTTCATCCTCGAACAGCAACATGGGAAAAAAAGCATAATAGGTCCTCATTAATATAATTTCTAGTGTTCTTTTCAGTTAAATTAAATGGAAAACCAGTTTAGATTGCATCACATGTGTGTGAATAGCACAACTTCAGCATCTCATGAAGGTTAAAAGATCTCTTTTGATGAACTGCCTGTGCAGTCCCTGCATAAAAGCGACTTTCTCGTGTCGCTTTAATATTTCAGCTCTGCGCTGAGGCGGTGACAGCGAGCCCGAGGCGAACTTGCCAATTACACTAACACTGACTATTCTCTATGATGTGCCATGGAGCCTTTCATCACTGATGCATTACCGAAGCAAATTATAGATTTTACAACAAAGTTAACTCGAGAGCTGTCAACCAGATCAACCTACCTCGCCACATTCAGTCACTTTTTCCACTGAGCGTCCATCAAAAACACACGCTCAATCTGTCTCTGGCAGAGCAAAAAACTGACAAGACTATCTGCTCTTCACATTAATACCCTGCAACAAACACCAAAGGCCCTCTGCTGAAACCATTAAACTTGCATAAGGCTTGCTAAAAGCACTTAGCTGAAAACAAAACGCAAGGAGTGTTCTGGCATTCGTTGTTTCCTCGGCTCTTTGTGTAACTTTTATTGATAAAGCAGAATAGGGCTGGGTCTCTATACAGATGATCTCATTCAAGCTTAAAGGATTAATCCACTTCAGAATTAAAAGGTCCTGATACTTTACTCACCACACCACATCATCCAAGATATTCATGTCTTTCTTTCTTCAGTCGAAAAGAAATTAAGGAAAGCATTCCAGGATTTTTCTCCATATAGTGACTTCAATGGGGTCCAACGGGTTGAAGGTGCAAATGTGAGTTTCACAAAGTCTCGACACGATCCCAGCCGAGGAATAAGAGTCTTATCTAGACAAACCATCGGTCATTTTATATATATATATATATATGAAAAAAATAAACATGTAAATATACTCTTTAAACACAAATGATGGAATTACTGACGACTCGTTTCAGGAATCAGTTCTTTCTTTTAGGAGAGAAAAACTCCATTTATCTTTGATATTTGATACTTTACTCTCCCCCACGTCATCCAAGATGTTCATGTCTTTCTTATTTCAGTCGAATAGAAATGAAGGTTTTTGAGGAAAACATTCCAGGATTCGTTACACTGGCTTCCAATTCATTTTAGAATAAAGTACAAGGTACTTTTGTATACTTTTAAAGCACTGCATGGACTGGCATCAAAATATGTTTCTGAACTTAAACATTTTAGTTGCTCACAGAGATCTCTGAGATCCCAAAATCTTGGTCATGCTTAAAAACTAAAGGAGATCATGCTTTCTCAGTCGCTGCTCCTAAGTTGTGGAATAGGATACCAATCCCAATCCTCTACTTCTGTAACCATGTTTAAAACTCGTCTTAAGACATATTTGTTTGATGAGGCCTTTGCTACTTTGTAAGGACCATTAGGCTGTGATTTCATGTTTATATTATTATTTTTTTTTCATTTTTATATTGTATTATTTATTTATTTGTTTTTTACTGTTTTATCTAATCCGTTTGAAATTGTACAGCACTTTGGTACACACTGTGTTTTTTAAGGTGCTTTATAAATAAACTTTGATTTGATTTGATTTGATTTGATTAGATTTTTCTCCATATAGTGACTTCAATGGGGTTCAACGGGTTGAAGGTCCAAATGTGAGTTTCACAAAGTCTCGACACGATCCCAGCCGAGGAATAAGAGTCTTATCTAGACAAACCAGCGGACATTTTATTAAAAAATAAATAAACATGTATATAGACTCTTTAACCACAAATGCTGGAATGACTGACGTCTCGTTTCAGGAATCAGTTCAGAATCAGTTCTTTGTTTTGGGAGACAAAAACTCCATTTATCTTTGATCTTTGAAACTTTCCAGACCTTTTAAATTCACAAACATCTCTATTACACACTGCATGAAAGGTCATATTTGAATTCAATGGCGTTTCTTTGTATTTGTCAGTGAAATTTACAAGGAATTCCTGACTGAAAGTTGTTTCAACTCCATTTTTTTGCTCCAGACGGTTCAACTTTCAACTCACCTCTGCATAGCTTTGCCTCGTAAATCTTGCGCCTCAGGTATTCCTCATGCCCTGGAAAACCAGGAATTTCTGACCTTTCAGCTGTGCTTTATGTAAACACTGCGGTCTGGGAGGGCATGGTACAGTGCGCTCAAACACACACTCGTAGATGTGGTAAACACACACACTGGGCATGATTTACCGGTTGGCGCTGGAGGAATAGACAGCATGTAAACGCAGACTGCCACTGTTGGAGGATGAGTGAGAAAAACAACAGGTTTTTTTTCTCCTCTGAGAAATATAGATGCTGTCTGTGGACAGGTTTGCTCAGGAACACCGAAGAAATTCTTCATGAAGATGACAGCTCCTGACGGTGAAGACTCAGGTCAGCACACGGTCGCTTCGGTGATATATGGAGCTCAACTTATTTTTTGAATGAGCTGGAAAGAAACGCATATAGCTTCAGGTCGGGATTGTTTTTGCACAGTTTGAGGACTGTCGAATCTGACATTCAACTCCCTTTGTTATGAACCCAAAAGCCAGAGGGCTGATGGAAATAAAATGTGAAACATCATTTGTTCCAGCCTTGGAGGAGGGAAGAGTATAAAAGTGTTTGAGGACCATCAAATAGAAATTAGAGCCGTTCCCCAGTGTGACTGAGAGTTGGACGGACTTTGCAAGCTCCTGAAAATGGACAGAGGCCTTGTAGATTGGTAGGCCCAAAGATTGTGGAAGGAATATGATGCAATAGTATCGGAATAACAATTTTAGTGAAAAGTTGACCTGAAAATGAATTTCAGAATGTCTTAGCATTTGTTTTTCCCCTCACTTTGCTTTAATGGCAGCATGAGCTCCTTAAAGGGATTGTTCACTTGAAGTTCACAATTTTTGATATGTTTTAGCTTACCTCAAGGGCATCCAAGATGCATGTGTCTTTTTTTCCGCAGTAGTTTCAATTTTGATATTTTTAGGTCAAACCGTTCTTGTCTGTCAGTCATATAATGCAGGTCGATGGTCACTGTCTCAAAACACAAGCACAGAGTCCAAATTAAAACAATTCCCCATCGTCCAAATGAAACAATTCCCCATCATAAGTACACATTGATGGCCTAAGACACGAAACGAGCGGTTTGTGTGAGAAAATGAACAGTATTTATATCGTTGTTATCTCTTGAAAACAGCACACGTCCAAATGATCTGACGGCGCGGGCGGGTATAGATATATACACTAGATGTCGCTTGGCTACGGTTTCGTTCCAATGAACTGCAGTAGCCAAGGAGACATCTAGTGTATATATCTATACCCGCCCGCGCCGTCAGATCATTTGGACGTGTGCTGTTTTCAAGAGATAACAACGATATAAATACTGTTCGTTTTCTCACACAAACCGCTCGTTTCGTGTCTTAGGCCATCAATGTGTACTTACGATGGGGAATTGTTTCATTTGGACGATGGGGAATTGTTTTAATTTGGACTCTGTGCTTGTGTTTTGAGACAGTGACCATCGACCTGCATTATATGACTGACAGACAAGAACGGTTTGACCTAAAAATATCAAAATTGAAACTACTGCGGAAACAAAGACACCTACATCTTGGATGCCCTTGAGGTAAGCTAAAACATATCAAAAATTAATTTCAAAGTGAACTATCCCTTTAAGTTGATGAAATACAGCATGATTTGAGAAAGAGCATTTTGATCTTCAACGGAAGCAAGAACATCTACAAAGAGTTCAGATTATAAATGCCATAAATTTGCTTGATGCTGACCTAGAAATGGTGCAGAATGTTCAGCATTATAATGTTCCTTTGTTTAAAATATTTTAAAGTTCCCCTGTGGTGAAAATCAAGGTTGTTTATGTGTCTATGTGGTGTTTTTAATGTGCTTTAAGACAAAGCATGTGTAAATTCATAAGTCGACACCATTGCTGAGTATTTCCTCCTTAAAACTGCAGTGAACCAAAGACAGTCTCTAAAACATGCTTTGAAATCGCTGGTGTTTCTGACGTCACAAACTACCTTGTAACCAATCAGGTCAACGTGTGATCGTCAACCAGTGGATCTCTGAGCTGAAGGAGTGAGTGGAGGCGGGGCTCATTTGCATATTCATAGAACCGCGCATACTAAATGAGGCAAGGGTGTCGAGTTACATTCAAGATATTTTAAGGCATGAAGATTTTTTTTAAAGGAAAAAACGTTTAAATGTGTAATTTTGATGATCAGTTTTAAGGGATAAAATTATTGACTACAGGGGGACTTTAAACTTCCTGTATTTAATCTCAAATTCAGTTTGCTCTTAGCAGGGTTATCGTTGTTAACTAAAACTAATAATAATAATAAAAACATTTCTGTTAATTGAAATAAAGCTGAAACAAAATTTAGTTGAAAAACATAAATAAAATTGAAAATTAGAAATGTTGCTTTAGCATTAAACTAAAATAAGTATTACCATCTGCATTGTAAAAAAAATGCCGATTTAACTTTTTTGGATGTTTAAGTAATTTCAACTTAAATTACATTAAACTGACTTAAAAAAATGAGTTGAATCTTGTATAAGTTGTAAAAAAAAAGTAGAAAATTGCTTAACTTATTTTGATGAGTTAAAGCAATGTAAAAACATATGTTGCCATAACTGTCACGATTTGGTCTTGTCTTGGTCACGTTTCATGTCTGTCATGTGATCCCTGTTAGTCATGTGTTCCCTTGTCTGATGTGTCATGCTGTCATTGGTTCATTGTTTCATTGTTCACAGGTGTCCCTTGTCTTGTCATTAGTCTTGTGTGTATTTAAGCCCTCATGTTTGCCATGTGTCTTTGTAAAGTATTGTTTCATGTGACCACTGTTGTGTGAGTCTATGTTCATGTTTATGTCCATGTTTTTTTTTTGCTACGCTTTAATGTTTAATCTTGTTAAAATAAACTGCACTTGGGTTCTCTCTACAACTTGCCTCCAGTGGATCCGTTACAATAACTTATTGATCATATATTTTTTTACAGTGTGGAAATAAATTAAAACTAAAATTAAACTGTAAAAAAAAAAAAAAAAAAAATCAAACCTAAATATATATAAAAAGACAAAAGCACATAAAGAAATTACTAAAAAAAATTAACTCAAACAAAAAGCTAATTAAAAATGTGAACAAAGCTATAATAAAACTCAAACAACACTGGCTCTTAAACTTTTCACAAGAGCACTTTGTAGATCAATCACCTTTTCATACCTGGATAACCTCAGTCGATTAAAACCACCAAAGTTTCCACAAATCAAAAGGAAAGACGTGCCTCCCTCCGAGCATTAAATAAGATGCACCCATCACGTCTGCCCTGCCGGCCCAGAAGGGAACTAGAGCAATCAGTTTTGTGCGCAATTAATCATTGTGAGCCCGACAAACTGCTACAATCTCAGGCACTTACAGAGGCAGAGACCACAGTAATTATGACAAGGCAGGGCGATATAATAGTCGACAAAGCGTGCCTTCACTCCCATTAGGAGGGGAGGGACAGATCCCTTCTGAACACATCAGCAGCCAGCGAGGAGATAAGCGGCTCGTGTGTGGAGATGAGAAACAGAGAGAGAAAGTACAAAGGGAGAAGGAGACAGCGTCATCCGGATGACCTATAAAGAGGCTCGAGGACGTGCGTGGAGACGTTTGGAGTTAAAGGGATAGTTCACCCAAAGATTACTCATCCTCATGTTGTTCCAACCCCGTAAGACTTTCGTTCATCTTCAGAACACAAATGAAGATATTTTTGATGAAATCTGAGAGCTGGATCACTGCTCCATAGGCTTCTCTGTAATCGAGATCTGCCGGCCCAGAAAAGTTAGTAAAGACATTGTTAAAATAGTCCAAGTGACTACAGTGGCTCAACCTTAAGTTTATAAAGTGACGAAAATACTTTTTGTGCACAAAAAACACAAAAATAACGACTTTATTCCACTATTGATTTTCCTCTGAGTTTCTCTGAGTGAGTTCACGTAGTGTAACAGCGCAGCGCTTCTGGGTTGTACGTCAGAACGCAGGCTCACTATTGGCCGACGCTGGTCATGTGATGCGTGTGATGCTGGCCAGTAGTGAGCCTGCGTTCTTATGTAAACACATACATAAAAACATTGTCTTTACTAACTTTCTGGGCCGGCAAGTTTCTTTTTAAGATAAGATAAGAAAAACGTTATTGTCTGTCACAAGTGACAGACATTTGTGCTCAGATAACATAAAAACACTTACAAAAAGAAAACATGAATACACTCAAAACAATTGAGCCACATTAGCTGTACAGACATGTGCAAAATGCAAAAATGTGATGTGTTCTGTATATGATTGTTCAGTGTAGTAATGGCCGTGGGAATAAAAGATTTTTTGTATATGTTTTTCCTTGCAAGTGGGACTCTGTAGCGTCGACCTGATGGCAATAACCGAAAGGATTGGTTAAGGGGGTGAGTGGGATCCTGTGTGATTGTCGTGGCTTTCCTCAATACTGACCGGGTGTGAAGTTCTGCTAAGGGAGTTTGAGGGGAGCCTATTATCTTACTGGCTTGATTCAACTGGCTGACCATTGATGCTGAGGGGTTGAAACATTTGCTGTGTATTCTTGGTTTCCCTACTCTGACAGCACAGCTCCTTGGTTTTATCGATGTTGAGCTCCTGGGAAATTTCTTGGAATGTTTCAATAACAGAGAAGCCTATGGAGGAGTGAGACAGCTCTCAGATTTAATCAAAAATATCTTAATTTGTGTTCCGAAGATGAACGAAAGTCTTACGGGGTTGGAACAACATGAGGGAGAGTAATCACTGACAGAATTATCATTTTTTGGTGAACTATCCCTTTAAAGTCAAGTCAAGTCATTTATACAGCGCTTTTAACAATATAGATTGTTTTAAAGCAGCTTTACAGTGATAATGGGAAATTAAAGTTACAGAGATTGTTTTGGCTTTACAGCAGCTCTAGGATAAAGTTATTGTCCAGATATAGCAAATTAAATTTTTTGGCTGAACTTTCGCTTTGAGCCGATGAGATTAGAGGTTTGTCTTGCATCGTTTGTGCGACAGACATGAATGATTCCTAAAATCATGTGACTTGTTGAGGAGAGGTTTGATATTTCTTTTCAGTCAGACTTAGACTTAATATAACGTTCACTAAAAGTGGCACTAAAAATCTTACCAATATTTAATGATATTATGACATTTGATTTCATTTTGAGCTAAATTTGCTTCCTGTATTAAGTTGCATGGTAAGGATTTTTTTCTGGTTGTAATAATATATTTTTTGTGTTGAGCTGTCAGAACACATCCAGCGGAGGCTGCGACATCTTACTTTCGGATTGGTTTTCAAAGTGCAAAAAAAAACACACAAAAAAACTGTTGTTCCAGATTTCTAAACACTTTTGTCTGTTTTTTTTTCTCCACCAGTGAAAATAGTTCAGAATTAATCCAAAACTATTAACTGAGTCACGGAGAAACACACATGAATTAACGTTTTTGAATGAGTCGATTGAGTAGACTAAATGATTCAACGATTCATTCACTCTGGCTGCATATCTGAAATCACACACTTCCCTACATATCCTCCTTATTCCTGACGACCTCACTGCGTTTTGAATTATGGGAGGCACTTCCGGTTTGGGGAACTTCCTTTCAAAAAGGCTGAAATGAATAATTTTAAATCATAAGGTTGCCCTACAAATAAAGGCGATCCGTCAGTTTGACTGGATGAGCTGTCGATTTCCCTTAATGATTTATTTTCAGACATCACGAGAATAATGTTATACTTGGTATGGTATTTAAACGTGACGTTATGACAACAAGAATATCTATGGCAAGAGCTCTTTTCAGTCGCTGCTTTCTTTTCCTCGTGATTATTTTCTTTTTTCCCTTTGCAATCCGCTGTAAAAGTATGAAAAATGACAACATACACTGCACATTTGTGGTCTGTTCTTCTGAATTTAATTTACGATATTCCATTAATAATTCACTGGAATGCACGACGAATCTCTCGTTATTCTCCTCAAATCCTCACGTCTCTTTCCAGGTTTGTTTTCACAGGTAAATGCAATTTATAATCTGTCAAAATGACAGAAATCACTTTGAAATAGTATCACGTAATGCTGAAGTTAATGAACATTTTTGATTAAGGCAACATAAGCTACATAATACAGATATACAGTATATTAAGTGATATTTAACCCGTCTGTTATTGCTGTGGAAAGACTCGAGCTTTTGGTTGTTTTTGGTCTGTTGAAATACCTTGTTGACGCTTTTACACTTTTAAATTTCCTTTTAATGTTCGATGATTGAAGGGTGAGTAGATTAATGTCATCTCATTGTGACACTTTTTTAACATATTGCATTTATAGAACGAGCGTTTCACTGATTGTTTACAGTTTAACGGAAGTTACACCCATAATTCGCGCAAAGCATCATATGAATGAATCAGCGTTTTTAAGGAATCATTTCAGTGAATGATTCAATGACTCAGTCATAAAGACAATGGCTTAATCCAAGACCTGATTCATTTGAATAAGTAATTAGGTAATCAGCATAATGATTTCTGAAAGATCATGAATTTTAAGCATTGTTCAGAAACATTCTAATATGCTGATTTGCTGCCTAAGAAACATTTCTGATTATTATCAATGTTGAAAAAAAGTTGTGATGCTTCATAAACCATGATGCTTTTTTTCCTTTGATGAATAGAAAGTTCAAAAGAACATTTATTTGAAATAGAATCTTTTGTAACATTATAAATGTCTTTACTGTTAATTTTGATCAACGCATCCTTGCTTACAAACTTACTCACTTTTGAACATTTGAAATGAACAATTCACACTTTTTCAAAGAAACAATAATTCAGACAATAGTACAGATGGGTTTGCATTATCACTACCGGATAAACATTATCCAAAGTGACCTAAGAGGAAAAGGAATTGTCATTTCAGAGGATAAGCAAGTTATTAAATTTTGATTAAAAAGACAAAGACAAACTTTTTTTCCCCCTTTGGAATAACATGCACAAATGAATCATTCATGATAAGATCGGGAACATGTATTAACAAAGCAAACAAGAGCATAAGTGCTCATGTCAGTCTTCATTTGTGCCTCATATTCCCAGCCAACAAAAATATCTTCTAAAAACATTGTACCGTTCAAATTAAGTTATAAAAACGTCATTGAACTGAATGTTCTCTGAAACATCAGCTTTAGAAATATTTTTTTCTTGGTTATGCGAACGTTGAGGGAACATTCCATTTCTTCATTCTTCAAACGTTATGGAAACGCTACTTTCGAGTGTTCTCTGAACATTCCGAAACAAGTTGTAACATTTAAATAATGTTAGACGAACATCCAACTAAAATGTTTCAGATCAAAAATATTCCATTAACAATAATGAGAACATTATTAAAGACCAGAAAACTAAAGATTTGCTTCATAAACTTGATCTACGTGTAGAAAGGAGGAATGTCTTTGCACACACTTGCACATGATGAGTTATTGAGTAAAAAACTTTTAAACCAGCTGTCTGGTTCATAATAGAGAGTTAGTTATTGTTTGTTTTATTAAAATTTCCTTATTATTTGCATTCCCCTACTGTAAATAAAAGTTGCTGCCTTAAATTTTTAAGTGCAATCAACTTTGATGTTCAACTTAAATTACATTGAAATTACTTAAAAATGAGTTGAATCTTGTGTAAACTTAAAAAAAGTTGAACAATTAGTTAAAGCAATGTAAAAACATATGTTGTCATAATTATTGATCATATATTTTCACGAACTGTCCACTGTTCTGCGCATAAGCTTCCCTGTTTCCCCAAACAAAACCAACAAGCATCTCACATCGATTTTAAACTCGTTTGCTCTTGATTCCTCACGGATGCATCGAGGTCCAGGAAGACCCTTTAGGAAAGGAAGCCATTCTTCTCTGCGTCTGGATTGGGAGCCTTGAGATTGATGATGGTGCGTTTGGATGTGTCACATTGTTAGCGCTCCTGTCGTGTTGTGACGGCTAGTACATGTGTGGGCCGGATGCCATGCTCGTTGCAGTGAGGTGTGTGTGTGTGTGTGTGGATTGAGAGCCGGAGGATGATCTTGAGAGTGGGGATCCCTCATGGGTATCAGGCCTGGCACAATGTTGTTCTGCGCCAGCTGGGACTATTGCAACAGAACGGGCAGTTTTCTGCTGCAACATCACGTTAGCAGAGAGAAAGTTGTAAAACAACATTGATTGGGTTGTTTGAAAGCTTGTATGGCAGATTGCCAATTCATTCATGTGCTTATATGCTTAAAGTCCCCCTGTAGTCAATAACTGTATCCCTTAAAACTCACCAAAATTACATATTTAAATGTTTTTTCTTTAAAAAAAAAAAAAAGTCTTTATGTCTTAAAATAGCTTGAATGTAACTTTGCCTCATTTAGTATGCGCGGTTCTATGAATATGCAAATGAGCCCCGCCTCCACTCACTCGCTCAGCTCAGAGATCCACTGGTTGACGATCACACGTTGATCTGATTGGTTACAAGGTAGTTTGTGACGTCAGAAACACCAGCGATTTCAAAGCGTGTTTTTGAGACTGTCTTTGGTTCACTGCAGTTTTAAGGAGAAAATACTCAGCAATGGTGTCGACTTATGAATTTACACATGGTTTGTCTTAAAGCGTATTAAAAACTTCACATAGACACATAAACAACATTAAAAGCTGGATTTTCTCGACAGGGAGACTTTAAGTTGAGACTGGAATTTTGGTGTTTTTCTCATGCAAAGCTGTATATATTACCGGTCAAACGTTTGGAAGAATTAAAGGCACACTATGCAGTTTCTGTTTCTCTCAAACAGCGCCCCCTAGAGTCGCTGTGGAGTACTTGTATTTAACGCTACTGTCGTAAAGACCACTCTGCACTCTTCCGACCGCGCTTTCTTCGTCGACTCTGCCATGATTCACGTCTGAGATGCGTGCTAGTGTCTTCCATAGAGGCTGCTTCATATGTTGGTGATGTATGTTACGTCGTGCCGTAAAGCAAGTCGTGATTCTCGCGAGATTTGTCGGGGCGCCACCACTCAAACCTGCATTGCTGGTTTTGCCAGCGGCTGTTTACCATCGAAATTATTTCGAAGCTGTTATATTAATGCACAAATCTTGCATAGTGTGCCTTTAAGTATTTTTTTAGGGTAACATATAGGCTATGTTTAACCTGCAGGCAAATCTGATCTTTTCAGACAGACTGTCTGCATTGCAAGTGATCAAATAAGATTTGTGTGTCCCGACATAACCAGCCTATCTGCACGGGTTGCTTTTGGTAATGATGATTTGAGCAGCCAGAGCGTCCAGACTGAGACGAATCTGATTGGAATCGCATTTCAAACAACCTCTAAATGTGGTTTGAATCAGATCTGCAGGGGAAAAAATCTGATTTCATGTGTTTTTTTGCTGTCCAGACTTTTAAAAACCCATCCGAATAAAATCTGGAAATGATAAAAAAATAAAATAATTAGTTTTGTTAACAGTCTAAACATAGCCTTAAACCCTATTTGGATGGGATTAACTTTACAAGGGTAGATGGAGTAATGTAATTTTACCACAGGACGTCTGTAATATTAATGGCTAAGTCGCACGGGATAAGAGATCTCAGTAAAACTAGCAGAAGTGGGAGAGTAACTCGATTTACACACCGCCGTCACTCCTGTCCTCATGTGTGTATTACGCTGCTTCCTGATATCACGTGCGCAAACACATATAACCTATATTTATACATATAAAACAGTTATTTTCAGTCGAACGATGTATTAATTAAATTCAGATTGTGTTGGTAATAGGCACTAACGCTAAAAGATGTTTCGTGCCTCTAACAAGTGCATTCGATCTTCTTTCTGATCTGAATGGTGTGTGTGAAACACTTGAGTTTTGCCACAGACTCGTCCCAGCGACTAGAACGCAACTGATGCTTTTCCAAGCGTCTCCATACTTGAAAAACTACTTTTAAACAGGAAATGGTGGAATATTTACGTACATATTTACAGCGGGTCTATTCGCACAGGATTAGTTTCACCTGAGGTCATTTTTCCAGACCTTTTTATAGAAGGTGAAAGTCGCCGTAATCTTTCCTGACATTGTCTGTGATGATTACTGAGATGCACATTCAGACGGGACTAAAACCACTGAGAAGCTCTGGTAATAATTACATTACCATGTTAAACTAGACACGTCCGAATAGGGCTTTAGAGACATGATAATCTGACTGTATTTGCATGTTGGTTTTCCATTGACCTGATATGGGAAAAGAAAAAAGAAATGCTTTTGTTTTAGTCATTGAACTTCCAAGCAGTGAAGGCACCTTGATTTCAGCAAACTATTGGATACAAGTGTGGGAAAATGTGCAATTTCCTGTGGTTATGACTGGAGCCAGGCCAGAAAGGTCACAACTGCACAGACTTGTCTCGAGATAAAGCAAAGAAAAAGACAAACAGGCAGGGTGTGCCAGTGATGACACACATCAGATTCTTCCTCCAGACACCTGTTCTCACACACACACACACACACACACACACACACACACACACACACACACACACACACACACACACACACACACACACACACACACACACACACACACACACACACACACACACGTGTCCTCATAGAGGAACCTCCAGCAGAAAATCACTCATGATTGCACAAGAAGATCGTTAACAGGGAAAGTTGTGAAACATGATGATGATTAGGAGCATGATGGATGTTGAGACGGCGCTTAGTTAGAAACATGAATACATTCATTCATCACCTATTGTCCATTATGTAAAATAGTTCCCTTTTCTGGGGAAAATAAAAACCAAAAGTCTGATTCGAACTCACGTTGACCACAGAAGCACCACTTACAGCATGTGCCGACTGCTATGCCACGTCTCCAGCCTAAACTTTCACTTGATATTTAGAAACTTTAGTTAATTGCTCATGAAAGCTGCTGTTCGAAACGTTCGTTCAATTAGGCAAATCGAATAATTGGAATTTGCACTTTATTTTGATAGTCCACTTTAGACATTCTGCAAGCTATGAGCAACTACATGCAAACTCTCATTAATTTGCAACTACATTATTTGAGTATTAGACTGTTAGGTTAGGGGTAGTAGTGTAAGTTGACGTGTGCATCAGAATAAAGAGTCTTCAGATACTACTAAGAGTTAGTTGACAAAGTTAATTCTAGTTAGTAGAATACCTAAAGTGGACTAATGAAATAAAGTGTTTCCGTTTTTAATTTCTATGTGCATGCATAATCATACACACTATATACCCGTATGCACTCATATTTGTATCACAAAATGTTTGGAATCAAAAAGAGTGCTTTGAATTTATATGGTTTAATGGATTGAGACATGAATCATTTAAGACATTTATTTTTGTTGCAAATTTTCTTGGTGTAATTTAATAGTTACTTGTTAGAAAGCATATTTTTTAAATCTAAATTCAATATAATGGAATTATATTATTAAGTGGAATACAAGTGCTTCTGATGTGATTTATTCCTTCATTTTTGTGTAACATCATCACCATAAGTTCTGCTATACATTCTATCATACTTTGCACAAGCATTTTTATAGTAATTCTTACTGATTTAACTAACTTACCCAAGCAAAAGCTCAACTCTTCACCACAATGGTGATTAACAAAAGCTGTCCTATAAACCAACACAACCAGACATTAAACACTATTAAGTCTCCTCCCTTTCTCATCATGCAAAAACACATACAATAATGAGATTTAATTTCATAATTTGATGCCCCCATCAAGTCACAACCAAAGCAAGCTGGGAACTGCAGATGCCATGCAACAAAAATGATTCATGCCTCAACACAAACGGATTAAGTAAACTTCCATCGTAACTGGATTGAACATAATGGACTCAAATTGTGACAAAATGATCAATAATTGTTGCATTAGCTCACTTTAAGTAGCAAGAAGTCATTTTCTGAGCGCACCCATGATTTCAGCAGAAATGCAAAAAAGCAGAACTAAAGACGCAACTGGAACATAACTTGTATTTAGAAACTGCTAGCAAAGCAAATTTCAAACATTGAAGGACAACTTCCTCAGTTTCCCATGAAAATAGTGTTCCTGATGCTTTCATGCCCTGTGTGTCGAGAGCCGGTGGCTTTTTGTGATGCAACTGTGCAAGAAAGTGTTTGTTTTGGTGTGTGAATGATAAAGACACACTGTGTCAGCATGAATGAATCGCAGTGGCTGTTGGTCGAGGGAGTGAAGAGGTGATGAAGTGTGAAAGAGAGGAAATAATGAGAACGCAGAGCGAGTGAATGGGGCAGGAACACGAACAGGACTTCATTAGCGACCAAAGCTTTAATGTGCAGATTCACTGTAGCCTTAAGTGTGCGACGGCCCGCTGTGTGTGAAGAACCCCAGACATGCCCTCGACTGGGACTGACAGAAGCGCACACACACACACACACACACACGCTCACACACACACACACACACACACACACACACACACACACGCACACACACACGCACACACACACACACACACATGCTCACTCACACTCACACACACACACACACACACACACGCTCACACACACACACACA
>CM040824.1:2186434-2188934 GCA_022828995.1 Vimba vimba | reverse complement strand
TCATTTCTCCCATAGGGATTTAACAAAAGTCTTCGATAATGCTCATGAACCAACAAGCTCTGAGGAGAATCTTAACATTAATAACTTTGATTTGAAGCAAAAAAATGACAGAAAGACAAAGGGACAAGACTGTGTACGCTTTACTGAGGGAAAGAACTACAATCCCATGAAGCATTGGGTTTTGGGTTTATTGCAAAACATGCATATATACAGAGCCCGTCTACGGAGAGCCTCCTATTAGCCCCATTGTGTCGATCTTGGTTGCAGTTCCATTAGAATTCCACTGGAGGTGATCACGGGCGAGCGCAGACTGAATGGGAGTCTATGGAGCTAGACGGCTAAATGTATCTCTTTCTCCTGCTTGTCGTTGAATCAACGTAGATTTTATTGTTGATTCCGCAAGTTCAATATAGATTATAGTCCAAAAGTCGAATGAATGAGTACTTACAGTGCAATGCATAAGTGAATACACCCATGCTAAAGTTGACTAAAAAGAGGAATAAAAAATCATCTTTTGGAAATTGAACGTAATGCCTTAATTTAAAAAAATAGGAAAAATCCAACCTTTAAGGACACCAATTTTCTTTGTGAATGAATAATGTATCGTAAATAAATAAATGTTCTTCCTTAAAATACATGGTGCATAAGTTAGTACACCCCTATGTTAAATTCCCATAGAGGCAGGCAGATTTTTATTTTTAAGTATTTTTTTTAGGATACTATGCATCCTGATAAAGTTCCCTTGGCCTTTGGAATTAAAATAGCCCCACATCATCACATAGCCTTCACCATACCTAGAGATTGGCATGGTTTTATTTCAGTTAGCCTAATAGCTGGTTTGATTTGCATTGAGAGATGATCTTATGGAAAGTACCCCATGCCAATCTCTAGGTATGGTGAAGGCTATGTGATGATGTGGGGCTATTTTAATTCCAAAGGCCAAGGGAACTTTATCAGGATGCATAGTATCCTAAAAAAAAATAAAAAAAAATACTTAAAAATAAAAATCTGCCTGCCTCTATGGGAATTTAACATAGGGGTGTACTCACTTATGCACCATGTATTTTAAGGAAGAACATTTATTTATTTACGGTACATTATTCATTCACAAAGAAAATTGGTGTCCTTAAAGGTTGGATTTTTCCTAATTTTTTAAATTAAGGCATTAAGTTCAATTTCCAAAATATGATTTTTTATTCCTCTTTTTAGTCAACTTTAGCATGGGTGTATTCACTTATGCATTGCACTGTATGTCCTTTCGATTTCTTACAGGTTGGGCCGTTGTTGGCCGGAACACGCTAGAATGAAGTTTTTAACTTCTGGAACCGACTGTCGCACTTAAATAAAGACACACATGATCACCTAATAAAGAGCTATTGGTTAAGCATCTTATTCACATAGCCCTTGCGTTCAATAAGACACACAAAACAGCCTTGTTATATTAATATGTTTATTTGAATATTAACATGTTCATAATGAGTAGGCACACTATATGGAAAGAAAGGGCTCTGATAGTTTAGTCTGCATGCCTGCCGAATTAAAAACATAACAAATGAACAAGAACAATAGAAAACATGCTCGCATAGTGTCAAAAATAATTTACGGGTGTAAATGATATTATTCAGATTAATGCAAACAGCTTTATGCATTTACATGGGTGTGTTGGTGTAAGTGAATATAGTGAATGCATCAGTATAGCAATCCTGCAAGAAAATAATCATATACTTATGTTAGCGTATCCATGAGTAGTTTGTGCAGTTTGAGGCTAACGTTCACTTGATTTGTGTGCATCTCGTTCAGAGCTGATAAAAGCTTACGTCAACAACTTCAGTGCATAATAATCCACTAAATTCAGCTGTTCAACGTGTGTTTATATTATTTCAGATAAAACTAGAGGGAAGCGCATCTAACATCAGTCTTATTCTCTTCTTCAAAGAAGTTTTGGAGTCTATGTGGATCTAGAGGCAAATCTCTCAAATAAAAGAGCAGGAAGGGAATGTTTATTCATTAATTATCCTTGGACATTTGTGCATTAGTCATGATTAATTTGTTTTTCCAAGGTCTAGCGTCTTAAATATCAAAAAGGATCCTTAGTGTTTGCCTTTTTTTTTGTTAGTTGAAGACTCTAATGAGAACGAATGAATCATTTTTTTATCCTAACATATCAAAATTCCTTATATATTTTAAAGTATAAGAACTAAGTGTCTTTTTTACGTGATTATCAAAGAGTTTTAGTATATTGTACAGCACTAGTATATGCTATAAAATGTAATCTTTAAAAAAAATGTAATAATCCCTATGCACTTTTCTTAGTAAATAACAAAAACGCCCTAAGGCGAACTAAGAGTCTGAATCGACAGTATGATGCTATTGAGTTTTTGCTGGACATGTTGAATTGACTTGAACTCTGCGGTTAATGTACCATGAGATGGTCTCATAAAGTTCAAATCAAAAACAACCCCCTCGTGGGTGAACATCTCACCATCTCATAATCTAATCC
>CM040824.1:2126434-2183934 GCA_022828995.1 Vimba vimba | reverse complement strand
TAGACAGATAGACAGATAGATAGATAGATAGATAGATAGATAGGTTTGCTAACAGGCTGTGTGCTGAGCGCTGGCAGGAATAGAAGTTAAAGTGCTACACTTCAGAATTACATACAACAAACATCACAATTCAGCAGCAAGTCTTTCACATTGTCCAAAAGTGAACATGGATATTCCAGACGATTCTTCGAGGTTGTATTTGCTGTAAAGAGCCACTGAAGGTCAGTTTTGATCAGAGGGAGGTATAGATCCGCTGGATAGAGAGTAAGGAAGACAGCTGGGGCTGAGAGTGGACGTTGTGGAAGATGGACCGGGAACGCAGGATCTCCGGGAACGCTCGAGTTACGGCGAACTCTCCAGAGAGGCTGAAAACACAGAACAGAGAAAAGACAAAAATAAGAGAGGATCACAAACACAAACAACTGAGAGGAAATTAATAAAGAGAAATTATAGAGGAGATACTGAGGATGAGATAAATAAGATATCTTTAATGCAATACTTGGCCAAAAATATGTGGACATCCCCTTTAATTAACAGGTTTGGCTGGACTCCATGATCCCAGTGAAGACGAAACAGAGGCTCTGTTCAGTTCACTCACACGGCGAGGTCAATAAAGAAATGATTTATAGAGTCTCGAGTAAAGAACTTGTCTGGCATGCATAAAAGGCACCAGCTGGATGTGAAAAAGTTGAGTGTAAGATCTATGCTGGGCTTTACAAAAAATAAGTGAAGCCAACTAATCTGATTTCAATGCGTTAACGTTACCTAATGAGTCTTGTTTTTATATCTGAACTCCCTGTGCATTCCTACAATGCAAACGTCCTAATCAGGGCTTGACATTTGGCTAGTGGTTCTCCATAGTTATATGAGCCACTCAGTATTTTCACTGGCCACAATTTTGACATCTATACCATGGGGAAAAACTGCCATATAGATATTTTTAATAGTATCTCATAATTAGGCAGCAGGGATATTAGGCTGCTGTCACTTTAAGAGCTGACGCACGGATCCATTACACTGTTACACATGCCTTTTCTTTCTCAACTGCTTACGTTCATTTTATCATAACGGACTGTGTTTATGTGAATACTCACCAAGACTGGCATTTTGACATTATTTTGTGTGTATTTGAGTGTTTAAGCGCAATAAGCAGCGTAAAATAACTTATTTAAAATGGTAAAGAATGAGTAAAATTATGCACAATACATGCAATCCTACACTGAAATTCAAGCCCTATAACACCAACAATATTCATAAGGAGCAAATGAAGCGAGTGAGTGAGTGGAGGCGGGTTTGTCTGTCGGAGAGGCGAGAGAGAGAGAAAGAGACGCTGGTATCCTGAATATATTGAAGCGTTTCAGATATTTCAGTATTGATACGTGTCGAAAAATCTAGATTTTTGTCAACACTACATTGCACTGTTTATTATTTCAGATGCCTTTTTAAAAGACCACAATAGAAAAATGTATATATTGTATATAAATGTAGTAGTGACTGTGTTTCACGCCACTGCTGGAATACACACACATCTGGCAGGAGGAGTGTTAATGCCAAGCCCTCGTCCTCAGCATGTAAATGCTTTAAGCTCGGGAAATGTCCCTGCTTATTAATAGTGAGAGCGAGCTACGTATAAGCCTAATGCAAATGTCAAATTCTGAAGTCTGAATACAGATTTATACTTTTATAAGGTATGTGCAAAACATTAGCCTACAGTTATTCCCCTTTGTTATGTTATTTAAATTTTATTAGTACAGTAACTTAATTTAAGTTATTCACTGGCTATATCGCTTACTGTGAATGGACTTAAAGATGTGAAATATTATTCCCAAGCATACTGTCCCTCCAAGCAATGGTATACAATTTCTGCTAATAATATGTTTATATTTAATATTTCCAATATAATTACACACAGAAATTGTGTGTTAGGTCAGGACGTGTGCAGTAGACACACCCACAAAGAAGAAAATGCAACAAATTAAGTCTGTTTCAGAACAAAGCTAACGATCTACAAGTTGGAAAACGGGCTTAATCTCAGACGTGAGCTTCACCAAGATGGTGCAACAGGTATTCATTTTACGCAGGACTTAAAGCAACACTATGGAACTTTTCCTCTTCGATCCCCCTACAGGTTGGAAGCGGAATTGTCCATTACCGCTGTCGTAAATCATTTAGCCGTCGCACGCACGCTCGCTGTTTATCCAGCGCCGGCTTTGGAATGAACGATGTCCACAGACAAGGTAGAGTATGATGCATGATTTCATGAAAGTATGATGTATTGCGACAAACAAAGAAAAACAAAATAATGACTATTGTAACGCTTGCCGTAAAGCAAGTCAAATTTGTAGTTTTCTCATGTCTCATTAGAACTACAGAAACGCGACCCGATCTGGCAATCTTACATAGTGTGGTTATAGCAGATAAAGGAGGCATAAGTGCCGTTCACCCTGTTACGACTTACTGAAACCATTTTGGAAACATTATTTTAAGGTAAAAAATGTTACATAGTGTTGCTTTAAAACACAATTTGCATCAAGCCTAGCCTTCTCCTCAGCGCCGTCGAGAGCGTGGCGGGATGTACTTTCCTGTAGCGTTGGTGCTTGCAACGCCAAGGTCATGGGTTCGATTCCCAGGGAAAGCAAGAACTGATAAGAATGTAAATGTGTATCTTGAAAAGCAATGTAAGTCGCTTTGGATAAAAGCGTCTGCCAAATGCATAAATGCAATGTAAAATGCACACGGTTTTAAGACTAGGCTTAATGTAAAATGTGTTTTAAGTCCTGCGTAAAATTAATACCTGGTGCAACCGGCCCCAGAAGTGAACCAAATTGTGACCCCTTTTCCCAACATCAGTCCCTAAATGGACACACATTTAAAGTAGAAAGCCTTGATGAAAGAGCAACGTCTGGGCAACAGAACTGTCCTCTGGGGAGAAATGGGAATTAAATGGGAAGTACACACTCAAAGCCCACGTGTAGAAAGAAAGAGATCAACTGATATGTCCAGATGGAAAAGACAGTTAAAGATACAGAGTGCGAGAAGATAGACGGGAGAAAAAGAGGGAGAGAAAGAAAACACAAAATGGAGGAGAATCGACAGCATTCAGTAGCAGAGAATCTGCCAGAGAAGCTCATCTGACCTTTAGGAGAGAAAGACTAGGAGAAAAATAAAGCCAAAAGCAATGTACATAACTGACATATGACATTCAGATGGAAATATGAGCATGAATTCACCATAAAAAAGCTTATGTATGTGAATCCTGTTGTGATATAGATTGTATTAAGCATCCACATCTCCCGGAGAGCACAAGCAGTCCGAGAACACACTGGCTTCTGGGTACGGAGAGCATATCTAGCATTTGAAATTCATTATCATGGGGTATCCTGACAAGCTGTCAGCGCAGCGAACACAGGCTCTCCATCCCGAACATCCCGAACGCTGATGTTGAGGAAGAGGCTCTGGAGGCTCAGCACAACCATACAGACGCACATGCCTTTTGTGTTTGTTTGTTGCAAATCAAGGTCAGGAATTTTCCTTCAATTTGCCAAGGACTGCTGACATGCTGCACGGAGACAGGTACATATTTAGACTCACAACGGAACACACACACACACACACACACGCATGTATGCCTACACAGTACACACACACACGCGCATTTACTTAGCTATCTAAATGGAGACATTCCATAGACGTAATCGTTTTTATACTGTACAGACTGTATATTCTCTCCTTTTAAAATAACCCGACCCCTAAACCTGCCCAAAACTTTCTGCATTTTTACATTTTTAAAAAGCATTTAATTACTTTGTTTTTATTCCAGATTTACAAATGAGGACGTCCCTAAAGGAGGTTTTTGGAGATTTTGGTCACTTCTGGGTGCAAATTTGTCCCCAAAATATAGCTAAGTAGACACACACACACACACACACACACACACACACACACACACACACACACACACACACACACACACACACACACTAACCCTACCCCTACCCCTAAACCTACACACACACACACACACACACACACACACACACACACACACACACACACACACACACACACACACACACACACACACACACACACACACACACACACTAACCCTACCCCTACCCCTACCCCTACCCCTAAACCTACACACACACACACACACACACACACTAACCCTACCCCTACCCCTAAACCTACACACACACACACACACACACACACACTAACCCTACCCCTACCCCTAAACCTACACACACACACACACACACACACACACACACACACACACACACACACACACACACACACACACACACACACACACACACACACACACACACAAACATCTAACCAGCCAAGGTGTGCTGCACTACGGCCATCAACATCATAGAAAAGAAAGGTACGAAATATATTACAGACATCTAACTAATTAAAAATGTTAAAAATGATTTTATGGACATTTATGCCTTTTTTACCATAAAAGTATCATTGTTTTTGAACATTTACCATAGTGATTCTGTTTGCACTTTATTTTACAGTATGCACTTTATTTTACAGTATGTGCACTTATGTATACTTACAGTGTGCTGACCAAAGGACTGGATAATATAAGGTAACTGCATGGGTTAACGTCAGGTTTAGGGTTAGTAGTTATAACCCAGTTATTGTAATTACTATAATAAGTACATAATATGTACATGGGGAACAGGACTGTAAAATAAAGTGCTACCGTGATTTTATAGTATTCTTCAAAATTAAATGAATTAATTTATGTCTGATGCCATCATTATACCACAATGGCCTTTTGAACATTATTGCCAAGGTTTTACCTTTGTGAAAAAGCACTGTGGAAGTACCATGGTAATACTACGGTACTTTAAGATATACCATGGTACCAATAAAATTAGGTGTTTACATACTCAAAGATACCCCAACCCACAGAAAACTTACTAAAAAACAACAACAACTTTACTTTTCTTACAAATAAGGACATCCCCAAAAGAAGGTTTTAGGAGATTATTCGGTCATGTTTATCTCACAAATTAGTTCCCAAAATATGCTTCAGTCGATTCACACACATTTGTGGACATTCACCATTGTATTCTTGAGAAGCCCGAATGTAAATACCAAGGTCTGTAACCATTCAGTACCATGGGGTTATGACACTCCTGATGAAAAAATGGCTTTTAAATGTAATTTTGTATCATGCACTCTTACTTCTATCAGACAAGATATTTCTGCTGAAAATGATGCCGTCAACTTTGACATCGGATGTCTGAGACTAGAACAATATCACAGTATCACAATAATTCAAAGGATACCCTTAAACTGAACCAGAGCTGAGGATCATAAAAATAAAAAATGATATTCCCCTTTTCTTCTCTCTGATTAATGATCACAGGCTGAATGTAACAGTGGGAGAATTGCACCGAGGACTCGCTCTATTCTCTCCATTCGCTGTAGTCTGGACCAAGAATGCCTTTATGAGATATTTGAACCCCGAACAAATGAACCAGATGTCCATCATCGCAACCTTTCCTTGATGCGATATATGGCACACTGAATGGGGCAAAGATGGCTTTAGATGGTTTCCCGTCTCTGAAAGATAGATCGGATTCAAATGCATCCCATGAGAATGTTGTGAGAGAGAGGAAGAATAACGGAGCGGCAGGAATCCTGGAAAGCTCAAGAATAACAGAAGCTGGAGGCAACCTATGCATTCATAATGAGTTCTTCCCAGTGTTATTGAATCAGAGCACAACTCACCAGATTCTGAAACAACCCTGAGATTGTGCAGCTCCACCGAAACCTGACAGCGCTTCCCTTTGTAGTTCAGCAGAGATGAGGTCTGATAACACGGCGGGAAGGCTTTCCGACGACTCTGACATGCTCAACTTCTGTTTCGACAAGAGGATGACCCGAGGCAATAATGCTCACACACTCTGAAGGCAGATTAGTTCATGCATTTAACCCTCTGGTGCTCTTCGGCCATTTGTGACTGAAAAAGTTTAAGTTTTTTTTTATTTTTTTTTATCAGAAATGGTATGAAACTTGGTAAAGGGTTTGGCACTTGCTGTGTGTACACACACACACACACACACACACACACACACACACACACACACACACACACACACACACACACACACACACACACACACACACACACACACACACACACACACACACACACACACACACACACACACACACACACACAGGTTTGAACAGGTTAAATGGCCCTGAACAAAATAGTCATCAACTTGTTTAGGTTATCACTTTGATTTTCTAGTAGTTTTAGAGTAAAACGTGTTTTTGAAAATATATATTTTATATAATAATATAAAATAGTATTTTTGTGCATTTTTCATAACAATAAATATAAAATTCTGTAACTTTTTTTTAAGTTCACTTTTTTTTTTACTTCAGCAATAATCTCCCAAGCGTCGTCTTTGAAAAGAGATCAAACTTCAGTCTGTGCTATAAAAGGATTATAAATACAGCGTGAATATAATTCACCATAAAATCCCCTAAAAAAACTAAATATGAAATAAAAAACATTATCAAACTTAAATATAGTACATTAATTTCATTGAAATAAAATAAAAGAAATCAGTCATTTTTGACCGACACACGTAGAGCGCCAGCCCCTGACCCGTGTAGATTAACTCCATAATAAAGGATTGTCCTGCAGACTTTAAGCTTGCGATGCCGTATAGATCCACCAATCATTTATTAAATAATAACATGATCACTTCATCCTCAAATATTCATCTGGGGTTCGTTTTCAAGATGATTTATGTCTGCGCGACTAGTTAAACACTAATGTATCATCTGTTATGTTCACGCGTATGTATTTTCGTCCACAGGTCCCATCTGTCACACTGTACCCTGTACAGTTCAGTCATAATAACACACTACCACATTTACAGTACACACAACACGCTCAATGCATTCTTCCTCGCTCACTGCAAAGACTTAAATAGGTCGTCCTGTTCTGCTGCGGCTTATACGTTTCTTCTTCTCTCTGCCCTGATTTCCAACAACAAACAAAAGATCACTGTATCTGAGGTGAAGTAAATGGGTCTATTTATGTCGGCATTTGCTCTGTTGCGTCTCATGCCTTCACTCCTCTCTCCTCACAGCAGCTTCCTATGATTTACAGTGAGGCTGGAGAAAGATGAACAAAAGAGACTTTTAAAGGTGCTGGAAACATTCCTCAGAGATTTCGGCCCATATTGACAAGAAAGCATCACTCAGTGTCTCCAGATTTGTCAGATCCACCACATCCCTAAAGCTGCGCTATTGGATTGAGATCTGGTCACTTTGGAGGACATTTGAGTTTAGTGAACTCATGAAACCAGTCTGGACCACAAAACCAGTCACATGGGTCAATTTTATGAAATTAGTGATTTATAAATATTCCGAAAGCTGAATAAATAAGCTTCCCATTGATGTGTGGGTTGTTAGGATAGAACATTTGGTTGAGATACAACTATTGAAAATCTGGAATCTGAGGATGCAGAAAAATCGAAACATTGAGAAAATCGTCTTTAAAGCTGTTCATTTATGTTGGCGATTGTGCTGCATTCACTCACAGAAATACATGTTTTATATATTTACAGTAGGAAATTTACAAAATATCTTCATGGAACATGATCTTTACTTGATATCCTAATGATTTTTGGCATAAAAGAAAAATCGATAATTTTGACCCATACAATGTATTGTTGGCTATTGCCACAGATAAACCCGTGCGACTCGAGACTGGTGACGTGATTCACTTCCGTTGCAATGATCATTAGTTATTAACTTAGGGGCCATATATATATATATATATATAACTCCTTGTGCATATACAAATCTCACTGGATTATTACAATAAATGGCAAAAGGACTGTTTGGAAGTGTGGAGATTTCCTTCTGACACACTACAGTAAAAGATACAAATAACTGGCTTAAAACCATCGTTTTTGGGTGAAAATAATAACATGCCTACGATTTTGCGCAGTAATATAATATATACATTAACACTTCTCAAAAGTTCTACTAAAAGTCCACAACTTTTCCAAAGACCTACATTTTTCACTCGGGGATGCGGTGTCATTATGGCCGCTCGCTGACACTGATAAATACCCAAGGACCCGAGCACACATGAGAATACAGTCTCCCGTCCATCGTTAACCTTGTAAAACCAACCTTCCACTGATGATTAACAGCGTGCCATTATGTGCTATTAGATTTCATTAGAGGCTGAATCTTACACGAAATACAACAAACTCTATGATGGAGGAGCAACAGCCACGGAAGAACCATCAGGGGTGAAAGTTAGAAAAGTTGCACTGATTATGCAACGCAAACACCTTCTTCACACTGCCTATGGACAGCAGTCGATGCATTTTATTGATCATGGCATGCATAATTCGTCAAATGATGGAAAACAGCACTAGAACGGCTCACATATTTAAATTCCTTGAGTAAATTGGGTCATAAAACAATGCAAGAATGCTATCGGGTGCGTTTTCAGTGAACTCCCTCATCTGTCACTGTGTGGTGGCGCCATTGCAATGGCATTTGTTTAATATTTAATCAATTAACTTCAATTGTTCGTTTGCGATTTGTGTGGTGCTGATGTTTATGGTGGAATCTACATCTGGCATTCACATGAGAGGGAATAAAACAACATGGCTAATGTAAGATGAGGATGATGACAGAGATGAGATGTGCCACTGGATCGAGACTCTTCTCAGCTCCTGCATTTACACTTCAGATTAAAAATAGCCCTGTGATCATTTATTTAGTGTGTCTGCATTGTGTTCCTGGAGAAAAACTTCCTCTGCCTGAGACTGACACACTTCCAAACCTCTCGTGGAAACGCAGAACCTTTCAAAAACCTTACAATGAAATGAGGAAAAGTCTGTATGAAAACACTGGAAATCGGAAATGATAAAATTGACAAAATATGAGAACAAATAGTGTGTAAGAGACACATCTGTCTAAGGCCAGGTTCAGACTACACAGGAAACGTCACATTGTGATTGGCTGATTGACCTGTCAATCAAATAACAACTACCTATCATGTTATGTAGTAATGATATATATATTTTTTAAACATTTAAAAATGTGGAAATGTATACTTTTATTCAGCAAGGACACATTCAATTGATCAAAAGTGACAGTAACGATTACCATTAATAATGTTACAAAAGATTTCTATTTCACATAGTAATTCTATTCATCAAAGAATCCTGAACATCACGGTTTCCACAAAAATATAATAAGCAGCACAACTGTGTTATGTACAGTATTAATACTGTAATACTTTTATTTTATTTGAATTGGTCAAAAGTGCTGTTCTTTTTAACTTTCTATTTGGCAAAGAATCCTGAAAAATTAAATATGAAAAAATATGAAGTGTTTTAACATGGATAATAATCTTAAATGTTTCTTGAGCATCAAATCATCATATTAGAGTGATTTGTGAAGGATCATGTGACACTGAAGACTGGAGTAATGATGCTGAAAATTCAGCTTTGATCACAGGAATAAATTACACTTTACAATATATTCACAGTTATTTTAAACTGTAATAATATTTCAGATTTTTTACAGTATTTTTGATCAAATAAATGCAGCCTTGATGAGCAGAAACATTAAAGCAATCTTATCGACCCCAAACTTTTGAACATTAATGTACTAAATTAATAAAGAGCACTGATTCACGTCCCATTATTAACATCAGAATGATCTAGCACTGAATCTGTAGTTAGTCCATCTGACTGATGTCTATAACTCCCGCATATATGAAAGCAATCCCGACTCTGAAGTCGAACGACACAATTAAATTAGACATTGATAAGCGTGTAAGTTCACCGTCTCGACCGGTGACGCCGAGCTCTGGTCGGTGTGTGATAATCAGCTCAAGGTTCTGGATCTCATTACCCTTTCGTTGATAGGGATGAAACTCTCAAAAGAGCCTTTAAATCTGATGACTCGGCACTTTAATCAGCCGTGAACCACAGCGGCCGCGAGATTAGTTCAGGAATGAGTCCTAATGTTTTGAAGCAGTGATTTATGTTCATAACCTTGAGGTTGGCGAGTAATGACCGCTCTATATGAGTGGACATCTTTCATATGGGGAAGGATATTGTATTTTTCCTCTTTCTCTGGAAATTCCTCTTATTTGATGTGATTTAATCTGGTAAAAACTATTATTGAATATTTTAAATCATCAAGCTCAAGTTCACGTTAAAGGTTGTCACTTCCTCGTCGTTGTTAATGTTTCAGAATGTAGAACAAAATCTTAGAAATGTTTCCTTGGCAATAAACTGAAATAAGTTTAAATTTTGAAGCACTAAATTTATTAACTGGAAATAAATAAAAAAATGAATACTAACTAAAACTAAAAATATATATATATATATATATATATATATATATATATATATATATATTTAGGTTTATTTTTTTTAAAGAATAATGAAAACAAATTTACTAAAATTAAACTAATATTAACCTGAAACCTAAACTGACTGAGTAAAACTTACTGACTAACGTTAAAATAAATGAATAAATACTGTAATAAATGTATCGCTCATTGTTAGTTAATGCCTTAAATAATGTTAACTAATGGGAGCTTATGGTAAAGTCTCTTTTACAGTCTCTAAGTAATTGTTTACATAATTTACATAATATATTGAAAACTGCTATTCTATATAAAGCACTTCTTTATAAAGCACTCTACAAAAACTAAACAGCTCTATTATCACAATAATACAACATTCATAAGCACTACTAACTGAATAAATGAACAAATAAAAAAATAAAAAACCAGCTAAATAATGCAAGAAAATGTGAGTCATCCTTACAAGCAGAACACGAAACAAACACACAGTCCGATTCACTGTCAAATGACTCTTATGAACTGATTCTTTTCACAAATCTTTTGAAAAGGCTCTAGAATGGGGTTCTCAAATTTGGCTCTCAAGGTCCACTTTCCACTTTCCTAATCAAACATAGGCTTACTATAAACTTCCACGCAGGTGAGATTGAGCTAAACGCTACAGAAAAGCAGACCTTGAAGGCCAGAGTTGAGAAAACACTGAATAAACTCACTGACTCAGTCAGAGCGGACACTGAATCCACATCTGACTCGTTTACAGTTTGTGAAACTTCAATTCTGTCTGGTTGTTCACATGTAAATGTTTCAGTGCGATGGAGAAACCTTTCCTGGGTAATAGACCTTTCCTCCCCTCAAATTATTACGCTTCATAAAGCTTCATGTAACATTCTACAGTCAGTAAATAAACTAAAAATTAATTTGTCTGGGAGAAGAAAGAACATTGCGGTTTGCATGTGGGTGTTGGACTCGCTTCATTACATACAATTACATGTTTTCCACTCGTTTCCTTCTGGTTTGTTTTCAAGTCTGCACGGGGCAAGTCTGGGCGTAATTATTACACATATTCTCTGTTCACATTATAACAGGAATAACAGAGATAATGAGAAAAATACAAGCCTTGCATTCCCAAACAGTGAGTCAATGAACAATCTAAATATTTCTCCGATATTAAAGCAAAAATAAAGTGCAAATTAAGTGCGAACTACCCACTTGATGGCATAAACTCAATGATAAATATTAATACGACTCTGAGGAACACATGCCATCATGACAACATTTTTTTTCCCCCTCTTTGAATATAATAACTTCAGTCTCATCCATTAGTAGTGAAAGGCAAAAAGCTTCCATCTTATTGCAGCAGTCTTATGACAAATGTTTAATGTAAGTGACAGTGTTACTTAGGTAAATCCTACCCTGCTATGATTGAACTACTCAAAAAGACAAACAGAAAAGGCAAGGAAACATTTACACAATCTGTAGTGACTAATTCACAAACTGAGGAACTAGAATTTGTCACCTGATAAAAATCACACTGACTAATCGCAGAGAAACACACACTCCGACCGCTCCTACTTCCCTCAAATCCATTCAGATGTCAAGATGTGTGATTGACAAACACAGATTTTTACCACGGAACAAAACGCCCGGGTGTTTTTGGTATATGTGTGCTGGGAAATAAGAGAGGGGAAATTCACTAAAGCCTCTGAAATTTCCAGGAAAGTTGTTTCAGAAATCAAATCAAAGATCAGAGTCAATGTTTACTTAAAGGGATAGTGAGCACAAAAATTATATTCTGTTATCATTTACTCACCCTCATGTCTTTCGTGGAACATAAATATATACAAGAATAAAAATCAAAATTGCATTGCATTGAAAAAAAAAAAATCCTTAAAGGTGCAGTAAGCGATTTCTGAGAAACGCTGTTGAAAGTGGATCGGACTGAGGGCCAAAACATACTTGTAGCCAATCAGCATTAAGGGGCGTGTCCACGCATTAAGGGGGAGGTGCCTGTGTTGCATAGCGTGTTTGTGAATTTGGGGGCGGAGCTATCAATATAAGGGTGTGGTCGTTTTGAGTAGGGGCATGTTTGTGAATATGGGGGCGGAGCTATCAAGATAAGGGTGTGGTTGTTTTGAGTAGGGGCGTGTTTGCGATTATGGGGGCGGAGCTATCGAGATAAGGGTGTGATCATTTTGAGTAGGGGCGTGTTTGTGAATATGGGGGCGGATCTATCAAGATAAGGGTGTGATCATTTTGAGTGGGGGCGTGTTTGTGAATTTGGGGGCGGAGCTATCAAGATAAGGGTGTGATCATTTTGAGTCGGGGCGTGTTTGTGAATTTGGGGGCGGAGCTATCAAGATAAGGGTGTGGTTGTTTTGAGTAGGGGCGTGTCTGTGAATATGGGGGCGGATCTATCAAGATAAGGGTGTGATCATTTTGAGTAGGGGCGTGTTTGTGAATATGGGGGCGGATCTATCAAGATAAGGGTGTGATCATTTTGAGTGGGGGCGTGTTTGTGAATTTGGGGGCGGAGCTATCAAGATAAGGGTGTGGTTGTTTTGAGTAGGGGTGTGTTTGTGAATATGAGGGCGGAGCTATCAAGATAAGGATGTGATCATTTCATTTTTCAGAAATCACTTACTACAACTTTAAATATATAAGGAATGGGATTAACATGAGGGTGAATACATTATTTTTTGTGTGAACTATTACTTAAGGAATTAATTGCACCCACTTACAGCGCTATTTATATTGTTTTAGCACCAGATTCACTAGAAAAAATATGCAAATTAGATAATGGAGAGAATTTGCTAATCAAACAATGCTGACATTTGTAAATAACACCTTTTCCTGACCAGATTCCAATGACAATCTGTCCAGATGTGACATGACAACAAGATGCAAAAAAATCAATCAAATGTCACAGCCAATCAGAAGAGTGTGTGGGCGGAGTCTCACTGCACTCACAACCAAATGGATAAATACATCAATTCATAAATATTACACCATTTTAACATGATTAAAACTGACCGAACCAATCGTTGTCATAGAATACACTTGTTTATTCACAGTTTGAACACTCCTTTATTGTATTTCAAGATCTGAGGTGATTAACAATTGTCGCTTTCAGTATATGGCTATAAATGATAATCAAGATCACATTAAATTCTTTTAAGCTCATGATCAGCACCTGAGATTATCAATGTCATATTTGTATGTTGTTGTTCCAGCCGCGACGTCACAGAAATAGAAGCCATTTCTAAAACAGCATATCGCCATCACAGCTGGTTAGGACAAAAACTCATTAATGAAAACTTAAATAAGAAAAAATATGAAGTGTTTTAACATGGATAATAATCTTAAATGTTTCTTAAGATTAATATGAAAACAATGCTTTATATCGTGTGTCGCAGCGTCACGTCTGGTTAGGACACAGGCTCAAAAAATAATAATGTTCTGCACTATTTCTGTGCTTTAGCACCAGGGTTATTATGTATATTTTGTGCTTGTCTGGATATATTCCAGCTCCGCTCCATCATTTGATGAATAAACGCTGCACTGATCAATAGAAAATGTACACAAATATTTCTTCTAAATGAAATGGTGTTCCTTCAATTCACCCCAGAGTCACAATTATACTACAAATGAGAGGCAGAAGGTGAGACAGATTCACTTGAGAGAGACAGAACCAAAACTTTTAGAAAACTTTACCTTTAAGGGGATCTGGAGAAGTGGAAATGAGTTCTAATCCATTTTCTCTGTAGAACCAAATGCTAATCACTTCTTTCTATACGGAAATGGTGTTACTGTATTTTCCTCCCAATTGTATTGAGACTAAACACACACACACACACACACACACACACACACACACACACACACACACACACACACACTAAAGATAAACTGTACCAGAGATATCTAATTACTCTTTAAAACGGAAAAGCCCATGAAAATAAGCCAACTCATTTCCAGCTCGGAAATCAGTGCAATAAGACGTTTAATCAGGCGTGGCAGACGCACTGAACACTGCTTCATAAACAACACACACACTTTTGTGTAATTTTGAGTCTATGCCATTCCTAGTAGTTTAGACCTTATATTAAGCCTTATTTGAAAGGGACTAGTTTTCTAAAGGACGTCTGAC
Source organism: Vimba vimba (assembly GCA_022828995.1). Lineage (NCBI taxonomy): Eukaryota > Metazoa > Chordata > Actinopteri > Cypriniformes > Leuciscidae > Vimba > Vimba vimba. The sequence continues at coordinate 2,169,388 of CM040824.1, read as the reverse complement.
TGACGTCTGTAATTTCATGTACCGATCAATCAATCAGAAATCACAATCAGAAGAGTGTGTGGGCGGAGTCTCTCTGTAAACACACTGCACTTGCAACCAAATCATTCCAAAACCACAGCCAATCAGAAGAGAGTGTGGGCGGAGTCTCTCTGTAAACACACTGCACTTGCAACCAAATCATTCCAAAACCACAGCCAATCAGAAGAGAGTGTGGGCGGAGTCTCTCTGTAAACACACTGTACTCACAGCCAAATCATTCCAAAACCACAGCCAATCAGAAGAGAGTGTGGGCGGAGTCTCTCTGTAAACACACTGCACTCACAGCCAAATCATTCCAAAACCACAGCCAATCAGAAGAGAGTGTGGGCGGAGTCTCTCTGTAAGCGCACTGCACTCACAGCCAAATCATTCCAAAACCACAGCCAATCAGAAGAGATTGTGGGCGGAGTCTCTCTGTAAGCGCACTGCACTCACAGCCAAATCATTCCAAAACCACAGCCAATCAGAAGAGAGTGTGGGCGGAGTCTCTCAGTAAACACTGCACTCACAGCCAAATCATTCCAAAACCACAGCCAATCAGAAGAGAGTGTGGGCGGAGTCTCTCTGTAAACACACTGCACTCACAGCCAAATCAATCCAAAATCACAGCCAATCAGAAGAGAGTGTGGGCGGAGTCTCTCTGTAAACTCACTGCACTCACAGCCAATCAGAAGACTGGATTTCTATATGCGGGCGTTACAGAAGGTGTGCTTGCGTGCATCACGTATGACGTATATGTCTTTTAATTAATTATTTATTGATACATTTTTTTTAATAAACTTCACGTAAGTTTATATAAGAGGCTGTTTACGATAATTTTAGAGCTTCAACTTAAAGTATTTCGGTTTATCGCCAAGGCAACATTCCTAATTTTCAAATAATATTTTTTATTTTATTTCAGTTTCATGTCAATTAACAGAAATGTTTTTAATAGTTTGAGTTTTAGTTAATAATAATAATAAACCTGCAGTTTCCACGATTTGGCTCTATCTATACCTTTTTTCCTCCGTCGGATAACATCTATATTGAAATGAAATGAAAGCGCGTGGAAGAGCGGTGGGCAAACGGGAGCTCAGGTAAACACACGAGGAGAAGCATAATAAAGATAAAGGCATAATATCTCACACTGCAGTGTAGAAAAAAAATCATAATACGGGACTGCGCAAACATAACACCACTGTCACAGCTAACACTAATATTCTGTTCATCTCCATGTCTAATGTGATTAGATAGGACTAACCATAAAACAAAAGATTCAGAGATGTAGTTAACGAGCAGCACATTAATAATGAGCATGTTGCTGAATGTGTAAATGCAGCTTGCGTCTGTCTAAATATAATGTCTGTATTTGGTGATTCATACGCAGACGGTCTCCAAATGTGTTTGGAAAGCTTCCGTCTGAAGGGAGGATGGATTGGCAGAAGGAGAAGAACGAGAAATGGCAGGATTTCACTCTTCATTAAGGGAGAGGAAAATGAGTTTGTCTTTCCTGAGCAGAATGGCACATTCACACGCAGCTTTAGCTTCTGAGACGCACAACGCTTTAACGATGGGGGAAAAGAAAAGAAAAAGGGGATTAAAAGCCTTTTTCTTTTATTTAAAGGAGTTTTGTTGTTGCTGTTATTGTTTTGCTGGTAATTGACAGCATAGCTCAACTTGTTTTGAACCCAGAATTGCCTTTAAAAGAAGTAATAATGGCAATTACAATCAAACACAATTCACAAACTCATGCATCAGTATATGAATGGGAGATTTGTAAATGTGTAGACAGAATAGACAGGATTGAGCAAAACCTTTCAGCCTTAACACATTCTTATTGCACAGATGTATGCATTTGAAACTCCAAAATTACTGTAATGGTTTTGTGTACGCTGCACGTTCAGAGAAAGCTGTGTGTGGACGAATCACATGCTTGGAGTCTCAGGAATACTGGACAGGTTTCTAACAATAGCCTCCATAAACTGATATGAAATGTCAAAGAAATGTCTTAAATGATTGCACAATAATTTCATGTTTTTCTTTTTTTTTTTCTAGTGATAAAGTAATGTATGTTTACAAGTTTTTCAATGTAAATCTAAATAAATAAATAAATAAATAAATAAATAAAAGTCGCAAATTAGCATTTTTGGAATTTTTCACAATTTCATGGCTCCCAGAATATTTTGTTGTATGAATATCTGAACATGCAATATCTCGAAAGAAAGGACAGAGCCTCTGCTTTTAAACAAAAACAAAAACAAAATTAAATAAAAAAAAGTTTTTTTCTAGATTCATGCATTCTTTTTTATCAACACTTAAAAAAAAAAAAATCTACATTTTTATTTTTATTATTTTATAATCTTTATATTAAAAAAAAGCAACATTTTGAACAAAAAGCTGAGAAAATAGCATATTTTTTTCAATTATTTTTTCAAAGAATACAATGTGCATAAGCAATGCTGCCATCGCTTGCTTCGGCTCCTTTTGATCCGGAGACTCAGAACTCTCTCAGAAATGAAAACATGGAAAGCCAGTAAATTCTGTCAACGGCAGGGACAGAGTTCAAACTAAATACATAAAATGATCCAAAGACGGGAACCCCTAAATGGTTCTATATATAAAGCGCCTGACGAACCCTTTAAGCTTCTATAACATGATCCTTTTCTTCTAAGAGTGTAGATCGTCTTTATTAATGCCAAAGTCTCCTGAATAGAAAAGCACAATCACTCCTAGAACCCTAAAGGCTAAAATAACCATTAAACATGAAAGCATTATGCAACAAAGACATGTATCCTCCTCATATATTCAATCAAATTGAGTCAAGAACCCATTTAAAACTGCACTGAACCTTTTTTTAGAGGGTTATCTATTCCTTCAATTCCTTCAAATGCAAAAGATTTGACTCCAGCAGTAAACGCATAAAGCCATGCTATTCTGTCTTCCACTTTTTCATTTTATGTTACATGCTTACTTTATCGAAATTGATGTTTCCTTTGATTCTGTAACTTCTCATGTAAATTATTTGTAGTTATTTGTATTCTGCTTGTTTGAGTGTTATAATAAGCAGATTGCTTGTCTCTTTGTCTGTCAACGGTTTGTATTATTTTGTAAAGTGACCTTGGGTTCTTGAAAGGCGCTATACAAAATAAAGATATTATTATTATTATATGCATGCTTTTAATCTACAGTACGTGTCCATTTGTTGAGTTCTCTGACAAACTGTGTGTGTTTGGTAATTGCTTCCAGCGCTCGAGACCCTAATGAAGCTGAGGGTGGGCCGGAGGAGGGTCTTCATCTCATCCACCCATCTCTCAAAGCAACCCCACAATTACAGGCTCGTTTGAGGAGATCTTCCCACAGGTGAACACTTCCAGCTCTCAGGATTCAGATTTCTGCTCTCGAATGAGTTATTTATGCTGCAAAAGATGGTTGGTTTGCATGTCAGCAATTATGAAGCACAAACATTGCCCTCATTTGCTGAGTAAACTATGTTGGGTTATGAAGATGCTGACAGATCATTCTACCGAGTATTTTACAAGCTATGTGGTTTATGAGGAGTTTTATTTCCCCATGCCGAGGTCATCCAAGCCATCCGTTTATCATATATGACGTCCTTATATGACTTCTGTTTCATCATAATCAACAGCTCATTCAGGAAGTATTTTTTTACCCTCAATCTACATATTTTCCAGCACTGTAATTAGTCTTCTGGAAGAAAAATACTCATCTGCACAAACACACACAATTACAGATTTCTCCTTTATAAAGTATACAACTATATGAGAACAATATAATCTCCTTCTCCCCACTCCGGCAAACCATGCAATTACAAAGTTTTTAGGCTTCAAAGGAACACAAAAACACCATCACTCCTGCACTATATACTCATAAATGTCTTCTAAAGACATATGGTAGCTTTGTGTGATAAATTGTTATTATACTTTGTTATAAATCACATTCGGTGGGTTGGTATCTAGTCAGTTTGGCTTTGAATCAAATCATTCACTTCGATTCTGAATCAAATCATTCACTTCGATTCTGAATCAAATCATTCACTTTGATTCTGAATCAAATCATTCACTTTGATTCTGAATCAAATCATTCACTTTGATTCTGAATCAAATCATTCACTTCAATTCTGAATCAAATCATTCAGACCAATACTGAATCACAACATTCAGACAGATTCTGAATCAAATCATTCACTTCGATTCTGAATCAAATCATTCACTTCGATTCTGAATCAAATCATTCACTTGATTCTGAATCAAATCATTCACTTCAATTCTGAATCAAATCATTCAGACCAATACTGAATCACAACATTCAGACAGATTCTGAATCAAATCAATCAGATAAATTCTGAATCAAATCATACACTTCGGCTCTGAATCAAATCATTCACTTCGATTCTGAATCAAATAATTCAGACCGATACTGAATCACAACATTGAGACCGAATCTGAATCAAATAATTCAGATCGATGCTGAATCCAATCACTCAGACCTATTATGAATCAAGTCATTCAGAATGATTCGTTCACAAATCAGACATTGATACAAAGCTCTCATGAATTATCGCTACTGTACGGCATCAGAGAACTAGTATATAGTGTATGAGCAGTTTTAAGATAGTTCTGCATTATTTTTAAAGATTGAAAGCTTCTGTATTTAAATTTCTCATGCAAAAAACAAAAACAAACAAGAAAGATAGAAAGTCGTGCTGGTTGTGAACGGCATGAGGGTGAGTAAATGATGACAATTGTAGTTTTTTTTTTTTTTTTTAAGTTTCCAGATGCTTCCACAGTGTGTGTCTGAAGCGACAGGGCATCTATATGAATGCCTGCATGAGTCTCCGAGACCCTCGATCGGGACAGCAGGGAAAAGCAACTGTGAACCCGGGCCACTGATAGTCAGTCTCTGATACCGGTGTAAATTACAGTCCTGAGGAAACCCTGCACCCCTCGGTTATCCATCTCACATTTATGATTGCTCCACGCGGGAGGGGCGAGAGAGAGAGAGAGAGAGGGTTTATTCTGTGAAGGACTGATGACACTTTCCCAGAGGGAAAAAGACAAGGAGCGATTATAACAATCGGCCCTCCTTTTCTGGGATAGACGGTCTGATTGTGGGTCTTTAAACGCTCTTTTCTGCCTCCTCCTCTTCCTCTCCTCAATGGCATTTGCCTCTCATGCTGAAGGATTTCTCTCTTAAAGGTCATGTGCCAATGCATTTCCTCGCTTATTCATATTTCACGGAAGAATTCTTAAAAATGAAGTTGCAGATATGAACGGCATTATTTGATTGACATTTGGCATATGGTAAATGCAATTGCCGTGCAAATCAAAAAGAGAGGACGCCAAGAGACCGTTTACATTTTCTCTCGTTTTTGGACAGGTTTGTATGGAAGTGCACGGTTATAAAAACTGTATCTGTGAGGAAGAGTGAAGGAGGTGTAAAGCGAGAGAGACATCTGTGTGATGGTCATTCACTACGATCTAAAGGCAGTGAATTTAATGGTTCCAGTTCCACTAATTCCAATTACTTAATCTAGATTATTTAGGATATTAAAGAAGCGATATGTAGAATTCAGAAACCCTTGTTAAGTGAACTGCAGCCAACAACTCGTATACACGTAACTGGGGTTGGGAATTGAAAATCGATTTTCAATTCTGGAATCGAATACTTGAGGTCAGGAATCGGATACTTGTTATAAAATAAAAAATTTGATCCCTTTTATCGATTCCTTTGTGAGCATTTCAATATGACTTTAAACCATTCAAGCGCGAAACGACTCACGCACTTTTCAGAGAATCAGACCGATTCTGAATCAAATCAATCAGACCGATTCTGAAACAAATGAATCAGACCGATTCTGAATCAAATCATTCAGACCGATTCTGAATCAAATCATTCAGAGCGAATCTGAATCAAATCAATCAGACCGATTCTGAATCAAATCACTCAGACCAATTACGAATCAAATGATTCAGAATGATTCATTCAAATGATTAATTTTTACATATAGCCCCTTTAAATCAGGTATGCTGAACACATATACTAACAGAATGATAAATAAAAATTCAGAGTCAAACTTGACAGAGCCCCAAACTCACAAGGATTGCAAGACAAAAATGACTCGAATGTTCATTCATGTGAATAGCCAATGCTAATCATGATGATAATGACTCTGATGCATTCAGTACATTGCATATTTAATTATATTAGTTCATGAATCTGCGGAAGAACGCAGCTTATTAATGCACATACTGTGTTTTGCTAGATATTATAACACAGCTCAGGTTTCTCTCCGTCTCCTCTGCCTCTCTGAGCTCTTCAACCCCCTGAGGTACAAACATTTATAATTAAGGTCACGTCAGAATCATTTCAGTCACATGACACTCACATATTCCTCTTTTAATTGTGTTTCGGATCAAAGCACTGGCTGGTTTAGGACTCTTCATTAATCTCTCTAATTGTTTGGGCGGTTTAAGCTGAAACTGAGAAAGCAAACAGCAGCTGCTGATACCAGAGATTTCTCAGTGCTCAGTTTCCACACATCATATTGATAAAGAGATGCATCTTTACATGCATCTTCATCTCCACATGCTTGAATTCCTGTTTTTGCTGACGGTGTGGAGGAATTAAAGAGAATGATTCCCAAACATCAAGCTCTTCCCTGCTGATGGACGAGACACACGGACACGACACACAGCTCCTCGTCTGCTGACCGAATCTGCAATACTCTCTGAAACTGGAACACACAGTGATTTATTAACTCTAATAACTTTCATGTGAGACTTCATGAAAAGCTCAGCTGTCGTACATTTTTTATTGTGCTGACGGCATTTATCAGTCGAGGAGAGGCAGATCTGAGGGAGAGAGAAAGAGCGATCGATTGTGCCTGCATTTCATCCTTGTAACCTTGGTTACTGCACACATGTGTGAGGGCAAGCGGCGCACGCACGCACACACACACACACACACACACACACACACACACACACACACACACACACACACACACACACACACACACACGCGTGTGCATCCTTTACATGCATGCACACTTTAACACAACAAGCTTTACTTTAGGTTTCCGGGAACATGCTTTTTTAAATGCACAAGGCACTATTTCCTAATCAATAATCATGGGCAAAAAAACAAACAAACAAACAAACAAACATTGTTGGGACAAACATTGTTTACACTAAAGATTTCTTTTGAAGGAAATTAATACTTCTATTCAACAAGGATGCATTGGATTGATCAAAGTGACATTTAACGCTGTTCTTTTGAACTTTCTATTCATCAAAGAATCCTGAAAAATAAAATGCATAAGTTTCCACAAGAATTTGAAGTGTTTTTAACACTGATAATAAAAATAAATGTTTCTTGAGCATCAAATCATCATATTAGAGTGATTTCTGAAGGATTATGTGACACTGAAGACTGGAGTAATGATGCTGAAAATGCAGCTTTGATCACAGGAATAAATCACACTTTACTATATATTCACATAGAAAACAGATGATTTACATTGGAATAATATTTTAAAATTTTTACTGTATTTATGATCAAACAAATGCAACTTTAATGAGAATAATGATAAAAAATCAGACCTCAAAATCTGAATTTAATCAATCTAACCGCTCTTAAAGGGACAGTTCACCCATTACTTATATTCACCCTTGCAATCCTGTACGACGTTCTTTCTTCTGTGGAACGACGGGAGGGTGAGTATCTTTATTTTTGGGTCAATTAAGAAGCATGTGCATTATTTACAGTAAGTGAGACTCTTTTTTTTTTTTTTTTCTCAACAAAATAGAGATTTTTATGGTTTCAGATCAGAAACTTGGCCAGAATGGGAAATGTCAGGAAATTACAGGAAATGTCAACAGCGCCTCATTAAACTGTGAAATTTGTTTTTTCAGCAAAAAAATTAAATCTGCTCAGATTCGGTGCAGATTAGATGGATGTGTTTATTGTTTTGACAAACATGAAACCGTTGCTTCAAGCACCAAAAATAACATTCTGCTATTTTTAAGCCAATGCATAATGAAGTTCATGCAGCAAAAACTCATTTCAACCTGATTCTGGTTTCTTGCTGAGACTTGAAGCTTTTAAAATAATCCCTACCATTAATATAAAAAATAGTGAAGGGCATCAAAATAAAAGTTTGTGTTAATATATGTGTGTGTACTGTGTATAATTATTTTGTATATATAAATACACACATATGCATGTATATATTTAAGAATTTTTATATATATATATATATATATATATATATATATATATATATATATATATATATATATATATATATATATATTAATTATGTATAAATATATATACAGTATATCAAGCAAATATATACATACATATGTGTGCATTTATAAAAACAAAATAATTATACACAATACACACACATATATAATACATATTATGTAAACACAAACTTTTATTTTGGATGCGATTAATCGGGATTAATATATTAATTTAGTGCCCAGCACTAAAAAAAAATATATATATATAATTTTTGTTGGCTTTGTGTCCCAAACGCCAGCCAACTGTGGACTTTGCTTTGAGAAGACAAACGTCTTCATAACTCTCAGCTGTGCACTAGTCCCTCACGGCTGTTTCTGAGCAGGTGCTGCGAGAAAACCTTCAGTTCACCTTCATAAAACTCACTAAATTTAATCTTGAATCTCTGGTAACATCCGCAGCGAGCGGCCCGGACACCTTAAAATTACCCATTACCCATCTGTGTCCCGACAGCCGTCTCTCCGGGGACGCCGCGGGAAACCTCACTGGAAAACTGTGTTTCTAATGCAGGGACAGCAGTCGAACCTCGTTCAGAACAGGGACTGCATCGCGACCTTTGACCTCCATTTGTTGTGTACAAAGACGAGTAGCTCTCGTCAGAGAATGATCGTGACCTGCTCATGAATCAACCCATCAGAATAGATGCTTTCATTTAATGCTCCTGCTGGAAATGTCACACTATCCCTTCAGGTTATTTGGTGAACAATGAAGTGATAGAATATTACATTTACGCATTTGGCAGACGCTTTTATCCAAAGCGACTTGAATTGCATTGCAAGATACACATTTACATTCTAATCAGTTCTTGCTTTCCCAGGGAATCGAACCCATGACCTTGGCGTTGCAAGCACTGACGCTCTACTGTCTGAGTTTGTTCTCACCCTGTATCTTAACCATCGCCACGATACAGACGCAACGACGAGCATTAATGCCGTTCAAATGTGCGTTTTGTCAAACATTTTGATGCCAAGGAGCCGCAAATATGATGAGATCCGTGTGAGGACCTTCATGGTCCAAAAGCTTTTACATGCGACTTATCCTGCACTGTATAAGAGCGGTGGGAGAAGTAGAGTCGATTTTTCACAAACAAAGTCCATTTCTCACTTAAAAAAATATAGATAAATTATGTACTAGAACTTAGACAAAAATAAAAATAAAATAAATAAATAATAAAATAAAATAAAATAAAATAAAATAAAATAAAATAAAATAAAATAAAATAAAATAAAATAAAATAAAATAAAATAAATAAAAATGATGACATCATGCAGACAGAAATCATGGTAACTCTGAAGGGCTCACACAGTTTTGCATCTGCATATGTTCAGATTGGCTGTGATTGTGTCATTTTAACCAGACTGTAATGTAACTGAAGCTGAACTGTGACAGAATCTGAGGCTCAGTGGACAGACTTCACTGGTCAGCTCTGGTCCCACTGGCAGAGAGCGTTAGAGCCGATCATGAAGCGCTGGTGAAGAATCTGATCCTCTTAGTTCAGAAGATGCTGACATTTCAGGATTAAACTCATGAAGACTAGAATCCCATGAACTGCAAAAACACCACAGTAACTTCCCTCAAAACACACACACACACACACACACACACACACACACACACACACACACACACACACACACACACACACACACACACACACACACACACGCACACACACACACACACACACACACACACACACACACACACACACACACACACACACACACACACACTAGAACAGCTCATACACGGTCTAAAATCCTCAAAGTACCAGTACATACACAGTTTTATAAAGAACTAGAGTACAAAAAACATAAACTATGAGGGAAATTATGAAAGTTCCTTTATGTCATCAGGCTAAAACCATTTTTAATTTTTAATTTGTAATGTAAATTCAGTTTAGTTGTTAGTGAAATTTGTAAATAATAAATAAAGTGAATGAATGAATGAATGAATGAATAGTTAATCCATATATGGTTTGATATTCAATTAAAATTAATATTCTCACTTGAATTAGGTATTGGTAAAAAAAAGAAAGTAAAATTAAACAAAATAAATAGTAAAAAATAAAAAAATTCACGTTACATTACAGATCCTTATGTTGTCCTGGTTTTCTGGGTCCTCAATGTACCAGTACATACACAGTTTTATAAAAAACTAAAGTACAAAAAGTTACATATTTTTGTTTCACAGACAAATTAAAATACGTTTTATACGTTAATGGCTGAATTGGTGATACAGCGTGACCGAACGATAACATTCAGCCACAAAACACTGTGAGAAATACTGTAATAAAACTGAAATCCTGTGAAAACTTCCATAAAGCATCCAATAATATAGCAGGAGGACTACACTGCTCTCTTTAACTGGAATCTGTCTCCATTTTATGTCAGCAATAAATCCGTGAGCACTGAATCTCAGCGAGAGATTGTTAGCCGGAGATCTCCTACTGACATTCTGTTTCAATAAAACAGCACTAATACAATTTTTGGGGGGCGAGTTTTAGTGTGAGATTGTGTCCCTGACAGGTGAATATCAGCCGGAGCGGCAGGGGATCCGCGCTCAATATCTCCCTCAGATCTATCGTAATTGTGGAGGGCCGAGCGGAGGAACCGGCAGATCGGGATATTGCTTTGTATTTCCCCAGAGTCACTGTCGCCTCCTCAAGTCTTTCACTACAGAGAGAGAGAGAGAGAGAGAGAGAGAGAGAGAGAGAGAGAGAGAGAGAGAGAGAGAGAGAGAGAGAGAGAGAGGAGAGAGAGAGAGAGAGAGAGAGAGAGAGAGAGAGAGAGAGAGAGAGAGAGAGAGAGAGAGAGAGAGAGAGAGAGAGAGAGAGAGAGAGAGAGAGAGGAGAGAGAGAGAGAGAGAGAGAGAGAGAGAGAGAGAGAGAGAGGTGGTTCACATACTCATTTGTTAGGCTGAGAACGAGGGATATGAAGAAAAGCCCTGGTGAAAAGAGCAGCTCAACAAAGTTGTGTAGTGAAGCTGGTCAAGCTGGTTTACATGACCCGTCTTTATTCACATTCATCTCTGACATGTGTGAACGGGCTCTCAGTGACACACACACACACGTCTGTTTGAGACGAACTGTCACATAATTACTGCAGGAAAACCACACCTCACAAAACCCTCAGAGTCATAAACATTTTACTATAGAAATACAGTCAATTTCTCACTAATAAAATCACTTGAATGAATGATTGACTGAATGAATGAATGGATTGATTAAATGAATGATTGAATGAATGAATGGATTGATTAAATGAATGATTGAATGATTGAATGATTGAATGAATGAATGAATGAATGATTGATTGAATGAATGAATGAATGATTGAATGATTGAATGGATTGATTGATTGATTGATTGATTGATTGATTGATTGATTGATTGATTGAATGAATGAATGATTGAATGAATGATTGAATGAATGATTGAATGAATGAATGGATTGATTAAATTAATGATTGAATGATTGAAAGATTGAATGAATGAATGATTGATTGAATGAATGAATGAATGATTGAATGGATTGATTGAATGAATGAATGAATGGATTGATTAAATTAATGATTGAATGATTGAAAGATTGAATGAATGAATGAATGATTGATTGATTGATTGATTGATTAAATGAATGATTGATTGAATGATTGAATGATTGAATGAATGAATGATTGAATGAATGATTGAATGAATGAATGAATGAATGATTGAATGAATGAATGATTGAATGAATGATTGAATGAATGAATGATTGAATGAATGAATGAATGAATGAATGAATGGATTGATTAAATTATTGATTGAATGATTGAAAGATTGAATGAATGAATGATTGATTGATTGATTGATTGATTGATTGATTGAATGAATGATTGATTGAATGAATGAATGATTGAATGAATGATTGAATGAATGAATGATTGAATGAATGAATGAATGAATGATTGAATGAATGAATGAATGAACGAATGAATGAATGATTGAATGATTGAATGAATGAATGAATGTTTGAATGAATGAATGAGATAGCTACTAGTAGAAAAAAAATAAAAATTACTAAATCAAATATTGTATTGTCCTCAATGTTTCAGAACATACATAGTTTCATAAAGAACTTGAGTACAAAAAGTCACATTATGAGAGAAATGATGAAAGTTCCTCTATTCCACCATATAAACCCATTTCTTTTCTATTTTTCTAATTGGAGACTTTTTAAAGCTGAACTGCAGTGAAAAGGTTTTGTTCAGACAGGAATCAAAAATCTGATTCTGTGTTGTAATTTAAAATCATTTTAGTTGTTTGTGAGGCTTGTGAATGAATGGATGTAATTTCGGACGTCATCCATAGAGTCAACATGCAAGCCTATGCAATATTAATAGAGTGTGGATAAAACCTGACTTTTCCCAGCATTCATCTTTCTCTCTGCCACACAAACATACTGTACAAACAATATTTCCGCAAACCTTGTTATATGTCATATTTCCCCCACAGCTGCAAATCCACACATTTCCATACTTTAATCCGAATTCTAATTTCTAGAACAACAGTGTTTCCAGATAAGACGTGAGTTTGTGGAAGACAGGATAATCTTGCTCTGGGTGGAGTGGCTCTACTGTAACTACATTAATCCTCACTCTCTCTCTCCCTTCTCCTGCCTCTATAGTTCCAGTTAACATAGAAATGCTCTCATCTCTACGAGACTCTGGAGGAGGAGAGGACGCCATTAAACACAGGCCTATTTTAGCCAATGGGATTAAAAAGAGTTCAGCAGAAGAAGGGTTTAGAAAGTGCTGGAACAAAATCAACACACACTGTAAAATCTAATTAGTTCGACTTACTTAAAAAAAGGATGCAAGCCAATTGCCTTAAAAAAACAAGTAAAGTGAAATAGGAATAGTATGTTGTACTGACAAATGCTTAATTAGTATAGTTCACTTACACACGAGTTCTACTAACTAAAAAAAGAACTGAGAGTGCTTGATAATTTACTTTAAATACATTTTAATTGTTACCATTGTTGTGAATGTGTGACTCAAGCATGGTCAATTGCAAGATTTTATAACAAATATAGAGATTATATCAAATGTAATTTTCTGCTTTTTATTATATCTTCTCTTATAATTTAGATATTTATCTAATTGTTTAGAAGAGAACAGTCCGTTTCTCTTTACACAACCCAATTAAAAGTTTCATGAGGTTATGACATAAGTGTTAGTGTATGATTTAAAATAATCATTCTTTGACATGAAATATAGTTATTTTATATATCATTCATATATAATATTTATTATCTCCCTTCATTCAAAACCAAATAACTGTGATTTCTTGTTGCATCGCTCCATTAATAAGAAGATAATTGCAATAATATCAATAAAGTTCCAAGTGACCAACCAAAGAGAACACTGATCATCATAATGGTGACAAACTAAACGATTTTAGGAAGACCAATATACTTTTTTTTTTCAAAAAAATGTTTCAGTTGTAGTGACAATTGAACATTTAAGATGACTTTGGGAAATTTGTGAAAATTAACTGCAGAAGTGGAGAAAATAGTGACAAGTCTAATAAGAATTGCCTCGCCTCAAAAAACTTTTTTTTTTTTTTGGCTTGACAAAATGGCACTCAAACCAATCAATTAATCTGAACTTGGGTTTTCTGAGTAAAAAAAGGCATAGTATGTGAATAGTACAGATTACTAGATTTTTTTTAATTAAGTTAAGACATTAAGTAAAGTAGTTGGAGTGTGGTAAAGAGAGAAAGCAGTTCAGTAGAGCTTGCAGACACTCGTCCTAAAGGTCTGCAAATGCTGAGAGGAAAGAGGAGACAGAAAGCCTGGACACTAAAGCTCTCGACGAGGATTGGATTGTTTCTTGAAGCCTCATCCGTTCCTCTCAAGCTCAGTGAAGGCGTTTTATATCGGAGTGCTCTCAAATCTCTCGCTGATTAAAAAAACAACACAACACAAGTGTGTAACCAGCATCACAGGAGATGAAGACACAGAACGACAGGTCCTGGGTCTGTGAAGATGACGGATGACCCTGCGTTCAGTGCTGAGACGAGGACAGATCTCAGTTCAGAACAATGAGGCAGGCTGTGTAGAAATGCATTGGGTTAATTAAGATGAAGTAGGACGTCTATCTGCACGGGAGCTGTACAAATAAAAAAACTGATTCAAAATATTAATAAAAGCCATTATAGTGTCTCATTGGTAAAGTAACACTGGGTTTGGTGTTTCCAATGCAATGCAGTGTTTCAATATTAGTTGCATTGTTCAATCCAACATGGGGGCAATTTCCTCCACGTGTTTACTTTCATGTTTTATTTAAAAAATAAACTAATTTATACTACTGTTAAGAATAAAAAGAAAAACAAGTAAATTCTGTATTATTACTCAATTCAAGCGTGTAGAAATAAAAGCGTAAATATCAAAGTTAAAAAATTACTCAACTTTTCTGATATTGGTGTTCCCATCATGCACTAGGTCTTGAATAATTAATGAGGTTGATTTTTCACTGTTTTCCAGCCGTTTTATCATTGCTTTTGTCGTTAGGATTAATAACTTGCCATTTTGTGACATTTGGAGTTCATTTTCTACTCAGAATGACACATTCACACACAAAAACGATTTATCAAATGTTACCGTCTCTGTTCAAGTTCAAACTTCAACTAAATAATATAGTTTTCTTAATTCCATATGTGAAATTTACCTTAAAAATACGCATGCAAAAACTTGGCAAAAAAAATTAAGTAAATTTATTTTACTTAGAATTATTTTATTTCTCAGAATTTTGTGATGCAAAGTCAGAATTGCGAGATGTAAACATGCAATTCTGAGAAAAAAAAGTCAGAATTGCGAGTTTGTTTCCTGCATATCATGCAATTCTGACTTTATAACGCAATTCTGAGAAATACAGTCAGAATTGTGAGATAAAAAGTCACAATTAGCTTTTTTATTTTTTATTCTGTGGTGGAAACAAGCGTTCCATAATTTAATGCATTTATACAAATCTTACTGACCCAAAGCTTTTCAACGGGAGTGTAAAAATAATAAAAAAATGAGTGAAAGAAATGAGCTCAGTGTTTATGATGAGGATGGAAGACATTTGTAGTTTAGTACAAGAAGCCTTTACTTTCATATTCAGTACACACACACACACACACACACACACACACAATGCAGCATGAGGTGTGCTTTCCTGGCAGACACAAACTCAAAAGTCAACAGAGAGGAAGAATATGAATAGAGAGGAAGAAAGGGATAGAAAGAAAAAGAGAAAGGTGGTTTGTGGAGAGTTACTAACAGCCCTCAAGTCAAAGATCCTGAGGTGTGTGTCACACACCAAATAGTTTTTTAGTGTAATGGAAAGCTTGAACAGGCCTGAAGCGTCTCAGAAGAGGACGAATCGTTCATTTGCTTTATAACAGACAGCTTTGCCCTGAGTGTGACAAATGACTAAGAAGGACTATCACAATAAACTAGAGTGAGGAACACTCCAAACTGAAGTGTGTTACACACACACACACACACACTCACTCTGTAATTATGCGAGCGAAGGGTGTAAATGAAACAGGCTGTGCTTTTATCGCTGCTCTCTGTAATTGATTTGCTCGATGTGTGTGTTGCTAATAGCCAGAGGAAACATCTCTGACCCGCCGAAACACACGACGGGGGGGGTTTGATTTGATTTGTCGGGGTTCTGGAACGTTTGCCTCGGCTCGACTTAATCACACGGCTTAATTAAAACCCGTGAGCATGAGGGTTTGGACGGGTGACTCCCTCGCTGCATGCAACCTGTCCGGACCACATCATTAAATAAAGGAAAAACCCCACCGACTAGCACTCGCGGCCATAATTAAGCAGAAAATTGGGCTAATAACGAACGTGTCACGGGTGAGAATGCTATCGGATATTATAAAAAGCCAGGGTTTGTAAAATCAGGGAGAGGTTGTGGAAGGAGCGTTATTTTAGTTTTATTAATATTTTGAATTTTGTAGCTTCTGTTTTTATATTTTTTAGTTGTTTTCAAGCTAATTTTTTGTTTCATTTTTAGTTGGTTTGTGCTTTTGTCATTTTATTCGTTTTTTTTTTTGGTTAATTTTTTTTAAATTGCAGTTCTAGTTACTTTTATTTATTTACATTTAATAATGTTAACGCTTCAAATTAAACTTTTTTCATGCTATTGCCAAAACGCATTTTTAATTTTCATTTAGCTTACATTTTTATCAAATAATATTTTTTATTGTGTTTTATTTCAACTTTATTTCAATTAACAGAAATGTTTTTAATAGGGCTGTCAAGGAATTACAATTTTTCAATCTAATTAATTAGAACTTACACCATTAAAGTCATTATTGTGTAAAATGAGAAATGCATCAAATAGGCATTTCAGAAATATATTTTTAATGTCATTCAACACAGAATTTATTACACACAAACTTTTAGGCTCATTTTTAGTCCAGAAGCACCTGAAGTTGTGATTTTGGTAATTCAGGTAATGCAGTTTGATGGTTTTAATTCAGCACCAGTCTAGTATAGGCAAGAAACAAAATAATTCATTTAAATCCCAATAAATGTGGCGTCTCCAGTGTTTGATTAGAGGGTTAGTTTGCATAACACATTGAAAGCAAGCATAAATTTACACACGGGGAATTGTAAGAGATACAGTGACATAAATCGTGAAGACATCCGAATCTTTGTGCCGAACGCAATGTGCAAACAGAGAATGTTAAATTGCGACTCTGAGCACAGAGGCTGTTTTTATGCATCAAACTGTACATAACACACCATTACTTCTGTTATGACCAGCACATAAGCTGTGTTCTTAAAACCATGCAATGTTTTTTTCCGCCAGACGCTTGATACGCTGCAATATATTAAGCAGTAAATTCTTATTGTGTTTGATTTCACAGCCTCAGATCTGGAGAAGCTGTACACTCTGTTCTCTAGATGAACTGCAATGTATATAAAAGCTGAGATTAGCTTAAGAAAGGCTTAAAAATGGTACCTTTAGGGGTTTTATCTTTATGGGGACATTTAATTTAATATTCAAGAGTATTATTGATCTCCTGCATTGACACCATTATATGAGAACTGAACTGAGCTGGACGAGGACATCACGGTTTTCTCCAGAGCGGCTATATACAGTATATACATATACAGAAATGTTATGTATATATATATATAACATTATAAGATGGATGGATGGATGGATGGATGGATGGATGGATGGATGGATGGATGGATGGATGGATGGATGGATGGATGGATGGATGGATGGATGGATGGATGGATGGATGGATAAAACAACAGATAGAACAATGGATAGACAGAACGATTGATAGAACGTTAGAACAATGGATAGAATGACAGATAGAACAATGGATACATAAATGGATAGATATAACGATGGATGGATGGATGGATAGAACAATAGATAGAAGGATAAACAGAACGATAGAATGATATATATATAAAACTGAACTAAATTAATAACTTTTTTACAACAAAAATGAACCATCACTGAACTTACTTAAGCTGGACTGTGACGCTATTTTCTTATAGAAACAAACTTTGTTGCATTATTTTCCTGTTATCACTTTAAAGCTGCTTTGAAACAATCTGTATTGTAAATACACTTGACTATACACACCCCAAGTATACTATGGTACTGTTTGCAGTGTGAACAAAGCTGAAGTGACTGCCGATCAGACAAATACTACATCAAATGCCACTACATATCACATAACACGTGTTTATTCTGAGAAACCCTCTTTTATTTAATCTGTAAACATTAATTCATGTATGAAGTAAAATAATAAAAAGCTAGCACTACTGTAAATATGAATCAAACCAGTATGATAGGACAACCCAATTTGCTGGGTAAAATGAACCCAACATGTGTTCTGTCCTAAATTTACCCAGCCCTTGGGTTGTTTTTAACCCAGTGTTTTTTAGAGTAAATAATAAAGCCGAAGTGACAGCCGATCAGCTAAAAACTACAACAAACGACACTACATATCATATAACACGTGCTTCTACTGAGAAACCATCAACACAACTGGGTAATCTATTGCCTGTAACTGGAGGCGGCATAATGACCCATCCATCACAGGTTTATTGGAGCACCATTGGCTAAAAGAAGACACCATCTGTGTTCTCCGTCTGTAAGAACAGGTGACGCCAACATCTCTCCTTCTGCTTCTCATCATCTCACTCTCACACAAAACTCAACATCTCAACGCTAACAGGCCCGTAAAATATGAGCATCTCTTGCCATGCTGAGCCCACGCTGGGAACGGACAGATCACTCGACGAAAGAGAAACATCTGAGGTGGAAAGAGGAACAGCACTGACACACGCGACCGGCTGCGACCGGTTCTTCGTTATCAGGACGAGAGGGAGGTGAGCAATTAAGACGGGTAATTACATAAGGGATGACAACAAGATGGAGTGAGAGGGAGAATGGAGGGAGTGTGCACTGCATAAAAATGTCTTCATCAGTAGTTTTGCTGAAGACGAGAGGAAAACGCCACTGGAGTGAGAACAATAGATTTATTGCCAGATGTATTCTTTGAAAAGTCTACGAATCTTAATTTTGCTACTTAACAGGATGGATGGATGGATGGATGAAACAACAGATAGAACAATGGATAGACAGAACAATTGATAGAATGAAAGAACAATGGATGATGGATAGAACGATGGATTGAATGACAGATAGAAC
Source organism: Vimba vimba (assembly GCA_022828995.1). NCBI lineage: Eukaryota > Metazoa > Chordata > Actinopteri > Cypriniformes > Leuciscidae > Vimba > Vimba vimba. The sequence goes on along the minus strand of CM040824.1, from coordinate 2,150,311 downwards.
AATGGATACATAAATGGATAGATATAACGATGGATGGATAGATAGAACAATAGATAGATAGATAGATAGATAGATAGATAGATAGATAGATGTAGATAGATGTATGTATAGATAGAAGGATAAATACAACGATAGAACGATGGATGGATGGATGGATGATAGATAGAAGGATAGATAGAATGATAGAATGATAGAACGATGGATGGATGGATGGATGGATGGATGGATGGATGATGGATAGAATGATGTATAGATAGAAGGATAGATAGAACAATAGAACAATGGATGGATGGTAGATAGAAGGATAGATAGAACGATAGAACGATGGATGATGGATGATAGATAGAAGGATAGATAGAATGATAGAATGATGGATGGATGGATGATAGATAGAAGGATAGATAGAATGATAGAATGATGGATGGATGGATGATAGAATGATGTATAGATAGAACGATGGATGGATGATAGATAGAAGGATAGACAGAACAATAGAACGATGGATGGATGGATGGATGGATAGAATGATGGATAGAATGACAGATACAACAATGGATAGATAGAATGATGATGGATGGTTATAGATTTTCTTTAAAGATGGAGAAGAGACGCGTGTAACTCTGAGTCTCTGAAAGCCTCTCAGTGAAGAGTCTCTAATCTCTCCATGTCTGAGAGTGAGTGAAGGGCTTTAATAACTGCCCCTGTGAAGGGTGTCGATCTTTAACAGGGGGTAAACTGAGCCGGCAGCAAACTACAGTCTCGACCTTCTGGCAATCCTCGTCTCGAAATATTCATAAACCCATTCTTATCAAGGCCCAAACTTATCTAAGCCAATTTGCTCTCCATGAGTCAGTGAGATTCTGATCTGAGATCTGACGAAGAGCAAACTAGACCACAGCGGAGAAGAAGAAACAGCGACTGAACGAACAAAGTAAAACTCACGGTTAGTGATTGCCAAGATGTTGCTATGTGGTTGCTAGGGGATTGGGTCACCGTCCAATGATGCATTTTCATATTTCCGTCGTCATTTACTCTCGTGTGTGTAAGACTTTCCTATTTCAACACTAAATGAGCTGGTCGCTCTTCTTCATGCCATTATAATGAACGGACTAAAGCTTTAAAAATAGACATGATTGTTAGGATTTGATTAAACAGGTTTGTGAACCTGATCAAATGATTCATTGATAAGATCCAACTCAAAATAATGATTGATTCATGAATCTGAATGAGACAAGGGACAAAAAAGTCCATTTTTATCCGTTTCTCACATAACTGTCATGGCTTTATGGATTAAAGCATCATATATGTTAGCTTTATTAATATTTTGAATTAGCTTTAGTTTCATGTTCATTTAAGTTTAATTTCTAGTAATTTAGTAAATGAAAATGAGAAATGTTGCCTTGGCAATAAACTTAAATAAGTTTAAGTTGAAGCAATACAATTATTAACTTAAAACTGAAACAAAACAAAACAAAATTAAACCTGATTAGTAATATTTAAAAATAAATAAAATGACAAAAGCACATCAGTTTTAGTTTTTCAACTAATATTTAAAATAAAATAATAAATAATTGATTATTTAATAAATAATTCATTTAATTTAATTTAATTTAATTTAATTTAATTTAATTTAATTTAATTTAATTTAATTTAATTTAATTTAATTTAATTTAATTTTCAGCTTTATTTCAATTAAAAGAAATGCTTTTAATAGTTTTAATTAACGGTAATAACCCTGACCAGTTTAATGATATTATGGTAATGAATTATATTAATATTAAATGACTAATGAAATAAATAATTAATTAATATTTTAAAATAGCTTTTTAGTTCTTTTTGAATTTAGAACTGCTTTGAAAAAGGTCTTCAAAATCTTGTTTTTTCACTGAAGTCAGTCATACATGAAAATGTTCATACTTATCTGAACTATCCCTTTAAGAATTTTGCATCGTGTCATAAGCATATATAGTCATCTCTTTCTTAAAAAACAAATAAACACTTAATATTTAAAGCAAGAAAAGTGCAAAGTTTGCTTCATACAGTGTGTGTATAACGAGCCGGACAATAATCACTCCTCATGGCGCTCGAACCGAGAGGAGGAAAGACATATTTTGGGACGCAATTAAATGTGTAATGGCACCAATTATAGTTAATGATGGATTGTTGATCAGTGCACAGCAATTCTTCAGAGAAGGAATGGATGATGGGATGTGTGTGTGTGTGTGTGTGTGTCGGCACAGCAGGGAGAGTGCGTTCAATAGTCCGGTGAAAGGCCACAATCAGACTGGTTGAAACAGCAGAGGTGGAGCGCAGCATTGACTGAGAGGGGGAAATTAGCTCTATTTGTTCAAAAACTCTGTGGCCATTTATCCAGGAGCTCAGACAGATGTGTATGTGGTTTCCAGAGGTCAGCGCTTCAGCGAGTTCTTATGGCATATCGTGCCAAAAAGCAAAGGGTGAAGAAGAGTGCAATGCTGAAGCTGAACGCCTGGAAGACCAACTGAACAATGCTTTCTCGACGCTGATTATTGCACAGCTAATGCACACGTTTTCATCGTCACGGCACGAGAAAAACACGTTTAATGCGGTTTATCTCCAGAAGGGACTGTGATATACAGGTGATCATTTCACTCTGTTCTGGGAGATCTGATCAAAACTGAACAGCACTAAATGGGTGAAACGGTCAACATATTGTCCCAGTCATATTTCACGCCAAAATAAATAGTGAATAAAGAGATTTAAAGCTACAATATGTAATTTTTTTTTTTTTCGCCGCTAGGGGTCGCTAACCTCTTACAATAACAAAGGCGTAGATTGATGACGCATAAGCGGAATGATGGGACTTGCTGTCGTGCCGAAGGATCTAATAATGTTTATGGATGAGTGAATACACTGATGTTTTTAACATGACTGATGTGAAGCAGATCGTGAGACTAGCAGTGAAAGGAACAAGGACATTTCATTCTACCGAACTAACTTTCCCGCTATAGTGCGGAATAATACTCACACAGGGCAGTTTATTAGACGAATGAAACTTGTGTGGTAACGCGGCGCTGTTTCACTTGCTCTACACTAAACTGCATTTGAGTGTGTTAAAGTTATAATGTTATTCTATGTGTGAGTTTGTCTGTATGAGACTAGCAGTGAGCGAGATCAACATTAGAATAACAGACTGATCATATTCTAACTTTTCATCAAGCTGAGCTATATAACATTGATTAGTTTTATGTACATTTGCTCACCTGTCTAATAACGCTCATGCAAGAGCGTATTGTACAATGGAAGTACAACAACTTAAAAAATATATAACACTGTGCAAGTGTTTTTTGGATATTTTGTTCTTAATTTATTAAAATTAATATAATTTATTACATTTTTATTAAAACATGAGATGATCATTCTCATATTCTCATCACTTTAAAACAACCCCCCCCCCCCCCGGATTATTTAAACTGAAAAATAAATATTTAACTAAAAATATAAATATTATAAATATTTAAATATAAAAATATAAATATTTAATATTAAATTACAATAAGTTATTTCATCATTGAAAATATAGGAAAATAACCAAAAACTTAAATAGCCTATACTTTGTTAGCCCAAAAAATTATGATACGAAGAACACACATCTGAAGTTCATAGCAAAAAAATAAAAAATAATAATTTCTTGCTCAATATTTTTGTCTTACTTTTCATAAGAAAAATTAGGGTCAGAAACATAAACTTCATTTAAAGGGAAAACGAGATTTTTCTGATCCCATTGAGATATTAGTTTTAGTTTTAAGCATAAACTCACTTCATTTCTTTATTCTTTCCCCAGAAAACAAGACTTAATATCGTCAGTCATTGTGCTTCTCCAGTAAATGCATCTTGATTTAAGAATCTTTAGATATTTGTGCTGGAAAACACGAGAGAAATACCGAGAAAGAACATCATGTTTTGCAGTGTTTAAAATATAACCTCAACTTAAATAACCTCAACCCAAGCCTGAAAGAAGTAGTTATATATATATATATATATATAGAAGCAATATTGAGCTGACGTATGCTTTTCTAAGGTGTAAACAGAGCCAGCGAAACACCTCAGGTAAACCTTCACATCCCATAATAACATCCCTGACACAGTCACTTTCTCCTCACCATTCCTTCGCTCTGTTTTAGGACATTCCTCTCAAAACGCCTGAACTAATAAGGCGGCACCATGATGGTTTTTGTGCATGCTTCATAGTCTTATTTCAAGTACCTTTGAGTATCAAAGGCCATTGGCAAATGAATATGGCAATCATACAGTACCAAAGTATATTTCAAAAGTGTATTACCTTCTGATAGTTCCACCACTTTACCTTTTCATAAGTGTAATATTGGACTGCAGGAAAGCTCAAATTACAGAGCTCAAGGGCCCCTTTCAGAAACCGAGGCCAGTACATAACATGGACAGGTAATAGGCATTTTCTTAAGAAAGGTGCAGTAACCTGCTATCACAGCCATGCGAAAGACATTTCTACCACCTCATTCATCAAAACAGCTTTTAAAAGTTAATTTAAACGTGTAAATCTGCCTTCATAAAATTATTACATGCCTTCAGTATGTTAACTTTCTACAAATATACTTATTCAAAAACACAAATTCACTTTAATTCATCTATAAAGTCAAGAACGGTGCTAATTAGATGCATCGTATTAGGAATTAGCCAGTTTTATTGCAATTAGATTGAACACAGTTTGAATATGCCACAAGTGGCTTCATGATTAATAAATAAATATTATGTTATGCCCCTTTACAAAGTGTTGATGTTGTTTTCAGGCTCTACTAGAACAGGTTTTCCTGCTTGAATGTTGATTATTTTCCTCATATTCTCCATTGTTGCGGCTCCTCTCTTCCCAGTCTGTCAGTAACGCTCTGTTTAGCTCCTGTCTCTATGAAGCCCCTCCTTCTGAAAAGCACACTGTGCTCTGATTGGTGGCTGGAGCAGTGTGTTGTGATTGGTCGAAAGCTTCGAGTGTGTTTGGGAAATGTCCCGCCCCTTACCATAACCGCCAGTTTAACACACTACTAACTAACTCAACCAGGCCCCGCCCCTTTATTCTGCGCATGAATTATTATAATGAGGAATATTGTGACGTGTTCGTTCCCGGAAGAAACTCAAGACTACAATGGAGGCGTTTCAGGAGTTCAGAAACACTGACACTGATATAGAGAAGAACTGGAGATTATTCATCCTCAAACAACAACATTACACACTAGAGAGAGATGGAAAAAGCCATAATAGGTCCTCTTTTATATAATTCTAGTGTTCTTTTCTGTTACATTACATGGAAAATAAGTTTAGATTGCATCATATGTGTGTGAAGAACACAACTTTAGCGTTTCGTAAAGGTTAAAAGATCTCTTTTGATGAACTGCCTTTGCTTTTTCATGCTCAAACAGCAACAAACCCTTCAGTGAATTAACGCATTTACTGATTAAACGTCGTTTCACAATAAACGTTTTACACCTAAAACACCGCGAGCAAGCGACACGGCATGACAAAACTCACATGAAACATGTGACGTGCGACAATCCTGAAACACTGAAACACACTGACACCAAATACAGACAAACCAAACATTATTCACACACCAGATTTAATGTTTGATATTGTTTTACTAGTGTAATCAGGACACTATAGTTCATTTATGTAAGTGAGGAGAGCAAAATAAAGTAAACTGTGACATATTATACCCAAATATTCTTCATTCAGTGACTACCAGTGAAATCTATAAAAAATTGGGAGCAAAAATGATTGGGACACTTTGAGCTGATCATGTTTTGCTGAAGTGTGTTTTCTTTAATTGCTAATGCTCTTTTTACACACAGACTGAACAAAATGAAGCATTGCTTGGTGATTGGTTGAGCTAAACTGGTATTCTCTAATTGTGTAGTTAAATTTAACAGCTGACAGATATTTAACATAATTCATGTGTGAGACAGTCTAACAGAAGGACGGACAAAACCAGTCAAATATCAGCTGAGTTCATAACTCTGAGTTCTGCTCATATTGTATCACCATTTTCTAAACTATAGCGAATAAACTGTGATAATGTGAGGAATGTTGAAGGTGTCTGAATAAATGTTGGTTTGACTGTATCTTAATCCAAGCTAAAGATGGCGATCTCGAATCAAACACTCACGCGATCTTATACCTAAACGACAGCGAATCGCTTGTGTCTATTAAACATTTGTGACTCTGGACCACAAAACCAGTCACATGGCTCAATTTTTTGAAATTGAGATGTATACATCATGTGGAAGTTGAATAAATAAGCTTTCCATTGATGTATGGTTTGTTAGGATAGGACAATATTTGGTCGAGATACAACTATTGTAAATCTGGAATCTGAGGATGCAAAAAAATCAAAACATTGAGAAAATCTCCTTTAAAGATTGTGCAGCATTCACTCACAGAAATACATGTTTTATATATTTACGGTAGAAAATGTACAAAATATCTTCATGGAACATGATCTTTACTTAATATCCTAATGATTTTTGGCATAAAAGAAAAATCAATAATTTTGACCCATACAATGTATTGTTGGATATTGCCACAGATAAACCCGTGCGACTCGAGACTGGTGACGTGATCCAGGGTCACATATGACAAAATCACAGAGAGACAGAGAGAGCAGACGTGAACACAACACACGTGAACACCACACACGTGAACACCACACACGTGAACACGTGAACACAACACACGTGAACACAACACACGTGAACACAACACACGTGAACACCACACACGTGAACACCACACACGTGAACACCACACACGTGAACACACGTGAACACCACACACGTGAACACCACACACGTGAACACCACACACGTGAACACACGTGAACACCACACACGTGAACACACGTGAACACCACACACGTGAACACCACACACGTGAACACACGTGAACACCACACACGTGAACACAACACACGTGAACACAACACACGTGAACACCACACACGTGAACACAACACACGTGAACACAACACACGTGAACACAACACACGTGAACACACGTGAACACCACACACGTGAACACAACAGTCTCTCAGACACACAGTCTCATTATATTTTAGTGTTACAAATATTCATATTATCACAGAAGTACAGGGATAAAAGTTAATAGTGTGTATATATAAACACAATACAAACAAATGTTAAAGATGTCTGAACACATTTATGTTTGACTGTATATATATATATATATATTATATATAAATAAATATGTCATACACAGGCCTCTGAGCTCGGGCCGGCTCCTCAGCTTTAATGCCACAGTATTGATCCTGCTGGTCTGCGGCCGATTGCTGGGAAACTGATGGACAGAGTGAGTGTGTGTGTGTGTGTGTGTGTGTGTGTGTGTGTGTGTGTGTGCATCCTGGCGTCGGGGAGCCGGAGAGCTGCTGGTTTTGCAGACAGAGCGGAACCGGCCCGATGCGTTTCTAATGGCACTGTTGCTCTCTGGAAACTGATGTACGAAAACTCAAACCTCCAGCCAGTTCATTTCTCATTTCTAATCCAGACAATTCTACGCTGTTCCTCTTCACGGACCGGATGGCTGCACCTGACTAACCTCCAGGGAAAATCATTCCCAGATTTATCTGTCCGGAGTGGACCGTTGTTACAGCTTACTGGATCATGTATCAGTTTTTCTTTTTCTTTCAGAATATTATTTTTAGTATTTACATATGTTTCAGAAAAGGTCGTACTGGCGAAGCTGTGCTGTGCTTTTCACAATACTAGGAAAGATTCGTGCATCTTTGATCAATTCTGTTCCTGTTGCAAAGATATACAGTATAATCATGCACTAAGAGTTCTTAATGTTTTTGAAAGAAGTCTCTTCTGCTCACCAAGGCTGTAATTATTAATACAGTAAATATATTCCAATGTAAATCATCTGTTTTCTATGTGAATATATAGTAAAGTGTAATTTATTCCTGTGATCAAAGCTGAATTTTCAGCATCATTACTCCAGTCTTCAGTGTCACATGATCCTTCAGAAATCACTCTAATATGATGATTTGATGCTCAAGAAACATTTATGATTATTATCAGTGTTAAAAAAAGTTTAATATTTTTGTGGAAACAGTGATGCATTTTTTTTTAAGATTCTTTGATGAGTAGAACAACATTTATTTTAGAACAGTATAAATGTTTTACAGCCAATTTTGATCAATTTAAACGTCGTACTGTAGCATTTCTCTCTCCCTCTCTCTCTCTCTCTCTCTCTCTCTCCCGCTCTCTCTACCTCTCTACCTCTCTCTGTCTCTCTCTCTCTCTCTGTCTCCCTCTCAATTCAATTCAATTCAAATTAGCTTTATTGGCATGACTGTGTAAAATAGCACAATATTGCCAAAGCAATAGACATATACAAACATATACGCACAGGTAGATAAAAAAAAGTGAACAATAAAACATAACATTTCCATAAGCATAAATATATCACAATGAAAAGAAAAAAAAAAGTCCAGAGAGCAGTTTAAGGGAAGAGGGTTCAGCCCTTGTCCCTCATAGTTGAGTCCCAAAATAGATAAATAGCCCTGGATAAGATGCAGTAGGCATTTTTGAGGAAAAGTACTTCAAGTGTTGTTTCTATATGATTTTTAGGTGCTGAATCCATTTCTGCCGTATAACAAGTTGTAAACATCACTGTTTTGGCATAAACAATAAAAACAAAATGGCTGCCAAAAAAAAGAAAAAAACGTTTTAATGCATTTATTGCAGTTTAAACATTAAACATTAGAACTAAACTATGCATTCTCAGAATATTTAAACATGTAAACAATGAAAAACAACATTAACATGAAAGGGACAGTTTTTAATGGCTGCTGGAATTATGCCAAGGTACCAAGGTACACTGGGAAGCATATCTCAGTGGAAATATGCAATTATGCCCAGCCCGAAGGGGGGGACTTGGGATACACATGACCCCAGGGGGCTGCATATTGAGAATCACTGGGGTGTCCAGCCGCAGGTGGAATATTTCAAACCCAGGGGTGGCAAGGTGGCTTGCCGAGGGAAAGACACATGCTCAGAGAGGCTTACAGTGGACTACACACGTGGGGGTCGCCCAGAGGCCGTGTTAGGTGTCGCCCAGCCTGCAGCTCTACAAATGTCTGTTAGCGAGGCGCCATGCGCTAGAGCCCAAGAGGATGCCACACTCCGGGTGGAGTGGGCCGTCACACCAAGGTGGCATGGTCGACCTTGCTGCTGGTAAGACAAAGCAATGGCGTCCACTATCCAGTGAGACAACCTTTGCTTGGAGAGAGCCTTTCCCTTCAGCTTCCCACCATGACAGAAAAAGAGCTGGTCTGAAGTCCTGAAACAATGCATTCTGTCTACGTAAGTATGGAGGGTGCGTACTGGACAGAGCAGTGCCAAGGCTGGGTCTGCCTCCTCCAAGGGCAGCGCTTGCAGGTTCACCACCTGGTCTCGAAAGGGTGTGGTGGGAACCTTGGGCACATATCCAGGCCGGGGTCTCAGGATCACGTAAGAGTTAGCCGGTCCAAATTCCAGGCACGCTTCGTCAACCGAAAATGCCTGCAGGTCCCCTACCCTCTTGATGGAGGCCAATGCAACCAGGAGCTTCATTGACAGGAACTTAAGCTCCACTGATTGCAGAGGCTCAAAGGGAGCACTCTGCAGGGCAGTTAGAACCACTGAGAGGTCCCAAGAGGGAACGAGAGGAGGGCGAGGAGGATTCAGTCTCCTCGCTCCTCTCAGAAAACTGATGATCAGGTTGTGCTTTCCAGTGGACTTACCATCAACTGCATCATGATGTGTGGCAATGGCGGCACCATACACTTTCAGGGTGGAGGGAGACAACCTTCGCTCCAACCCTTCTTGCAGGAAGGAAAGCGCGACACTGATCGGGCCTTTCGTGGGTTCTTGAAGTTTAGAAGAACACCAGTTGACGTTCCACTTCAACGCATAGGCATGTCTCGTGGGCGATGCTCTAGCGGAAGTGATGGTAGCCACCACCGCTGGTGATAGGGTACTCAAACCTGCCTCGTCCCGTCCAGGAACCACACATGGAGGTTTCAAAGATCGGGATGAGGGTGCCATAGGGTGCCCCGTCCCTGAGAAAGCAGGTTCTTTCTCAGAGGAATTGGCCAGGGAGGTGCTGTCGCGAGGAGTACTAGTTCTGGGAACCAGGTGTGGTTGTGCCAATACGGGGCAACCAAAATTACCTGCTCCTCGTCCTCCCTGATCTTGTGCAAAGTCTGCGCAAGAAGGCTCACTGGGGGAAACGCATACTTGCAGAGGCCCCACGGCCAGCTGTGCGCCAGTGCATCCATGCCGAGCGTGCCCTCGGTCAGAGAATAAAACAGGTCGCAGTGGGACGAGTCGTGGGAGGCAAACAGATCTACCTGTGCGTCCCCAAACTGATCCCAAATCAGCTGAAACGACTGGGGATGGAGTCTCCATTCTCCAGCGAGAGGCCGAAACCGAGACAGATCAGCTGCACGGTTCAGGTCTCCCGGGATATAAATGGCTCGAAGCGACCTCAGATGCTTCTGACTCCATATGAGGAGGTGGCGGGCGAGTTACGACATACGGCGGGAGCGCAGACCACCTTGTCGGTTGATGTACGCTACTGTGGCGGTATTGTCTGATCGGACTAATACGTGTTGACCCCTGAGCAACGCACAGAAGCGGTGCAGGGCGAGACGTACAGCCTGCAACTCGAGGCAATTGACATGCCAAAGGCGCTGGGGTCTTGTCCAGGAGCCCGCGGCAGCATGTCCATTGCACATGGCGCCCTAGCCCATTGTGGAGGCATCTGTTGATACAACAACATGCCAGGAAACTCGTTCTATGGGCACTCCAGCCCATAGAAAACTGAGGTTCGTCCACGGGGTGAAGGTCTGACGGCAGGTCGAAGTCACTGGGACTCTGGGAGCGTGCCGTGTTGCCATGCCCACCTCGGGACTTGATCGCGAAGCCAAAGCTGAAGCGGTCTCATATGAAGCAAACCGAGCGACGTTACTGCGGCTGCGGATGCCATATGCCCCAGGAGCCTCTGAAATAGTTTCAGTGGAACCGCACTCTTGCCCTCGAACTGACGAAGGCAAGTTAGCAGTGACTGCGCGCGCTCGCTCGTAAGCTGCGCGCACATGGCGACCGAGTTGATTTCCATACCGAGAAAAGAGATCCTCTGCACGGAGCAGAGTTTGCTCTTCTCCCAGTTGACCCGAAGGCCCAGACAAGCTAGGTGCCGGAGCACTAGGTCCCTGTGTTCGCAAACCTTGTCTCGAGAGTGAGCTAGGATCAGCCAGTCGTCGAGAGGAACAAGGGCTGCCTCGACAACCTTCGTGAAGACGCGAGGAGACAGGGCTAGCCCAAAAGGGAGAACCGCGTACTGGTATGCCTGCCCCTCGAATTATATATATATATATATATATATATATATATATACTGGTATGCCTCATTTGCATATGTAAACATGACATTTCAGAAAACTTGTAATACAAAAAATGTCTGTCTCTATGTAAGTGAAAAACTGGAAAGGTTTTATGGTGATATCTATAACTTAAAAATTTTACCCTATCCACCTGTAGTGTTTCGGCTGTGAATAATGCACCTATTGTTTCAATAACAATTACAAGAAAATGGGACCCTTATTTCAATGTTATACGGTGGATCCTTATTCAGGAGACATTGAACTTTCTAAAAATGTGGTATAACAACTTTTCCTCAAAAATGCCTACAGGGTTACACAATCTTGAAGATTCGGACCTGACGAAGACACACACTGCGCTGCCAGGAGAACACACTCTTCTTTCTCTCCCAGAATATAAGACAGTTTGTCTGTGAGGCTCGCTTGTTGGAACTGGGGTAAAATCTGAGCTATTAGTGTGAAATAAGAGTCTCTGATGTGTTTGTACTTGCTGCACTGGGTGAGGAAGTGCAGCTCGTCCTCCACGACTCCATCAGTGCAGTGTGAACACAGTCTGAGCTCTCTGGCTCTCTCTCTCTCTCTCTCTGTCTCTCTGTCTCAGTGCAGCTCGTCCTCCACGCCTCCATCAGTGCAGTGTGAACACAGTCTGAGCTCTCTGGCTCTCTCTCTCTCTCTCTCTGCCTCTCTGTCTCAGTGCAGCTCGTCCTCCACGCCTCCATCAGTGCAGTGTGAACACAGTCTGAGCTCTCTCTCTCTCCAGCTCGGCTTGTGTCGGCCCGTCTCCACACACAGACTGTGGTCACTAATGCGATACTTCGTCAGGAGCTTTCTCTGACCATAATTACTGATATCGGTCAGGTATGGGGCCAATTTATAATCAGACTTTATTTTGTGGAAGTATTTTAATTTATTTACTTCTGTGACCTTTATCTGCCAATCTTGTATGTATTCTTCTTTGGTTATGTTCCCTATTTCTTTTACTTTTGAGTGTCTGAACTGAGTTGTTGGATTAAGTTGGTGTTTTTCCACTAAATGTGTCATGGGGTCGCTCTCAGGGTGTCCTGCCCTGTGTCTGAGAGCGCAGTGATGGTAACTCTCTGTCTGCGCGTCTGATAGATGGAACCAGAACTTTGCGGCTCTCTTCTGGATCTCAGATAGGAGAGGGAATCTGCCTAATTCTGCCCGGCAACCCAGACTCGGAGCGTTTCTGTGAGTTCCCAGGATGTTCTTGCAGAACTCGAGGTGGAAAGTTTCAACAGGGGTTTGTCCCAGGAATCGTAATTTAGTTTAAATTTGGGGCCCCAGATTTCACAGCCGTAGAGGAGGATGGGTTTGATGATGCTGTCAAAGATTTTCAGCCACAGTTTAATGGGTGGGTTAAATTTGAACAGGGGTTTTCTAATAAGCCCTACGTGCTTTATCAGTCAGATCTTTCATTGCAATGTCAAACTTTCCAGAAGCTGAGATTGTCAGACCCAAATAATTATAACAGGTGACATGGTTAAGAATGGTTCCCCCAAGTGTAAATGTGTATTTGTTGTCAGTAAGGCGAGGTTTCTCTCTCTCTCTCTCTCAATTCAATTCAATTCAATTCAATTCAAAGGGGCTTTATTGGCATGAAAGTTTTTGAAACAATGTTGCCAAAGCATATACAAAATATACAAATAAAATATATACGTAATATATACAAACATAATAAAACAGTTATATGAACAATAAAATAAAAAATAAAAAACATATAGCAATGTTCTTATATAGTAATAACTTTACTATATATAAGTTATGAAACTTAACACAATGTTTGGATATATTTGTGTGTCGGTCACTCACTGCCCCTCAGGTTGTGGCATGTTTGTACATATTGGGCAGCAAGATAAGTTCTGTCTCCTTCTCCCAGGAGAAAGTTTAATTTAGAAATTTCATTCAGGTCTTTGAAGTTTGGGATTATATGGTTAAATTTGTTAAAGTAAAGGTTCCTTGTGTCTTTGAACGCTTCACATTGTAGGAGAAAGTGCATCTCTGTCTCAACCTCACCTGTCAAACAGTGATCACACGTTCTGCTTTCTTTTGGTTGCCATGATTTTTTGTGTCTTCCTGTTTCAATTGACAATTTGTGATCACTGAGCCTGTACCTGGTTATGATCTGTCTCTGCTTTCCATCTCTGACAGTAGAGAGATATTCTGCTAATTTATAATCTCTTTTTAGGGTCAAATAACATTCTAGTCTACTTTGGCTTTTAGTTTCTTCTTTCCAATGTTCCAGATAGGTTTCTTCGCATTGTGCTATGATTTGCTTGACTCTGATTGGTGTTCGGGAGGCAGTGTTGTTCTGAGGCTGCTCAGACTGTCTCTGACGTGGGTCAGTTTGCCTCAGTACCGACTGACATAGGGGACTCTTCTCTGGGCTCAGCTCTTGGGTTCGGAGGGCTTTGGAGTGAAGCGTGTCTTGGGGGCTGGATTTCAGGTGGTTAAAAAAGTTGAGTGTTCTCTTTTGGATGTTAATTATCAGTGGGTATCTGCCTAATTCTGCTCTGCATGCATTTGTTGGTGTGTTTCTGTGTACGTGTAAAATGTATCTGCAAAATTCTGCATGAAGAGATTCTGTTGGGTGTTTGTCCCAGCGGGTATAGCTCTGATGACTGAGTGGACCCCATATTTCACTACCGTACAGTGCAATGGGCTGGATGACACTGTCAAATATTTTAAGCCAGATTTTAATTGGTATTTGGAAGTTATAAAATTTTCTCTTAATTGCATGTATAGCTCTTCGAGCTTTTTCTTTTAGTGCATTCACTGCCATGTTGAAACTCCCTGATGCTCTCCCTCTCTCTCTCTCTACCTCTCTCTCTCTACTTCTCTCTCTCTCTCTCTCCCTCCCTCTCTCTCTCTCTACCTCTCTCTCTCTCTACCTCTCTCTCTCTCTCTCTCCTCTGCTCAGGGACAACACTGTCCACATATCATGTCATCTATATGTACGTGTGCACATTTTTTCCATATATCTAGGAGTCTCAACCTTTCATTACTAGAATGCAGCAAAAGCTTCACCGTCCTTGAAACACTAACATGCACATATACACACAAACACATTGCTCTCTCCCCTCTTTTTTTGCGAGATATCGTGACCTCTCCATGACCTTGGCATTCACAGCCGCGCTGGAAGATGCGGAGAAGAGCAAAGCAAAATGCCACAGCTAAGATTAGCCTCATACTTCTAGTACAGAACATGGAAACTGAAGTGGAAATGTAAGTAGGAAGCTCTCGATTTCTCATGTCAAGGGGATTTTAATCGGTAGTGGGTGGAAGGCTGCTGAAGAAATTATCAAATCATCATGAGATAAAAATGAAATCATGAGATGTTCAGCTTCAATGAAGATGGTTGTGCTGGAAAATTGCATGTTAATGAGCAGCGACGGTCAATCAGAGGAACAGAAGCGTTCTGAACCCTGTACACTGCCATTAATGTTAGTCATGAACATCTACACACAACATCAGCTTTGTGCACTCTGAAGAAATCTTGGGTTATTTTTTCTACCCAAATCCTGGGTTGAGCCTTTTGGGTCATTTTGTTTGGGTTATTTTATCAGTGTTTGGGTTATTTTATCAGTGTTTGGGTTATTTTATCAGAGTTTGGGTTATTTTATCAGTGTTTGGGTTATTTTATCAGAGTTTGGGTTATTTTATCAGTGTTTGGGTTATTTTATCAGAGTTTGGGTTATTTTATCAGAGCTTGGGTTATTTTATCAGTGTTTGGGTTATTTTATCAGTGTTTGGGTTATTTTATCAGTGTTTGGGTTATTTTTTCAGTGTTTGGGTTATTTTTTCAGTGTTTGGGTAATTTTTTCAGTGTTTGGGTTATTTTATCAGTGTTTGGGTTATTTTTTCAGAGTTTGGGTTATTTTTTCAGTGTTTGGGTTATTTTATCAGTGTTTGGGTTATTTTTTCAGTGTTTGGGTTATTTTATCAGAGTTTGGGTTATTTTATCAGTGTTTGGGTTATTTTATCAGAGTTTGGGTTATTTTTTCAGTGTTTGGGTTATTTTATCAGTGTTTGGGTTATTTTTTCAGTGTTTGGGTTATTTTATCAGAGCTTGGGTTATTTTATCAGTGTTTGGGTTATTTTATCAGAGTTTGGGTTATTTTATCAGTGTTTGGGTTATTTTATCAGAGTTTGGGTTATTTTTTCAGAGTTTGGGTTATTTTTTCAGTGTTTGGGTTATTTTATCAGTGTTTGGGTTATTTTATCAGAGTTTGGGTTATTTTATCAGAGTTTGGGTTATTTTATCAGTGTTTGGGTTATTTTATCAGTGTTTGGGTTATTTTATCAGAGTTTGGGTAATTTTTTCAGTGTTTGGGTTATTTTATCAGTGTTTGGGTTATTTTATCAGTGTTTGGGTTATTTTTTCAGTGTTTGGGTTATTTTATCAGTGTTTGGGTTATTTTATCAGAGTTTGGGTAATTTTTTCAGTGTTTGGGTTATTTTATCAGTGTTTGGGTTATTTTATCAGTGTTTGGGTTATTTTTTCAGTGTTTGGGTTATTTTATCAGTGTTTGGGTTATTTTTTCAGTGTTTGGGTTATTTTATCAGTGTTTGGGTTATTTTTTCAGTGTTTGGGTTATTTTTTTAGTGTTTGGGTAATTTTTTCAGTGTTTGGGTTATTTTTTCAGTGTTTGGGTTATTTTATCAGTGTTTGGGTTATTTTTTCAGTGTTTGGGTTATTTTATCAGTGTTTGGGTTATTTTATCAGTGTTTGGGTAATTTTTTCAGTGTTTGGGTTATTTTATCAGTGTTTGGGTTATTTTTTTAGTGTTTGGGTTATTTTATCAGTGTTTGGGTTATTTTTTTAGTGTTTGGGTTATTTTATCAGTGTTTGGGTTATTTTTTCAGTGTTTGGGTTATTTTATCAGTGTTTGGGTTATTTTTTCAGTGTTTGGGTTATTTTATCAGTGTTTGGGTTATTTTTTCAGTGTTTGGGTAATTTTTTCAGTGTTTGGGTTATTTTTTCAGTGTTTGGGTTATTTTATCAGTGTTTGGGTTATTTTTTCAGTGTTTGGGTTATTTTTTCAGTGTTTGGGTTATTTTATCAGAGTTTGGGTTATTTTATCAGTGTTTGGGTAATTTTTTCAGTGTTTGGGTTATTTTTTCAGTGTTTGGGTTATTTTATCAGTGTTTGGGTAATTTTTTCAGTGTTTGGGTTATTTTATCAGTGTTAGGTTATTTTTTCAGTGTTTGGGTTATTTTATCAGTGTTTGGGTAATTTTTTCAGTGTTTGGGTTATTTTTTCAGTGTTTGGGTTATTTTTTCAGTGTTTGAGTAGATTTTGTGTTACCCAGCTCCTGAGTCAGACGTAACAACCCAGGAGTTGAGTTATCTATCGCTGGCTTTTTGTGACCTCTTCAGGAGAAAGCAGTGCAGATTGCTCTGTGTCGTCGGTAAAATACAGGTTTGTGTAAATTTTTTGTATCTATAAATTCGTTATTATTCTGTGTATCGTTTAATTTAATGCAAAAGCAACATACAGGGGCGTGATGTGAGTCTCCTAAACGAGTGTCGCGCCGGCCTTTTCGCGTGATGGTGATTGTAAATGATAAATGGTAAATGATTTTATTCAAAAAAAGATACAGAATATAAATGCTTAGAAAGTTAATATATGTTGTCAGAACTGCACACGTTTGTGGACAGGTTATGGAGTCACAGCATATTTCGGCTGAACACGACACGAGATCCGGTCAGGATCAACAGGACAACAGAGACTGGTCCATTACACTTAATTACTTCTAAATGTTTCATTTTTACTTCTAATATTTGTCAAACAAGCTTAAATGTACGCATTATGTATTCAAAACTATAGAAAATATGATATACTGTAAAATATGATCAAAAACCAAGGAATTATCATTCAAACAAGTGGTTGTGTGGAGTATATATAGGCCTATATATGATATAATAATAATAATAATAATAATTTATTATATAATAAGACATTATAATAATAATAATAATAATAATTAATGTATAAAGTAAAAAAAAAAAAAAAAAAAAAAAAAAAAAGGAAAAATGAATCAACCCAATTTGCTGGGTAAATTTAACCCATCATGTGTTCTGTCCTATATTTACCCAGCCCTTGGGTTGTTTTTAACCCAGTGTTTTTTAGAGTGTCTTTTTGGGCCGCTTCCAGAATCAAATAACACCCGGAAGAGACTCTTCATGCCTGTTTAACCAACAAATGACTCTTTTGGGAGTTGGATGTCTTCCACTCATCAATAGATAGACATTTGTCACAATGCTTTTCTTTGTGAATACTTTTGTTCGTATGGAGAGTTGAAAAATGGTTAGTATTGATCTTCCCTGAGGGTAAAAGGAAAATTACTCTCAAATGGATTGTTAAAGAAAGCTGTACTTTATAGACACCGCTATTTACACTTGCATTATTGTAATCTCTTCTCTATGTCCCTGTAATTCAGTTGTGCAGTATCTCTGAATTTGCAGTTCTGGAGGTAATTTAATAATTGAATTGAATTAATTTAACAGAAAGAGACATTGAGCACAAACGCCATCAAACGGACTGTACAAACAAACCATCTTTAAAACACATTATCTCTGTGGCACTAGCTGTATTTAATGTCTGTTTTATATATGTTTTGTAAATGCCCAGTTATGTCATCTAATGCATGCAACTTTTCCCATGCATATTTCTTAAAGGGACGGTTCACCTAAAAACAAAAATGGTGTCTTCATTATTTTAATGTCAATGTCCTAATGTCATTCCGTATGACTTTCTTTATTCTGTAGAACACAAAAATAAGATATTTTGAAAAATGTTTCAGTGTTTTTCATCCAAACAATGAAAGTCAATGAGATCCATGGTTGTTTTGGACCCCACTGACTCTCATTATATGGACAAAAACAGTAATTACATTCTTCAAAATATCTGCTTTTTGTGTTCCACAGATCAAATAAAGTCATTCAGGAAGACACGAAGGAGAGTACATGACAGAATATTAATTTTTATCCCTTCAAGCAAAAGAAAGATTGAATATTACTATCACTGTATAAGTGAACGACTTCACTACGTTTGGCTTCAGAAGACTCAAAAAAACAAAGCACAAAGCCCATTTTCTAATGATGCTAAACCTTTTGCATTCCAGTCAAAATGAGTTGCTAATGTGCTGAAACCTCTGAGTTTAAACTCTGATTTAGATTTGATTGAATATGATTCTCGACTGAACACTGAATATGATTCTCGACTGAGGATCGAATATGATTCTCGACTGAGGACCGAATGTGATTCTCGACTGAGGACCGAATATGACTCTCGACTGAGGACCGAATATGATTCTCGACTGAGGACTGAATGTGATTCTCGACTGAGGACCGAATGTGATTCTCGACTGAGGACCGAATATGATTCTCGACTGAGGACCGAATATGACTCTCGACTGAGGACCGAATATGATTCTCGACTGAGGACTGAATGTGATTCTCGACTGAGGACCGAATATGACTCTCGACTGAGGACCGAATATGATTCTCGACTGAGGACTGAATGTGATTCTCGACTGAGGACCGAATATGACTCTCGACTGAGGACCGAATATGATTCTCGACTGAGGACCGAATATGATTCTCGACTGAGGACTGAATGTGATTCTCGACTGAGGACTGAATGTGATTCTCGACTGAGGACCGAATATGATTCTCGACTGAGGACTGAATATGATTCTCGACTGAGGACCGAATATGATTCTCGACTGAGGACCGAATGTGATTCTCGACTGAGGACCGAATGTGATTCTCGACTGAGGACTGAATATGATTCTCGACTGAGGACTGAATATGATTCTCGACTGAGGACTGAATATGATTCTCGACTGAGGATCGAATATGATTCTCGACTGAGGACTGAATGTGATTCTCGACTGAGGACTGAATATGATTCTCGACTGAGGACCGCATATGATTCTCGACTGAGGACCGAATGTGATTCTCGACTGAGGATCGAATATGATTCTCGACTGAGGACTGAATGTGATTCTCGACTGAGGACTGAATATGATTCTCGACTGAGGATCGAATATGATTCTCGACTGAGGACTGAATATGATTCTCGACTGAGGATCGAATATGATTCTCGACTGAGGACTGAATATGATTCTCGACTGAGGACCGAATGTGATTCTCGACTGAGGACCGAATATGATTCTCGACTGAGGACCGAATGTGATTCTCGACTGAGGACCGAATATGATTCTCGACTGAGGATCGAATATGATTCTCGACTGAGGACCGAATGTGATTCTCGACTGAGGACCGAATATGATTCTCGACTGAGGACCGAATTTGATTCTCGACTGAGGACTGAATATGATTCTCGACTGAGGATCGAATATGATTCTCGACTGAGGACCGCATATGATTCTCGACTGAGGACCGAATGTGATTCTCGACTGAGGACCGAATATGATTCTCGACTGAGGACTGAATATGATTCTCGACTGAGGACCGAATATGATTCTCGACTGAGGACTGAATATGATTCTCGACTGAGGACTATATTAAACAACATGAGACTGAATGACAGTAAGAGTAGGAGAGTATATTTTTTTTTACGCATTTTCTTCAGCAAGACTTAATCACATCTTCCCAAACAGGGCTCAGGAAGCGTCTCTTCTGGGATCGCCGGGGAAGGAAATTAAAAAATGAAATTAATCTGACCTTCTGAAGAAGAGGAAGGGTTCCTCGAAGCGGTGTAAAATAATGATACCAATCTGCACCTTTTCCCAACGAGACCCCAAGAGAGACGACTACTGAGTGCACTTCCCTCCCTAGAGCACTCTCACACACACACACACACACAAACGCATGCACACACACACACCTTCATAATAGAGATCCCATCCCACCTTTTCCCACCGAGACCCCAGGAATGACGACACACACACACGCAGACACACACACACATGCACACACACCAACACATTCCAAGATATTTTATCTGTCGTACATTTTATTTTTGGCAAACGCTGCTTTTGCCATAAATAAAATACAGCAGAGTCTTATTAATCGTCCAGTATTACTCTCATATAATTATACTAACTAGGCCTATAAAATAAATTACTAAATATAAATGTATAAAATAAATCTAAAAATGAATAGTTGTATTTATTATAATTTACTTTATAATAACATTAGCAAAATATACATTATATAATTCTATAAGAATCACAAATAATATTTATAATAATATAAAAGCATAAATATTTTTATATATTTTTTTAACTATTTAAAATTATTAAGATATGACACTTTAAGAAACTGTGATGTAAATTAAGAAATCATGCCTGCATTCATTTGATCAAAAATACAGAAAAAAATTGAAATATTGTGAAATATTGTGAAATATTACTACAATTTAAAATAATGGTTTTCTATTTTAATATACTTTAAAAAATATTTATTTCTGTGATGCAAAGCTGAATTTTCATCAGCCATTACTCCAGTCTTCAGTGTCACAAGTAATGTTATCAAACTTTTAACAGGTATGGTGTGTGTGTATATATATATATATATATATATATATATGAAATTGACTAAAACTGAAATGAAAATCAAAATGGAAAACATACAAATAAAAAACGATTCAACAAGTGTATACATGTTGACGCGAGATTTGACACATGTATGCAATAATTCATAATCTGTGCAATAACCTCCATGATTCTGAGCTTTTCATGATTTAAAACGAGGCTGATGTTTTTGGTGAAATTCACCAAGACACTCGAATCACAAAACAGAGAAGAAATGGAAGAAAAGAAAAGACTCGGCTAATCACTCTTTCGTTTCTGAACTGCCAGATTCATTATTATCAATTTTTATCATAACAGTGCAGATGATTTTTGTCTCCCCTGAAGTGGAATATTCGACATAGCCTTGGATACAGATTTAACTCTAATGAGAAGTAATTATGACGGAATGATTAGAGCTCAGCAGTTCTCGAGGCTCATAAACAATCGGACAACTGTTTTGTGAGGCGTCTGTTGGTGCTTGTTTGGTATCTATGGGTGGGTTTCATTTTGCATTGATGATTTCATTTTGATTTGGGTTCTGGTATCTGTCACCGTTGGCAAAATAACAAGCCTGATCTCACTCAGGAGAAGAGAAACGTTCAGATTCTTCAGATGTCCAACAGAAACACTGAGTCATGTCCACACGTATGAGTTTACTGTACATCAACACAACACATACTGTCCACATCTCACACACACTTAGTGCTTACATTCAAATAAACACATCTAAGTGGGTTTAATCCTCTGGTGCCATCTCTGGCGAAAACTTTTACATGTTATTATTATTATTATTATTTTTACTTAATCGGAATAGTACAAAAAAAAAAAAAAAATCATGGACATGATTCTAAAAGTTCAAATGGTCCTGAAAAAAATAGTCAAATAATGGGAAGTGAATTTCCTCTAGTGGAAGCGTCTGGTACTGCGGCCAAACACAATCTCACTGAAAGCTAATTTTTTGAGATATCAACCTCAAATTTGGAGCACAGCTTGTTTAGATTTATGACTTTTTTTCAGAGTAAAACATGTTTTGGAAAATATGAAAATGAACGGTATTTTTTGCATTTTTCATAATACATTCTATAACTTTTTTAAAGTTCACTTTTTTAAACTTTGTTCACTTCAGCAATAATCTACCAAATGTCGTCTTTAAAAGGAGATCAAACTAAAGTCAAGATTTATGACAGTTTAAGATGGAAAATAAATGCACAAAAAGTGAATAAATGGATTATAAATATAATTTAGTACCATAAAACCTTCTAAAAATACAAAATATTTCCTGAAGTGGAAAAGTAAGTAGGAAGCTCTCGATTTCTCGTGTCAAGGGTATTTTAATCGGTAGTGGGTGGAAGGCTGCTGAAAAACAATTGAGATAAAAATAAAGAAATCATGAGATGTTCAGCTTCAATGAAGATGGTTTTGCTGGAAAATTGCATGTTAATGAGCAGCGACGGCCAATCAGAGGAACAGAAGCGTTCTGAACCCTGTACACTGCCATTAATGTTAGTCATGAACATCCACACACAACATCAGCTTTGTGTGTTTTTGGGTCGCTTACAGAATCAAATAACAACCAGAAGCCAATTTAAAACCTGTAATGGATTACATTATCGAACTAAAATATAGTACAATCATTTCATTGAAAAAACTAAAATCCGGTCCTTTTTGACCGCCGGGTGACCAGTACCAGAGGGTTAATTGAATCTGTGAATTCAGAAGAGCTTAGATTTGTCGCAGGCTTGTGAATAAACATTAAGCCCTGCATGAAATGTGTCCTAATCCCATTTAGTTACGTGAAGTAGAAAACATTGGCTGTTACTGTCCGGTTCACTGTAAGCGATAAAGCCTCCGAGGCCCGTGATCTGGCATTCACAGGAGCCAGGATCTCATTATTTCCCTGCATGGTCCAATGAGCCCTAAAGGTTAATTATTGTCTGTCTACACGATCCCGACAGCCAGAACACAATGAAGCTGTTAGTCGCTGAAGATATCAGCTAATGCTCGACTGAGTGAATCCAGGCATGAGTTTCCAGGTGCTCGGATTCAGCGAGGACGGTTTCTTTTACTGTTTGCTTTACAGACACAACGTGATCGATAAAATGTATTCTGCTCCTGTTTCAGGGAAACGGCATCAACATGTAACAGATGCTCGACAGATTAAGAAAAGAGCTATACATTTCATCACATCTTTTAATGCAGTGGGGGATTATTTTAGAAATGGCTTTTATTTCTGTGACGTCGCGGCTGGAACGACAACATGTAAAGTATGACACTGATAATCTCAGGTGCTGATCATGAGTTTGAAAGAATTTAATGTGAGCTTGACTATCATTTATAGCTGTACTGAAAGCGACAATGGATAATCACCTCAGATCTTAAAAATACAATAAAGGAGTGTTCAAACTGTGAATAAATTAGTGTATTCTATGACAACGATTGGTTCAGTCAATCAGTGTGTATTTTTAATTATGTTAAAATAGTAAAATATTTATGAATTTGATTAAGCATTTATGAATTTGGTTGTGAGTGCAGTGCGCTTGCAGAGAGACTCCTCCCACTCTCTCTTCTGATTGGCTGAGTGCAGTGTGTTTGCAGAGAGACTCCGCCCACACTCTCTTCTGATTGGCTGAGTGCAGTGCGTTTGCAGAGAGACTCCGCCGACACTCTCTTCTGATTGGCTGTGAGTGCAGTGCGCTTGCAGAGAGACTCCGCCCACACTCTCTTCTGATTGGCTGTGAGTGCAGTGCGCTTGCAGAGAGACTCCGCCCAAACACTCTCTTCTGATTGGCTGTGAGTGCAGTGCGCTTGTAGAGAGACTCCGCCCACACTCTCTTCTGATTGGCTGTGAGTGCAGTGCGCTTGCAGAGAG
>CM040824.1:2103934-2123934 GCA_022828995.1 Vimba vimba | reverse complement strand
TCTTGAAAGAGAGCAAACGTGGTGTCATTATCTGTGAAAAGGACTGTATTCAGATGGAGAAATGGCACGATTTTCAGTGATTATGCTGCATTACGAGTGTGTGTGTGTGTGTGTGCTGGACTCCTGTCACTCGCTCCAGTAATGGTCATGTCTTTACAGCACAGCATGTCTCCAGTCAAGGGGAAAGCTGTGCATAACTAGGGGAAAAAAACACTAAAAGCCAGACAAACAAACAATTTCACTGACCCTTACACCCACTGGACAACATTACAAGCCGTAATGCAAAAACTGCAAATTAAAAAAGACAAAGAGGAACAAATAGGAAAAATTAAGTAGCACTATTCATCAGGAAACTACAGCCTGGAACAAGTCAGCAAATTACAATAATGGAAAGGCAAGAAAAAAAAAAAAACATAAATAAATGCTGGTTTATACTTACAACATGGAAATGAAAAATATGAAGAATAAATAAATACACTTCAGGACATAATGTGGATTTTTTTTCTGCTGGCCCAATGGTTTAAGATTTCTACTTTTCAAGCCCACTATTTCTGGCACCATCACAAATTTGATAAATATATATATTTTTTTTATATATATACACACACACACACACACACACACACACACACACACACACACACATATATATATATATATATACACACAAATACACACACACACAAATACATATACATTAATGTATATAATGTGTATATATATATATATATATATATATATATATATATATATATATATATATATATACATATATATATATATATATACACACACACACACACACACACACACACACACACACACACACACACACACACACACACACACACACACACACA
This sequence comes from Vimba vimba, assembly GCA_022828995.1. NCBI lineage: Eukaryota > Metazoa > Chordata > Actinopteri > Cypriniformes > Leuciscidae > Vimba > Vimba vimba. The sequence continues at coordinate 2,123,074 of CM040824.1, read as the reverse complement.
CACACACACACACATATACATACACACATACATATATACACTCACCTAAAGGATTATTAGGAACACCTGTTCAATTTCTCATTAATGCAATTATCTAATCCAGTGGTTCCCAAACCTATCCTGGAGTACCCCCAACACTGCACGTTTTCTTTGTCTCCCTAATAAAACACACCTGATTCAACTCATCAGTTCATTAACCCATGTGATAATGAGCTGATGAGTTGAATCAGGTGTGTTTGATTAGGGAGACAAAGAAAACGTGCAGTGTTGGGGGTACTCCAGGACAGGTTTGGGAACCACTGATCTAATCAACCAATCACATGGCAGTTGCTTCAGTGCATTTAGGGGTGTGGTCCTGGTCAAGACAATCTCCTGAACTCCAAACTGAATGTCAGAATGGGAAAGAAAGGTGATTTAAGCAATTTTGAGCGTGGCATGGTTGTTGGTGCCAGACGGGCCGGTCTGAGTATTTCACAATCTGCTCAGTTACTGGGATTTTCACACACAACCATTTCTAGGGTTTACAAAGAATGGTGTGAAAAGGGAAAAACATCCAGTATGCGGCAGTCCTGTGGGCGAAAATGCCTTGTTGATGCTAGAGGTCAGAGGAGAATGGGCCGACTGATTCAAGCTGATAGAAGAGCAACTTTGACTGAAATAACCACTCGTTACAACCGAGGTATGCAGCAAAGCATTTGTGAAGCCACAACACGCACAACCTTGAGGCGGATGGGCTACAAAAGCAGAAGACCCCACCGGGTACCACTCATCTCCACTACAAATAGGAAAAAGAGGCTACAATTTGCACAAGCTCACCAAAATTGGACAGTTGAAGACTGGAAAAATGTTGCCTGGTCTGATGAGTCTCGATTTCTGTTGAGACATTCAGATGGTAGAGTCAGAATTTGGCGTAAACAGAATGAGAACATGGATCCATCATGCCTTGTTACCACTGTGCAGGCTGCTGGTGGTGGTGTAATGGTGTGGTGGATGTTTTCTAGGCACACTTTAGGCCCCTTAGTGCCAATTGGGCATCGTTTAAATGCCACGGCCTACCTGAGCATTGTTTCTGACCATGTCCATCCCTTTATGACCACCATGTACCCATCCTCTGACCATGTACTTCCAGCAGGATAATGCACCATGTCACAAAGCTTGAATCATTTCAAATTGGTTTCTTGAACATGACAATGAGTTCACTGTACTAAAATGGCCCCACAGTCACCAGATCTCAACCCAATAGAGCATCTTTGGGATGTGGTGGAACGGGAGCTTCGTGCCCTGGATGTGCATCCCACAAATCTCCATCAACTGCAAGATGCTATCCTATCAATATGGGCCAACATTTATAAAGAATGCTTTCAGCACCTTGTTGAATCAATGCCACGTAGAATTAAGGCAGTTCTGAAGGCGAAAGGGGGTCAAACACAGTATTAGTATGGTGTTCCTAATAATCCTTTAGGTGAGTGTACATATATATATATATACAGTACTGTGCAAAAGTCTTAGACAAGTTAATATTTTCACCCAAAAATATGGTTTTGAAACCTTATTGTAAACTATTACCATATTAATAATAATGATTTTACATGGGTGACATTTCAATCATAAGCAACAACTATATTAAAGACATAAAAAAAATCTAAATGCAGAACCTCAAATTTCCACTTATATTTTATTATCTTATGCAATATCGTTTCTCAGTTAAATGTAAGTGTTTCGAGGACGTTCAGAGATATTTACTAGAAAACAAGACAGACGCTGATTAAGAACAAGATTCTTTTGCAGAAAAAAAAACATAGATGCCCATGGCGTTTTCTTTAGAGAGAAAGAATCAGTCCATAACAAAGTGAAATAGTCACAGTCAAAAAATTCCTTTCATTTCTGATCACCTCGAACTGCATCATATTTTGATGGAAGAGAATATCGAGGCGCTATGAGCACAGATGGGCATCTTTAGTCACGCAACATTAGAAGCAGAAAATCGGAGTGTGTGTGAGGTGTGTGTAGGTTGAGGTGAGCGGGGGTACGGTATTTTAGTGTGTTGGTCGAGTGCCAAACTACCCCTTCATCTGGCAAGCGCTCAATGAGGAACAGAAACTCAGCGGTGTCTTCTCTCTGAATCACTGCCACGAGTGTGTGACTGAGAAGATGAGTCAAAGAGAGGACGGGAGAGTGTGAAAACAGGAAAGAAAGAGAAGAAGGGGGAGATGTTTACAGACGGGAAGAGAGCTACAAATGTGAGTGCATGAGAAAGAAACGGGAGATGTGCCATTTTTAAACAAGTTACGGTCCAATCAAAACATTTTAGATGTGGATTCGCCGGAAGAACGGGTCTCTGGGAAAGAGTGATCTCAGCCAGATAAGACGTAAAAGAAAGCATAAAATATTGCATCTTAAATACACAAGACATGCTGGCCAACAATTGACTAATTACACAATGCTTTCATAGATGATTCAAAACAGAAATGTCTTTTAAGAAGACCAATATTTGTTCGTTTTTCCCCAAAATCACTGAATCTAAAATTTTAGATTCCCTTAACGGCAACACTTTGTCTTAAAGCCTTCATGCATAATGCATTTTAAAGGTATTCATGATGTACATGATAATGCATTATAATATGTTTGCCGTGTGTTTTAATGCATTATACTTTCTAAAGGTGTGTTCACTAAATAGATGAGCATTATAATGCATTATAACTGTGGTTACAATTATTCATGCGATCATAATGCAATGCATTATAATGCATAATTAATGCATTTAAATAAAATACTTTTATGACGCATTATATAAAGGCTTTAAGTATAAGAGCATTGAATGTGGTGATGCAAAAACTCGAAAACTACTATAAAAAGGACAAATAAGAAATTTAGCAGTAAATTACAGAAAAGATGTAATGAGTCATAATACTGCCTGCCAATACAATTATTATAATGAACACAACAATAGACTAAACACGAAACAAAAACTGTAGTTTTAATGACTGTTAAAGTCTCTTCCCACACTTTTCCCTCAGCCAGTGCTGCGCTTCTCTCTGTTCATCGCCTGTGTCGACTTATCTCTGTGTAACTGACAGAGAAATTACTTTAAAAACTGGACTTCAGCATTCTGATCAGACGCTTCATCCTCGGCTTCTCCTGCATTTACTGTTGTGATGGTTTTCCACTGCGAATACAATGACTGTTTTAAGTCGGCATGTCTTTTCATCCGAGTGAAACGCTCAGGAACAAGAACAAATGTGGGCGGGGCTTGATTGTGTCTGTGGGTTTTGATTGGATGGCTGTGGTTTGCTATTGGCTGATCTCATGTGATTGACAGGTTGCCCCGCCCTCATCATCAGAGAAGAGAAGATGACAGAGAAGAGAAGGGGGGGGGGGGGGGGGGGGGGGGGGGGCTGCCTTAATTCTCTCTCATAAATATATCACAATAAAAATAAAAAATAAGTCCAGAGAGTAGTTTAAGGGAAAAAAGGGTTCAGCCCTTGTCCCTCATATGATGGCAGGAGAACACACACTGCGCTGCCGGATGAATACACTCTTCTTTCTCTCCCAAAATATAAAACAGTTTGTTTATGAGTCTTGCTTTTGGAATTGAGTTAAAACCTGTGCTATTAGTGTGAAATAAGTGTTTTTGATGTTTTTATATTGCTGCACTCGGTGAGGAAGTGCAGCTCGTCCTCTACGACTCCATCAGAGCATCTCTCCCTCCCTCTCTCCCTCTCTCTCCCTCTCTCTCCCCCCCCTCTCTCTCTCTCCCCCCCCCTCTCTCTCTCCCTCCCTCCCTCCCTCTCTCCCTCCCTCTCTCCCTCCCCTCTCCCCCCCTCTCTCTCTCCCCCCCCCCTCTCTCTCTCCTCCCCCCCCTCTCTCTCTCCCTCCCTCCTCCCCCTCTCTCCTCCCTCCCTCCTCCCTCCCTCTCTCCCTCCCTCTCTCCCTCCCTCCCTCCTCCCCCTCTCTCTCCCTCTCTCCCTCTCCCCCCCCCCCCCCCCTCTCTCTCTCTCTCCCTCTCCCCCCCCCCCCCTCTCTCTCTCACACATGTGAAGCAACGCCTGGCTAATTACTGCAACAACCAGGAGGATGACAGACAGAGGGAAAGAAAGAGGGAGACTCTGGGGCCGATAAAGATGGAAATTAACCTCCTCAATCTCTCTGACGAAACTCTCAGGGCGAGCGAGCAGGACCGCACTTGAGAAACACTGAGGACTGGAGAAGGAAACTCCTCAGGTGAGACTGTACAATACTTCACATAGTTTAACCGCAGCTGCATTCATGAGTCCCGAGAGGACCTTTCACTCTCACTCTCTCACACACACACACACACACACACACACACACACACACACACACACACACACACACACACACACACACACACACACACACACACACACACACACACACACACACACACACACACACACAGAGAGTGAGTGCACGACTGCCAAGTACGTCCCTTCGCTGATCCACACAGAGTTTCATCCAACAGGACAGATTATGCTGCCAAATTACCTACTTTACATGGACGAGGACCAAAGTCTAAATGAAAAATTCCACTGAGAACAGATTTGGAAATCTATGAATCTGATGCTGAACAGAAATTCACTGTGAAAAAAAAAAAAAAATATATATATATATATATAAAATTATACAAAATAACTACACACACACACACACACACACACACACACACACACACACACACACACACACACACACACACACACACACACACACATTCTCTCACACACACATACATACACACACATATATATATATACACACATACTATACAACTGTACATACACACACATCCTAAATATACACGCAAATACACACACACACACACATATATTGTATATACACACAAACACATTCATACACACACACACACACATACACACATAAACACATTCATATACACACACATACATGCATGCATGCATACATATATTGCACATACACACATACATACACACACACACACACATATATTGTACATACACACATACATACATACACAAACACACACACACACACACACACACACACACACACACACACACACACACACACACACACACACACACACACACATACATACATAAACACATTCATACACACAAAATACATACATTGTATACATACATACACAAACACACACACACACACACATACATACATAAACACATTCATACACACAACATACATACAGTACATTGTATATATACGTACACACACACACACACACATTCATACATACACACACACACACACACACACACACACACACACACACACACACACACACACACACACACAACTGACGTTGAAGCGTAGAAGAGGAGTAAGTCCTGCATCATCTTATCTTCGGTGTTCCTAAAGTTCCTAGGACGTCCCTGGAACATCTTAATAACCCAGATCACTGGAAGACTGAACTGATATCATTATTTGGCCAGTCGTGTTGCTGAGCCCGCATCGATCACTAGATTAGAGGACAATGGCATCTGGCATTTAATCAAAAGAGGGCAGACCGTGAGAGTTACACAGATGAACAGAACGAGAGAGAAAGACACAGATGCTTAGTGATGTTCATCTGTTCAATAACAATTGATGTTAAAGTAATATTAAAGCAGTTCAAGAATGTAAATCTTAAAGTATTTTCTCATATCCAAGCTTAACATGAAGAGACAGCTAGCCATTTTATAGACACCGAGGCGACATCAACACTGCAGAATCCCAATCAGCCAATCGCGTGAGTTTGGGGGTGGGGCTTATGCTGGTTAGACCAATAGCAGACAGGGATGAGTGTTTCAGAAACATGTTTGATAATAATTACCTACAAATTACCAAGGGGGTGATCAAGCATCCGGAAAGCGTACCGTCTATGGGAGCATCCATTGGCTAACAAGCAATCACCTGCTGTTAGCATCCCATTGACTCCCATTCATTTTGGCGTCACTTTGACAGCGAATAACTTTACATCTGAGGCGTTTAAAGACTCCATTTGTCCATTATTTATTTCTAAAGAAACACGGCAATGTAGAAAAGGCTCCATTACCTTGTATCTTACGTTATGGCCACGTAGAAGCCGTTTTTGTAAAAATAGGCTAACGATTGCGTCATAACCACGCGACTCTCTGTCGCACAGTAGAGAGATTACCGTATGGACAGGAGGAGAAGCTCGCAGTCAATCGGGGGACGTGGAGGCATAAAGTCCAATAAAGTCAAAGGAGAAGCCCATAGAGAGTCTATAAAAGCAACAGAGCAAAATATTTCAACAATGTTTTCTACTCACGCTCTCCGTCTCTGCAAGATTCAGAAGGGAATGATTCAGATTTCTCTCGGCTCAGCTACTAGAAGACAGACGGGTTGCTCACGTCACATCTACGTCGTCAATGGTGGTCGACTGATATTGGTTTCTTGATGGCCGATGCCGATATCTTAGAGAGCAGGGTGGATGATGGCCGATATTTTTATATATATTTATTTTAATCAATATTTAATAAATTATATTTAAATTATAAAACAAATCTATAAAATAAACATGCTTTTATACTTTAGATGGCAACTTCTTGAATCTGCAATCATATTACAGTATTTTTCACAAAGTAATTGTTTAGAAATATATGAATATGTGAATAAAAAGAAAGTAAACACTGTAACAGCACTCAGTAATCTGGTAATTTCGTGCTGGTAACGTTAATCATATTTTTTCAAATAAAGACAAGGTAACGCTAATTTTACATACAGCACGGTGAAAACGATATGAATATGACACAGTTGGCAACTGGTTATATATCAGCATATTTTAAAATGAAGGATTTAAAGTGTTTCGATGGCGTCTCCTGTGAAGCTGATCTTCTGTTCACACTCACTCACTTCGCACGGGCCGACCGTCACTCGCAGACAGTAATGCACACTTCACAAGATATCACAGCTGGATTTGATTAAATCTGCAAGGTTTGTGAAATTCAATGTTTATTAGATATTCAGAGATTTGTTTAAATGACGTAGATGCGCATTTGATGAATGTTGACGGCAAATGAGAAAGTATTTTAGCCTGATTGTTTGCCTTTTCTGTTACAAATAATATAAAAGCAAACACTTTACTTACTTCGCATACCATTTACTTTCTTTCTTTACCAGTTCTGTCTAACAAAGTATTAGATATGACTGAGAGAGATCATAAACTAATGAAGACGGAGAATGTGAGTGAGCGCTGCGTGATCTGAGGAGCCGTTGCCGTTCTCTTCAGGCGCTGGTGTTCTCAGCGCCGCCCGTCAAAATAAAAGTCCCGCTTCCAACACATCGGCCAATCAGAAAAACTTATCGGCCGATGCCGATATTTCAAAAATGCCAAATATCGGCCGATATATCGGTCGACCGCTAGTCGTCAAGCTCAGTGTGAGTCTGCGCAGTTCGCTCAGCCATCAGGAAGACAGTGCTTCTAATTGACTTCACTTGTCTCTGTCGAAGTCTATGGGGTCGCTGTGTCCATTTCTTATACTGTCTATGCAAATTACCTACTTTACAAGGAGGAGGAACAAAGTCTAAATGAAAAATGCCAGTGAGAACAGATTTGGAAATTGGTGAATATCAAGCGTAGCGTTAGTTCTGGCAGGTCAAGCTGACTCTCAGCTGATCCACATCTACCTATAGGAATACGACACCAATCCAATGTTTAAAATCTTGAATTAAATATATTTGCATACATTCATGTTGGTTCTGTTCACCCCAAAGGGGGTTATTGCTCTTATCCGTGCTAGGCTTCATGGATGCGTATGGAGTTCTCGCCCAGAACAGAACCATACCGCCAATGCAAACGGTATGCTAATTGTCAATCGTATTTGACGATAGCGGTCCTGAAAGAACTGATGCTGAAGATAAATTGTGACCCTGGACCACAAAATCACATGGGTACATTTTTTGAAATTGAGATTTATACATGATCTGAAAGCTGAATAAATAAGCTTTCCATTGATGTGTGGTTTGTTAGGATAGGACAATATTTGGCCGAGATACAACTATTGAACATCTGGAATCTGAGGGTGCAAGAAAAACTAAACATTGAGAAAATCGCCTTTAAAGTTGTTCATTTATGTTGGCGATTGTGCTACATTCACTCATAAAAATAAATGTTTTATATATTTACAGTAGGAAATTTACTATATATCTTCATGGAACATGATCTTTACTTAATATCCTAATGATTTTTGGCATTAAAGAAAAATCTATAATTTTGACCTGTACAGTGTATTGTTGGCTATTGCCACAAATAAAACAGTGCGACTCGAGACTGGTTTTGTGATCCAGGGTCACAGTTCACTGTAAAATACATTACATTACAACATTGCAGAATCACAACCAGCCTGACTGGTTCAACCAGTATACTGGTTTACTGGCGTATACTGGTTGGACCAACAGCAGACAGGGATGAGTGTTTCAGAAACCTGTCTGATAATAATTCCATTTGTGGCTCTAGTGGTGGAGAAAATTCACTTTAGCTCTCATAACATTAACCTGAAAAACAACAAGAACTGAGACAAACCATTATGAATGAGCATCGAGATCACGTCTTTCCACATGACACGCACGTTCGGAAAGACCCTACAGCAACATCCGCTGGTTTTCCACAGGCCTCCATTTCCCCTGAATATAAATCTCCAGCATTATCAAGACGATCATTGTACATCATCATCATCATCATCATCATCCAGAAAAGCGTCAGTTGTGCGAGTCGTCTGCGAACCACTCACCCCTACATCCATCAGAACTCGACTGTACCTCTTTATCACTTATACAGCCATACAACGCTTGTGGAGCGCGTGATCACAGTCGAATTATTAATTGTTAATGTGGCCATCAAAAGACTAACGCCCTCCTTCCCCTTCAGAATCCTCCAAAACACAAAAATTGCAGTAGTTTCATTCAGGCCACATCATGTTCTTATCCTCCAACATCCCCACAATTCAGTCTGATCTTTCCTCTCTCCGTCCTTCTCCACAGAACACTGAAAAATTGATATGATGGCTGTGAATTGCATCCCTGCGAAACACTGCAATTTCAGATTCTCAAACCTCATCATTTCAGACGCTCGTTCCTCATCATCTCGGATGCGGAAACCTCATCATCTCGCTCGAGGAAATCACCGAGAGCTGGAACTGAAGACGTCGAGCTGAAGCCCAAACGCACACCACTGTTGCACGGAAGCCCTTCACTCCTGAGCTGCGTAGATTAGCAGATTATTATGAAATTATTGACTTCATTTTACTGACCATTTTGTTATTACGGCAAAAAATCGTTTGTTTTCTTGTATAAATCCTTTAATTGCATGTTTAATGTCACTTGTAATGAATGCAATAGCAAAGATGATGCAATTTTTGATTTGAAAGTGGTGTCCGAAGTAGATATTTGTTTTTAATGACCCTGCAAGTTTGATACAAACATTAAAATATGAGGAAAATATTGTATATATTTTTATATTTTAAATATGAGGGAAGATATTTATCTTGACAAAATTATTGTAGTAGTGTGTTAAACGCTCGACCAATCACAACACTGCTCCAGCCGACCAATCAGAGCACAGTGTGCTTTTCAGAAGGAGGGGCTTCATAGAGACAGGAAGTAAACAGAGCGTTACTGACAGACTGGGAAGAGAGGAGCCGCAACAATGGAGAATATGAGGAAAATAATCAACAAACCTGTTCTAGTAGAGCCTGAAAACAACATCAAGGTCATAATATGGCCTCCTTAAGATCTTACAAAAGAGGCATTTCAACAAACATCAGATGTCCCGTTTTACAGCATGTAATTTTCACATTAAAAATGAAACAAAAAATACATAAATTCGCTCTGATGAAAATGTCAGCTGAACGATAAAAGTCCATAAAAAAGGCCATAAACTAGGCCAAGACCACCAGTGTGCTGCTGATGGGAGTCTCCTCTACATGAGCTGTTTATAACTCATGTTAAAGTCCAATAAATAAACTCAGTGTCTCACACTCCCAGTATTCTCTGGACCGAGAGCCAGAACTCCAGCACACACACACACACACACACACAGAGACTGACCAGCGCATGTGGAAACACCAGAACAGCCAGATTACTAACATCCCAGCTGGACTCGTTTATCTGTCAGTCTGTCGAACTTTCCCTGTAAAGCCACAGAGAGTGAGCCAGTGATCATGAAACATCTGAAGATCTGCCACCAGTTCTCCCACACCAGACCGACACAGTCATCGCTGTGAAACCCGGCTCAAGAACGGACACTTGCACTGGGGGAATGGTGCAGAAGCAGTTTTCACTCAGATATTACTAGTACATTTCTCAAACAATTACAAAGGCAAACAGCAAGTAACAGGGAATTAATTGTGGAATTGAAAAACTGAAATTTTATTTTTTATCTAAAATTATTTTTTGAAGTTGTAAATAAAACCGTATCAGCAATATCCACACCGTAAGTCAAAGTGCCTAATTCAGTTTTTTTCTGCTCGAATGCAATATTTCATTGAGCTTGTTCACATGAAAAAAAAAAAAAATGAAATGAAATAAAATAAAAATAAAAATAAATAAATAAAAATATAAATAAATAAAAAATATGAATGAATGAATGAATGAATGAATGAATGAATGAATATATATATATATATATATATATATATATATATATATATATATATATATATATATATATATATATATATATATATATATATATACACATATATATATATAATTTATTAATGATACATATTTTTCCAATAATTTATTTAGCTAATTAAGTTTAAATGTATTAATAATATAAAATAATTTATAACATATTAATTAAATATTGCTGACAATAGATTAAAAAATAACTAATTGCACAATTTTTGCTGTAATTTGCCACGATTAATCGCACCTGACATTAAAGTTTTTTTTTATATATTTTATATTGTAATAATTTGACATTTAATCTTCAAATTAATGTAGAAACAACAAAGACAGTAGCATATATTTTAAATATTTGTTTAATGGCATCTTTTTATGAAAGAAGGCATCACCGATACCAATACTGCTACTGATGTCTCTATGAAATTATTTTTTTCTCAATTTTAGCCATTAATTATATCAAACACTTCACTCTTCAATGCATAAATTATAAATTGTACATAGATTAATCCTTATTAAAGCTACAAAAGCTATTCAGTCAAGAGAGCAGTGGGTTATTTTCTCTTCTTTATTAGTTCTTTGATTCTCCTCAATGACAGACAGCAGCAGATTTAACAGGCTACTGTCACTTTAAGAGCTGCAGATTTAACAGGCTACTGTCACTTTAAGAGCTGCAGATTTAACAGGCTACTGTCACTTTAAGAGCAGCAGATTTAACAGGCTACTGTCACTTTAAGAGCTGCAGATTTAACAGGCTACTGTCACTTTAAGAGCAGCAGATTTAACAGGCTACTGTCACTTTAAGAGCAGCAGATTTAACAGGCTACTGTCACTTTATGAGCTGCAGATTTAACAGGCTACTGTCACTTTAAGAGCTGACGCGGATCGACACACATTTTCTCAACTCTTAACATTCATTTAAGACGTCATTAAACTTATTTAATAATATAAGCTTGCGAAGATACTCGAAAAAACAAGCATTTTGGCATAATTTTGTGTTTTCCTCCATCCAAGCGCTGTCTACAGTGGCTTTCAATGCACTAATTAAATCAAAATATATTAATGAGGTCTAATGGCTTTGCATCGCACTACTGTCTGTTTTCACAGTGCATATTCTACACAGTAAATCAAGCCAAGGGCACAATTATTATTATTATTATTATTACATTGATTGAAAAACAAAACAAACAACAACAACAACATAATTCTGGCTGATTTAACTGTTCTGTTATAATGCAAAAAATGAAAAGACTTGATAAATATCCAGCATTTTTTCCCACAACCAAAAGAGTTTATCAGTGTTATCACACACCTGCCGGTCGAAGTGTTATAACAGACCTCGTGTGCAGATTTAGAAACACCGGCGCAACAGTTCATGAATGAATATCCAGTTATCTATTCTGTCAAACAACAGCTGTTTCTTAACAGGCATTAATTGTTGCGTTTTCATAACCCTACTGCGCTGAGGCTCATGGGATTGACGTCTCTTTGAAATCCAGCCCAGAGTTTCATTGTTTCCGACGGAGGAGCCGGGCTTCAGTCGCTCTCTCTTATCTTCTGTATATTACACAGAACGAGAGCACCTTCTCCCCTGATCACACCTACGCTATCAGAAATATGTGCTTAACTCATTTACCAAAGCACTCGCTGCCTCTGTCTTTGTAATTACTGCAGATTAGGGACTAATATCTAATTATGCCTTAATATGCTTTAATGCAGTTTTAATGACAGCTCGGTGTTCCAGTCAAACTCTCGGAGCGATTTGGGAGACGGCGAGGGAGAATCTCAGCAGTCGTATGTCGGCGATGGAGAGGTTTATCTGGTTCAAATGGAACAAATCACACTTAGTGCTAAATAATTAGGGAGTAATTATGTGCATATTTGAGGCTGTCTGGACCGATAATGTATGAAAGAGTTTGCAAATCCTTCTGAATCTCAGGGCGAATGACTCTAACATGAGATCTGATTCTAAATCAATACCAGTTCCAGAGGCTTCATATAATTGCATCTAAAACTAAAACTGAAATAATGTATAAAAATATAAAAATATTAAAAAAGAAAATAATATTTAAAAATTGTTTATTTAATTTATTAAAGTAAAAACAGAGCAAAATTACTAAAACTTTTAAATAATAATTAAAACAGAAAACAGACAAATAATATATTCTTAAAAAAAAAATCATTTTGAAACAATTACCAAAAAGATTGCATGATGAAAATCCGCCATATTTAAAATAAATTAAAATATACAATTAAAAAATGTGTATAAAATGGCACACAAGAACTCAGATGTAAGGTTTAATCTGAAGATAATACAATAAGTGGTATTAACACTCATATGATGTGATTTGCACGAGTCAGTTTGCTGTCTGGAGATCTGGCTCTCGGTTTACTACGGTGAAACGTGTTACGCTACGCATGGTTTGACCAGAGATGGATGCAAATTGCTTTGTGTCTCTAATTGGTAAGGCCTTGTGTTTATGAACAGATTCCTGTTAATTAATACTGGATCATAAAATCGAGCAGCTTGCATATTTTATTCATAAATTATGGATAATTGGATCTTGCATTGCCTTAACACAAACTGCATTCACAATCCTTCCAGACAAACTAGAACAATTCAGAAAACGTTGCTTTAAGCAGCATTACTCCTGACGACTGCGATCAGCCGATGGATCACGACTTCGGTTCATCAGCGCTGTGTGTTATTACACTGACCGTCGCCGTTATAAATAAAGCAGAGCTAATCAATACGTGATCGATTTGACTTCAGACTTTGACTTTGGACGATCTCCGACTTTGGTAAGAAGGACATCTTAGAAATATCAGGCTCATATTGATCTGTGATTCCCATTTACAAACTTTAGCTAGCCAACATTTTTATTTTTATAGAATTAAATGATATGGTTGTCAAAAGTTGTTTATTTTATATTATTTATAAATAAATAAAATAAAATAAATAAATAAAATAAAATAAATAAATAAACAATATATATATATATAAATATATATAAATATATAAAATATATATATATATATATATATATATATATATATATATATATATATATATATATATATATATATATATACATAGTTATTTTAGTATAATTAAAGTACTATTATTAATATAATATAATATATGGCTGTAGGGGTAAATAAAGTGTGTTGCTTTCGTTAGATTTTGATGTCTGCACAATGCATGTAATTTATCTCTCTAACGCTTCTTGAAGTAGAACACATTAAAACACAATACAACACGAAAAACTGCGGTACAGTCATCCATCACTGAGTTACTGTAGGTCACACGACATTACAGACACACACACACATACACACGCACAGCTCTCACACACACAGCTCTCACACACACAGCTCTCACACACACAGCTCTCTCACACACAGCTCTCTCACACACACACACACACACACACACACACACACACACACACACACACACACACACACACACACACACACACACACACACACACACACACACACAGCTCTCTCTCTCTCACACACACACACACACACACACACACACACACACACACACACACACACACACACACACGCAGAGCTCTCACACACACAGCTCTCACACACACACACACACACACACACACACACACACACACACGCAGAGCTCTCACACACACAGCTCTCACACACACACACACACACACACACACACACACACACACACACACACACACACACACACACACACACACACACACACACACACACACACACACACAGCTCTCATACACACACACAGCTCTCATACACACACACAGCTCTCTCTCACACACACACACACACACACACACACACTGCTGAGCTAATAATCATCTCGGCGGAGCCGGTAGCAATTAATGGCAGTGTCGTCATGAATGTCTCCATGTGTGTGTGAGAGCTGTGTGTGTGTGAGAGAGAGCTGTGTGTGTGTGTGTGTGAGCTGTGTGTGTGAGAGAGAGCTCTGTGTGTGTGAGCTGTGTGTGTGAGAGCTGTGTGTGTGTGTGTGTGTGTGTGAGAGAGAGCTGTGTGTGTGTGAGAGCTGTGTGTGTGTGAACTGTGTGTGTGTGTGAGCTGTGTGTGTGTGTGTGTGTGAGAGAGCTGTGTGTGTGTGTGAGAGCTGTGTGTGTGAGAGCTGTGTGTGTGTGAGAGAGAGCTGTGTGTGTGTGTGAGAGAGCTGTGTGTGTGTGTGTGTGTGTGTGTGTGTGTGTGTGTGTGTGTGTGTGTGTGTGTGTGTGTGTGTGTGAGAGAGAGCTGTGTGTGTGTGTGTGTGTGTGTGTGTGTTTGTGTGTGTGTGTGTGTGTATGTGTGAGAGCTGTGTGTGTGTGTGAGAGAGCTCTGTGTGTGTGGGTGTGTGTGAGAGCTGTGTGTGTGTGAGAGAGCTGTGTGTGTGTGTGTGTGTGTGAGAGTTGTGTGTGTGCGCGTGTGTGTGCGAGAGAGCTGTGTGCATGTGAGCTGTGTGTGTGTGAGAGCTGTGTGTGTGTGAGAGCTGTGTGTGTGTGAGAGCTGTGGGTACCTTGGAGTACCTTGACCTTGGAGAAGATCATGATCAGACTGACAGGTGTGTGTGTGTGTGTGTGTGTGTGTGTGTGTGTGTGTGTGTGTGTGTGTGTGTGTGTGTGTGTGTTTACCGGTGATGTCGTGCAGCTTGAAGGAGTCGCTGTACACCTGGTGTTGATTGGGACAGTGTTTCTTCAGCCACTTACACACGTCCTGCTGAGTCCACAGAGCCACCGGCTTCGACAGCTTCACCGTTCCCGGCTGCGCAACACACACACAAAACACAAAAGCAGATCAGACTCACGCTTCACAGTCGCCATGACAATTCTTGTGCATTTATCCGTGCACATCATCAGAATAACTTCCCCTCATCTCTACTCTTCTCTGATGACGAGGGCGGGGCAACCTGTCACTCACATGAGATCAGCCAATCAAATCCCCAAAGACAAAATCAAGCCCCGCCCACATCTGTTCTTGTTCCAGAAGCGTTTCACTCGTACATACGACACAAAAGAGAAGATAATTGTCGACTCATGTCGACTTTAAAAGAATATTTCAGCCAAAAATAAAAATGCTGTTATCATTTGCTCGCTTTGTCCTTCATGATGTTTTTAAACCTGCTTTACTTTTTTTTTTTTTTTCTGTGGAAAATAAAGGGAGAAATTTCAGTAAGTCTAAACCGGTTGGTCTTTTCATGAAATTACGATAAAAGGAGAACTGAAGCATTTGAGATTCCAAGTGATCTTGGTGAGACATACAAATTGAAATTAAGTAATTCGTTAGAATTAAATCACTCTTAGAAAAAAAGGTTCAATGCGGTTCTGTACAAAACTCTAGGGTTCTGTACTCAAAGAGCCCTTCATGTCAAAAATGTTCTATATGAGAAATGTTTTACATGATTTCATAAAACATTCATGTCTAACAAGATATTTCATGAAAATTATCCAATAAAAGGTTCTATATATGAAGCACCTGAAGGAACCCTTCAAAGTTCCCTGGTGGAATCCAGCTTTTAATGTTGTTTATATGTCTATGTGGTGTTTTTAATATGTAAATTCATAAGTCGACATCATTGCTGAGTATTTCCTCCTTAAAACTGCAGTGAACCAAAGACAGTCTCAAAAACACGCTTTGAAATCGCTGGTGTTTCTGACGTCACAAACTACCTTGTAACCAATCAGATCAACGTGTGATCGTCAACCAGTGGATCTCCGAGCTGAGTGAGTGAGTGGAGGCGGGGCTCATTTACATATTCATAGAACCGCGCATACTAAATGAGGCAAGGGTGTCGAGTTACATTCAAGATATTTTAAAACATGAAGGAACTTTTTTTCAAGGAAAAAACTTTTAAAAATGTAATTTTGGTGATCAAAGATGAGTTTTAAGGGATACAATTATTGACTACAGAGGGACTTTAAGATTCTATATAGAACCGTTTCTTCAATATCTGACTGATGAATGAATCAGATCCTTTCGAGCCTTCTTAGTGTTTTAAAAATAGCGATTTTGATGTTATCATAGAAGTGCCCCATGCACTCCCATTCAAAAGGCATTTTGACTTAAAGCGAAAAATACGGTCAATCTTAAAAGTGGCGTTTCCATTCTAATTATGCTTTTACACAAATGTTTGACTCCGGTAGATTCACAAAAAGAGCCTAGGTTCAATTTTGGCGAGAGTTACCCTTTAATGCTTCAGTTATTCATTGTTCCAGGAGTCGAGAGAACATTAAACGCCGGACTCAGAGAGAGTCGAGACGCCGAAGAGTTCCAGGAGTCGAGAGAATGTTAAACGCCGGACTCAGAGAGAGAGTCGAGACGCCGAAGAGTTCCAGGAGTCGAGAGAACGTTAAACGCCGGACTCAGAGAGAGAGTCGAGACGCCGAAGAGTTCCAGGAGTCGAGAGAACGTTAAACGCCGGACTCAGAGAGAGAGTCGAGACACCGAAGAGTTCCAGGAGTCGAGAGAACGTTAAACGCCGGACTCAGAGAGAGAGTCGAGACGCCGAAGAGTTCCAGGAGTCGAGAGAACGTTAAACGCCGGACTCAGAGAGAGAGTCGAGACGCCGAAGAGTTCCAGGAGTCGAGAGAACGTTAAACGCCGGACTCAGAGAGAGAGTCGAGACGCCGAAGAGTTCCAGGAGTCGAGAGAACGTTAAACGCCGGACTCAGAGAGAGAGTCGAGACGCCGAAGAGTTCCAGGAGTCGAGAGAACGTTAAACGCCGGACTCAGAGAGAGAGTCGAGACGCCGAAGAGTTCCAGGAGTCGAGAGAACGTTAAACGCCGGACTCAGAGAGAGAATCGAGACGCCGAAGAGTTCCAGGAGTCGAGAGAACGTTAAACGCCGGACTCAGAGAGAGAGTCGAGACGCCGAAGAGTTCCAGGAGTCGAGAGAACGTTAAACGCCGGACTCAGAGAGAGAATCGAGACGCCGAAGAGTTCCAGGAGTCGAGAGAACGTTAAACGCCGGACTCAGAGAGAGAATCGAGACGCCGAAGAGTTCCAGGAGTCGAGAGAACGTTAAACGCCGGACTCAGAAAGAGAATCGAGACGCCGAAGAGTTCCAGGAGTCGAGAGAACATTAAACGCCGGACTCAGAGAGAGAATCGAGATGCCGAAGAGTTCCAGGAGTCGAGAGAACGTTAAACGCCGGACTCAGAGAGAGTCGAGACGCCGAAGAGTTCCAGGAGTCGAGAGAACGTTAAACGCCGGACTCAGAGAGAGAATCGAGACGCCGAAGAGTTCCAGGAGTCGAGAGAACGTTAAACGCCGGACTCAGAGAGAGAATCGAGACGCCGAAGAGTTCCAGGAGTCGAGAGAACGTTAAACGCCGGACTCAGAAAGAGAATCGAGACGCCGAAGAGTTCCAGGAGTCGAGAGAACATTAAACGCCGGACTCAGAGAGAGTCGAGACGCCGAAGAGTTCCAGGAGTCGAGAGAACGTTAAACGCCGGACTCAGAGAGAGTCGAGACGCCGAAGAGTTCCAGGAGTCGAGAGAACATTAAACGCCGGACTCAGAGAGAGTCGAGACGCCGAAGAGTTCCAGGAGTCGAGAGAACATTAAACGCCGGACTCAGAGAGAGTCGAGACGCCGAAGAGTTTCAGGAGTCGAGAGAACGTTAAACGCCGGACTCAGAGAGAGAATCGAGACGCCGAAGAGTTCCAGGAGTCGAGAGAACATTAAACGCCGGACTCAGAGAGAGTCGAGACGCCGAAGAGTTCCAGGAGTCGAGAGAACGTTAAACGCCGGACTCAGAGAGAGAGTCGAGACACCGAAGAGTTCCAGGAGTCGAGAGAACGTTAAACGCCGGACTCAGAGAGAGAGTCGAGACGCCGAAGAGTTCCAGGAGTCGAGAGAACGTTAAACGCCGGACTCAGAGAGAGAGTCGAGACGCCGAAGAGTTCCAGGAGTCGAGAGAACGTTAAACGCCGGACTCAGAGAGAGAGTCGAGACGCCGAAGAGTTCCAGGAGTCGAGAGAACGTTAAACGCCGGACTCAGAGAGAGAGTCGAGACGCCGAAGAGTTCCAGGAGTCGAGAGAACGTTAAACGCCGGACTCAGAGAGAGAGTCGAGACGCCGAAGAGTTCCAGGAGTCGAGAGAACGTTAAACGCCGGACTCAGAGAGAGAATCGAGACGCCGAAGAGTTCCAGGAGTCGAGAGAACGTTAAACGCCGGACTCAGAGAGAGAGTCGAGACGCCGAAGAGTTCCAGGAGTCGAGAGAACGTTAAACGCCGGACTCAGAGAGAGAATCGAGACGCCGAAGAGTTCCAGGAGTCGAGAGAACGTTAAACGCCGGACTCAGAGAGAGAATCGAGACGCCGAAGAGTTCCAGGAGTCGAGAGAACGTTAAACGCCGGACTCAGAAAGAGAATCGAGACGCCGAAGAGTTCCAGGAGTCGAGAGAACATTAAACGCCGGACTCAGAGAGAGAATCGAGACGCCGAAGAGTTCCAGGAGTCGAGAGAACGTTA
>CM040824.1:2066434-2098934 GCA_022828995.1 Vimba vimba | reverse complement strand
TAGCTTTATTTTTTGTCTTAATTTTATTTTAAAAACAGATTTTTTTTATTTTTTATTTAGTTCTCTTTAAATGACAAAAGCACATACAATTACTAAGAGTGAAAAAAAAAAAAATATGTCAGCTTTTGTTCATATTAGAAATGTTTTAATTCAGCTTCTCTTATCTGAAGGTTTAAGTCTGCATCACTTATTAAATGCAAATAATAAAAACTGCAAAGAAAAATGTTACCATCACCACTAAAAATAATAAAAAAAGAGAAATACTGCTAAAGAAAGGAAAGCCAATAACAAAAATAAAAATAAATAAAAATAAATAAATATATGTGAAAAAAAATAATAATAATAAAACAAGTAAAATAAAATAAAATAAAAATCTTTGTGTCCACAAAGGATGATTTTCAATACTGAAAAAAAAAATATCGTAATAGTCCTATATTTTTTTTTCTTTTAGCAAAATAAAATAAAATAAAATAAAATAAAATAAAATAAAATAAAATAAAATAAAATAAAATAAAATAAAATAAAATAAAATAAAATAAAATAAAAATTACTGTGTCCAGACAGGATGATTTTCAATACTGAATTTTTTTTTTTAATAGTCTATCTATTTTTCTAAGCAAAATATAATTACTTCTCCTTGATTTAAAAGGTGAAATATGACCTGGGCATTTCTTCATGAGATTCAGCCAATAATGCATTGCTCCAGATCATATCACAGATGCATGACGATATAATAACAATATATGACAGACATCAGACGCTCTAGACGTGATTCCTGTCCGGACTGCGAAATCACAACTTACTGTACACTGAGTCTCAAACAAACAAACACAATCCGGCTTTTCTTCCCAGAGAGAATAAAAACCTCCTTTTCAAATATTCAATCAAGTACATAATAAGCAAAATTAGCAGGAATTTTAAGAAGATACTGGTTAATCTTGGTCAGAGATGAAGCAAATGAAGAGCTTGTTACTAAAACACTGTGCTCTGGTAGAGGAACTCATTTCATTTTATTAAGATTTAAACATCAAGCTTTCTTTTCAACCTGTTCACTCTCTCTCCATGCTTGATCAGATCTGAACTTAAATGGTGAGAATGAATAATGAATGTATAACGAAGAATAATGAAGAATAATAATGAATGTTTGGAATATGAACCCGAGGTTGATCTTTTTAAAGACGCTCGGCAGATTATTGCAGAAGTGAAAGCAGCTTTAAAAAAAAAAGATACAGAAGTGTAAATGAAACTAAACATGTTATTTTACACAAAATATATATTTCACAAAATAACTTGGCCTCTGAATTTTCCAGAAAATCAAAGCCATACGTCTAACCAAGTTCAAGCTGAATTACAGAAACTGAGCTGCTAAAAGGCTTTAAACTTTAAAGTGGCGTTTCCATGGTAACACAAATGTCTGATTTCAGCCGTTTCACAGGAGAATGACACCTAATTTATGGTTAGTATTAAATATATGATAAAAAAGGCAATAAAGAAGAAGCGATCCACGAGTCTGACATTAACATGTTAATTCACTCATGCTACAACACTATTGTGAAATGATGCATTATGGGACGTATCCATTCTATTTAAATCACATAAATGAGTGACATTCCCCACTATACACTACTATTCAAATGTCTGTTTTTTATTTTTTTTATTTTTACATTTATTTTATTCAGCAAAGATGCATTTAGTTGATCAGAAGTGACAGTAAAGACATTTATAATGATACAAAAGATTCTATTTCAAATAAATGCTGTTCTTTTAAACTTTCTATTCATCAAAGAATCCTGAAAAATAAAATGCATCACGGTTTCCACAAAAATATGAAACCGTTTTCAACACTGATAATAATCATAAACGTTTCTTGAGCATCAAATCATCATATTAGAGTGATTTCTGAAGGATCATGTGACACTGAAGACTGGAGTAATGATGATCACAGGAATAAATTCACATAGAACACAGATGATTTACATTGGAATAATATTTCTGAATTTTTACTGTATTTTTGATCAAATAAATCAGAATCAGAATGGTGAGTAAAAAACGGTGAGTTTATAGGGATATTCTCACCCGGGACAGCTCGGATTCGGAGACGGAGCGCTGAGGTGGAGATCTGCGCTGGAAACCAGGACTCTGGTCCAGGAAACCCAGACTGTCCTCATCCAGTCCATGATCAACACACACTTCCTCCCGGTGTGATGTCACTTCCTCTGAGCACACCTGATGGTCAATCCCATTCTGGGTCAGATTGCAGTGGACAGCTGTGGACATCAGCAAACCAGAGAGTGTTAGTGAGCGGACACGACCACAAGGTGGAGCTGTGTGTGTGTGTAAGGTTAAGTAAGTAAAGCCAAGAATAACGTTGATATTGTTAGTCATATTTCAGCTGGACTGAAGCAGGTTTGGTTTACTTGATTATCCAGACATCATCTTTTTTAAGAAAAATCATGCATATCAAATATGATCATCGTTCTTTTGAGGAAGATTTATTTGTTCATCTTTCAATCATCATTGTATTGCATTGCATTCTGTTTTAAAACTACAGCTTTGATCATAAAACTAAGCATTTAAATATCATATTACTAAGACATTATTGGCAGATATTGATATTTATATGCATTTTATGTCAGTAGTCATAAAGATCTCATCAATTTACATTAAAAGCATCAAAATTTCTCTTCGTTCATCATCATCTGCACCATTTATTACATAACATTGCTCAGTTTTGGCCTGCAAATAATATTAAAGTGTATTTTTCTCTCTGTGGAATATGATACTCAGCAGAAAAATGGGGAACTTTAAAAAATATTTTGTCTAAAGTTTCAATAAAGTTAACTGACATTAAAACCAAAACAAACCATAAAAAAAAAAAAAAAAATGTTGTTGTTGCTTGAAATAAAATAAATAATAACTGAAATAAATTAAAATGTATGCAAAACTTTAACTTATTTTATTTCAGCTAGTTGCAGAGGCAACATTTCTCATTTTTATTTTAACTTGGACTAAAACAACCAAAACTAGAACTGAAATAATTTATAAAAATATAAATTAAATATATAAAAAATAAAATTATTAAAAAAAAAAGAAAAAAAAAAGACAAAATCAAAGCAAATTTACTAAAACTTTAGTAAATTAAACAGAAAATATACAAACAAAAACTAATTCAAAATATTAATAAAAAATATATAATAGTATCTCAAAGATATTGGGTTCAATAATCTGTGATTGTGTTTCTGATTATTATTTCATATGCCAGGCTCGTTTATAAACATGTTTCACATCGTCCTCTAGATGGCATGAGATGACAGAATTATGACAGACAACAGCGTTTCTATAATCCTGTCTGATATTAATGAATCATGAACCATAAAGATGATGGACACATACAATAAAATCACAACCAAGGATTTGATATTTCTCAGAGAGAACCAAAGCAGTTGGTTAATGTGTGATTATGTATAATGACATTAATAATAATAATAATCTATTAATACTCAGTGTTGAAAGCAGCATGTGAAGATTTTCCGGCTGTCGTTGAGATGAACATTAAAGCGTAAAACACTTGAACAAACGCATCTGTCACGTTCTCTGAATCCAGGCCGCGCAGACGAGAGCCAGACGAAGCTCGTTCTGCCAGAAATACTCAAAGATGAAGACAGAAATAAAACCCAGCGCTTCCTCACAGCCTGGAAACGCGGATCTCTAGGAGAACGATACGAGATTAAACCCTGAGAGACTAGAACATCGCCACTGAAGCGTCATCTACTGTAAACCAACTGTTTCATTTAATAATTCAATCATTTCCATCCCATCTGTTTGCAAACAATAAACACGCAGTTTACAACAGAACGTTTAACAACAGCAGGGGCCAGAATTATAGAATATGTATTCACTGTCATGTCTTTTTCATGACTCTTTCTTCTGTGAAACACAAAAGGAGAAGTTTAGCAGAATGTCCAAGCTGCTCTTTTACGTGCAATGAAAGCAAATGATGAACAAATTAAATTCCAGTCTATAGGGTTATTATATTTAAATGAATCTAAAAACTAAAATCATAAATGTGTTGCTTAATGTGTTGCATAAATGTGTTGCTTAATGTAATTTAATGTACTTAAATGCATTTAAGTATACATACACATATATATATTAGTGCTGGGAAAAAATTAATCGCGATTAATCGCATCCAAAATAAAAGTTTGTGTTTGCATAATATATATGTGTGTACTGTGTATAATTATTTTGTATATATAAATACACACATATGCATGTATATATTTAAGATTTTTATTTATTTATATATAAATTATTTATATGTAATATAAATTATGTATAAATGTATATACAGTATATACATGCAAACATTTCTTAAATAAATACATGCATATGTGTGTATACAAAATAATTATACACAGTACACACATATATATTATGCAAACACAAACTTTTATTTTGGATGCGATTAATCGCGATTAATTTTTTCCCAGCACTAATATATATATATATATATATATATATATATATATATATATATATATATATATATATATATATATATATATATATATATATATATATATATATAAACTTAAGCTTATTTAATTTCAGCTACACTGTAAAAGTTTCATGATTTTATTATGAAGATTTATCACTTTTGTCAACTTAGATTAACTAATGTTGTTTAGATGACATAATATTTGGAGTTTCTGTTGATCAAACCAATTTATTTCTTTGTATTCATTCAAATTTTTTATTTCAATGAACTCAAAACATAATGCAACAACAATATTTTTTTAGTGTAGTTTCCAACATTTCTCACTTTCATTTAGATTAACGATGTACTAAAATAACTAAAACTGAAATAGCAAAAAATATTAAACTATATAGACATTTAAAATAATAATAATTTTTTTTATAAAAATAAAAATGCTAAAATTATTAAAACTTTAACTGAAATAGAAAAAATAAAAATAAAAATGAGTTCAAAAATATTATTAAAAACTGAGTTATACTTTATTTTAAGGTGTCCGTGCTTATGCATTTAAGTACTGTGTAATAATTAACTACACATGTACTTTATAGGGTTAGGGTTAGTTGTTGCATGTAATTATGCATAATTTATAGTTATTACTACAGTAACTACATGTTAAAATGACACTGTAAAATAAAGTGTAACCAAAACTAAAATGACACGGATTCGCAGATACAAATCTATGGATTCAGACAAAAATATATCTAATAGTCTTATAACAAGACAGTTAATATATTCATAATTCATACTTTAGATGATGATTTATGGTGCTTTTTTGTCCCTTTTGTTCCCCATCAGCTCAGACAATCTGCGAAATCTCTTTCGGAAGAATAAAAGCCATGCAGGTTTGGAACAATAAATGATTAAAATGTAAATTTTTGGATGAACTAGCTCTAACTGTGATGAGCTCAACAAGCTCTGGATGCAAACACAGCCGGTGTCGTTGCGTAACGGGTCATCAAACCAATCTAAGCCGTGACGACATCTGATGAACACCATGACTGAGTGAACGACGGATAAAACCGCTCTGCTCTTGTTTACTGAACTGGGAACGCTGGGAATATTCCAGAACACAGCAGCCTTGAAACAAAAAGCAGATTAGCATGCAAAGCACGCAGAGCTTCCTTCTCTCAGATTCCTCTTCCTCGCTCCACATCTTTCTCAGGCCACACTCAGTTAAAACCAGGTTTCTAATGGCCACGATATTAATGATACGTTTAATTGATCTCAGAGACAGAGCCTTGCCCTTGGTTTGTGTGTTTGGAGGGGTGTGTAGATGTACCGGGGCTGGAAGGCTTTTTCTGCCTTTCCTCTAAATATAGATCAGGACGTTCTTCTCCTCTTCTGAACGACATGCGCACTGAGGGAAGGAGGGAGCGAGAGACTGAGACTGAGAAAGAGAAAGAGATGCTTCACTGTTCAATCCAGCCCTGCTTTCCTCCCCCTCATTTAAAGGGCCAGTTCACCCCAAAAATAAAAATGCTGTCATTATTTACTCTCTTATATTATTATTTTGTTCATATAAAATGAAAGGAGAAGTTTGAAGGATATAATTATGTCTGTAAAAAAAAAAAAAAAGTAATAATAATAATTTTTTTTATATATAGTGCACTATATAGTGTACTCTATGGTTCAAAAGTTTGGGGTCAGTATGATTTTTTTTTTTTTTTTGGTGAAGAAATCAATACAGAAAGGATACATTAAATTGATCAAAAGTGACAGTAACAACAGTTACAATGTTTTCAAATGCTGTTCTTTTGAACATTCTATTCATCAAAGAATCCTGAAAAAATGTATTGCACTGAAAAAGATCTAGTGCAGGATTTACTTTGAAACTTAATTTTAACTGTAAAATTGTAAAAATAAAAATAAAAAAATTGCATAAATAATTACAAAGCAATGTGAAGTAACGAAGCAGAAAGATTAAAAAAAGCATTTTCTAGTAAAATGTATTTGCAATTTTGAAAAATATTTTTTTTTAGTGCACAGTTTCCACAAAACTATGAATCAGCACAACTGTTTTCAACACTGATAATAATCATAAATGTTTCAGAGTGATTTCTGAAGGATCATGTGACACTTGAAGACTGGAGTAATGATGCTGAAAATTCAGCTTTGATCACAGGAATAAATTACACTTTACTATATATTCACATAGAACAGAGCTATTTTAAATTGTAATAATATTTCAGAATTTTCCTATTTTTACTGTATTTTTAATCAAATAAATGCAGTCTTGGTGAGCACCTCAGACCAGCTGACATTGGGAATCGAGCTGAAGAGCTATGGTTGAATGGGAAAAAAAAAAATCCTGAATTTCAGTTTGTTCATTTTAATGTTATTATATGGCTTCTAAAAAAAGCAAAACAAAATCACAAAAATTGCCTTTATGATCTGTCGTTGTATGAAAAAGCATTAGGGATTTTTCACAAGAAAACGAAAGAGTGGAAAGCTGAGCTGATTTACACAGTTAAGCTTTTCCTATAATGCGAAAGGCCGGAAAGGATGAATGAAGAGTGGATCGATTTAACTCAATAGTGTCTGAACATCTCGACTGCTGTTGGCCTCTCGTGTTCTTCACCAGTGATCTGAAGTAAGGATGGATGGCAGGCCATTTAAAGTGGAGTGGTTTGTTTGTGCACTCAGTGTGTGACCCAGAAACAGGAGTGGAGATAGTTGAGAATCAGCTGATTCAGAACACACACGTACGTCATTATTCGGGTGAAGATATGAAGCTGTGAGGGCAGTTCACTTCCAGTGTCGTCCAGCGCTGTGATGGAGGCTGGAAGCAATAATATACTGTCAATATTATAGGAGAAACCAACGACTGTGAGCAGAGACACTACACTGAGAGGAATCAAATCCAACATTTACCATTTCATTTAATTACTATTAAACTCATTTACAAATCACTTGAGATGTTGTTATTTTTGAATGTATTGTTTCACTTTAAAACAAAATGTGCACTGCAAAAAGTTTGGGGTTGGTCAGATTTGTTCATGTTTTTGAAAGACGTCGCTTCTGCTCATCCAGGCTGTTGATTTGTAATATTGTAAAATATAATTACTATTTAAAACGTCTGTTTTCTATGTGAATATATAGTGAAGTGTAATTTATTCCTGTGATCAAAGCTGAATTTTCAGCATCATTACTCCAGTCTTCAGTGTCACATGATCCTTCAGAATTCACTCTAATATGATTTGATGATCAAGAAACATTTATGATTATCATATTTTTGTTAAAACTGTGATACGTTTTTAGGATTTTTTTGATTATTATAAAGTTCAAAAGAACACAGCATTTATTGGAATATGTAATATAAATGTCTTTACTGTCACTTTAAATCATTTTATTTTTTCCTTGCTGAATAAATGTATTAATTTATTTCAAAAATAAATCTTGATTGCAGGATCTTGAACGGTACTGTTCTCAATAAAAGTAAACTTACTTTTTAATTTCCTTTAACACCCAGTAACCCACTGTAGAAAACTGCAACATGCATAAAGCAATTAAATATATATTGTTTTACTAAATATGTGTTATGTACATATATACCAACACAAACTTTCAAATGTATCACGGCAACAGGTTTGGTGGGGAAACAGCACCATTGCTGTTTTGAATCATATTTAGCATCTTCCAAGTAAACTTATATTATAGTGTATACATTATGCTCTCAAAAGAGTCACAGTAAATCACAGATAAACATTGCAAATGATTACCAACGTAGCCTGATGAGCTTGACAAGTTGCTATGAGATAAACATGCTGAATTCTTGGCCTTCGCTCACTGGGAAAACTTCATTGCAGGCCTTTAAAGAAGCCATTTATGCCCTTTAACAAAGTCTAGAACAGGTTTTCCTGCTTGAATGTTGATTATTTTCCTCATATTCTCCATTGTTGCGGCTCCTCTCTTCCCAGTCTGTCAGTAACGCTCTGTTTAGTTCCTGTCTCTATGAAGCCCCTCCTTCTGAAAAGCACACTGTGCTCTGATTGGTCGGCTGGAGCAGTGTGTTGTGATTGGTCGAGCACTTCGAGTGTGTTTGGGAAATGTCCCGCCCCTTACCATAACCGCCAGTTTAACACACTACTAACTAACTCAACCAGGCCCCGCCCCTTTATTCTGCGCATGAATTATTATAATGAGGAATATTGTGACGTGTTCGTTCCCGGAAGAAACTCAAGACTACAATGGAGGCGTTTCAGGGAGTTCAGAAACACTGACACTAGCCGCATTTCCGTTACCCTTCAAATTGCGCAAATTGAAATTGCGAATTGAAAATACGCTTAATGGAAACTTAATGGAAACGTAATTTTCGCAAAAACTCCCATTTATCGCAAAAATGTTTTTATGCTCGCATGAGGGGGTTTTTCAGGCAATTCGAAAAATAAATATTTCGCAAAACTGCAAACTGCATTTACAGTCACCAGACGTAGATGACGCGGTGTGTTTGGACAGAATACGAGACAGAGATCTTAAGAATTCATAAAAGACAAAAGAATTACAGGAATACTGGATTCGAAACCTCATATAAATGCCACAATCAAGACCTCGAAGCAGAAATGAGGGAGAAACACCCAGAAACACCTCATATGTGCCGCTCACACGTATAATAAGGGTCGTTCCTCACCATTAATTCTTGGAAAACACACTTCCTTCGATTAATAATAATGGCCAGTGCAGTGGCTGGGATTAGTACATAAACCTCCATTTTGGAATGATTTTACTGATTGCGAGAGGAAAAAAATGAAGTTTTAGTCGCATAACATCGGTTAATGGAAACGCTGTCATTTCGCAATAGTTTTTTGTCGACATTTAGAAAAAAATTGCAAAAGTTTTGCGCAAATCTGTAATGGAAACGCGCCAACTGATATAGAGAAGAACTTGGACTTTTTCATCCTCAAACAGCAACATTACAGACTAAAGAAAGATGAACATGGACAAAAAAAGCATAATTGGTCCTTATTAAATAATCATCTCAGATGCATCATGAGGTGTACAAACATACCAGGATCATGAAAGTTTAGCATATAGTGCTACATATCCACATGTTAGCCTCTTAAAGCTTGCTGAGAAGAAAGTCAAACCATATTTAATCATATATTTAACAATAACCATGAAATTGCCTAACCTGGAAAACTCATTACAGCATTTTTAAATCCAAGATTCAACACAAAAATATTTGTGGGGGAGAAAACTTTCACATCAAGCTTGGGTCTCTGAGTGTTAAAATAAAATTGATTTAATGTGACAGATCTGATCAAATTTCAGTAGTCAAGTCAGAGTAAGAAACTTGAGAGGAAAGTTCAATAGCACTAGCTCAGAAACGCTAACGCTGACACACTTCGGACTCCTCGTTACACACTCGCTAAAGCTCTAATTGAGCTCTTAGAAGACAGAGGGAAAGAGAGAGCTAATTGTCCCATATGTGAGCCAAGAGAAAGCTTCCAATCTTGGCCCCCTTTCCCAATTTCAAGCCATCATCCGAGATAAAGGGATTGTCCCTGCTCTATAAAGTAGGTCACCTTAATTCAGGAATTGGATTCAGATATTGGATCCTGGCCTGTGTGGGTCTCCTCGATTCATTACATCTCCAAACCCAATCTGGATCTCAGGGTACCACTGGTCAGCCGGGTTCAAGTGTGAGATTTCCTCATCGCATCTAAAGTGATTCAGCATGACATCTTATCAGAGGTTAAGACTGGATAACATTTCCCAAGTATTAAAGAGGACCAATAATGATTTTTTCCATGTTTAACCCTCTGGGGTCGACAAACGCGCCCGTGCGTTTTGCTGGATTTTCGTCACATTGTAGCACAATAAACTTAAATTACTCCGTCATTTATGGTCATACAGAAAAAAGAAATATAAAAAAAGAATCTGTGATATTTCTACTTTTGTATGTGTCCACTTACAATCAAATCAAAACATTGAGCTTTTGTAAAATAAAGAAAATAAACAGGGTGTGCTTTCTGCCTCTCCGTCGCGGTGAACTTTTTTTTCATGAGCACGTCTATAAACTGAAACAAAACTCAGCGAATACTTGTCACACATTTATGAGCCATATACCTTTATAAACATTTAAGTGTGTACTTTTAAATGATCGGATTCAAACTGAAAACAAATATTCTCTGTTTAAGTAATTTGTATAAAACCAACAAGATGTCCAGCATCTCAAACGCTTGCTCATTATTTTTAATTCGACCACGCCCACTCGCGCAAAAGAGATTCACATGCAAATCTCCACATGGAACGCGAACGCGCTCATTACCTCAAAAACAAAGCACGAAAAAAACTTCACAAGTCTCTGCTTTTCGTCGAGTTTGAAAGGCGCACCGTGAGCTTACATTGGATTTACCTCAGAAGAAGAAGAAGAACGCGATTTGAAGACAAGAAAGATGTAAGGTAAGAAATTCTTACATATTAGTTTGTTATTGTTGCATAAATTTCACATTGCAGTTGAACTGTTGCTAGATATATGGTGAATATTATAATATTTAGACCCGTGTTTACTGTTACTGTGTTTGTGGATATCTGCTCAAACGTAGATATGTATATGGTAACCATAATGTTTCATATTTTGGATCGCGATCGCGCTTGAATGTATCATATTTTGGAACGCGATCGCGTTTGAAAAGCAAAACACACCAAACGGCTTCATGTTTTTACTATTATCTCATTTCATATCATCATAACGAATGGAAACATTTGAAGTAACATATGATAATCAATATATTTTTCTCTAGCTTAGTTGTTACTGAAATCTTTTGGAAGATTTACAGGCTGCTATAGGTTATTGTTATTATTATTTTATGCAGCACTGTGCATAGCCTATGCCTACAAGGCACAACAAACCTGGTGTTCATTATATTATATATTGTTGGAAACATTTGTGTGTGTGTGTGTGTGTGTGTGTGTGTGTGTGTGTGTGTGTGTGTGTGTGTGTGTATTCTGTGAATTTTAAAAAGCAATTTTAACCAGAAAAATCTAAAATGTATTCCCAAAATCGTGCAGGCCTTTCTCTTGATATCAGTATGTTCACTTTTTTTTCTTTCAGGGCCCAGATGCTGAGTCCTGCTGACTTCAACATTCACATGAGTCTCTGTACATGAACATGGTAAAGTGAAAATCAAACACCTTGGAAATTAAAGGTATGTACAATGTTTTTAGGAATGGCACAAAGGTCTCTGTCTTTGGATCATTGTTTTCAATAAGTGCTTTTTTGTCATTTGTTTTGCATCTTTGGATTATGTTGTGTTGTAAATAAATCCAAACAATCAAAAAGCCATTCTTTTTTAAATATCCTCATTCTTTGTGCAAGGTTGCTCAGAATGACAGGGCCTGATAGCTCCTAATAGGGCTGTTAGGGGAGGGTCTTTGTCTTTCTCAGGTGTGAAAAGCTTACATATTAATGACGTGATCACAGCTCAGACCCCAGAGGGTTAACTTTCCTGTTTGAGGATGAAAAAGCTCCAGTTCTTCTCTATATCAGTGTCAGTGTTTCTGAACTCCTGAAACGCCTCCATTGTAGTCTTGAGTTTCTTCCGGGAACGAACACGTCACAATATTCCTCATTTAAATAATTCATACGCAGAATAAAGGGGCGGGGCCTAGTTGAGTTAGTTAGTAGTGTGTTAAACTGGCGGTTATGGTAAGGGGCGGGACATTTCCCAAAACACACTCGAAGCGCTCGACCAATCACAACACACTGCTCCAGCCGACCAATCAGAGCACAGTGTGCTTTTCAGAAGGAGGGGCTTCATAGAGACAGGAACTAAACAGAGCGTTACTGACAGACTGGGAAGAGAGGAGCCGCAACAATGGAGAATATGAGGAAAATAATCAACATTCAAGCAGGAAAAGGTTTTTATAGAGCCCAAAAACAACATCAAGCATATAATAGATCTCTTTAATGCCTCTAGGTCTTTGTTTCTCTACAATTCCACCATTCAAAAACTACAAAGATGTACTCCAAATATATTACTTATTTTAGCAAGTTAAAAAAAGGTAGTGACCCATGTTAAATAGACACACCTTTACTCTAAAAATATCCTCAACGTTGGCCTCCCAAAAACTTGCTTAGCAGACAAAATAGAGGCGAGATGCTCGCTGCACATCTGAAACAGTGGAGGTCTTTAGAGAGATTATAAATAGCAAGCATTGCAAGCTAATATGGACACAAAGTACTGAGACGGATATAAATATTTAATCAGGAGCAAGAATTTTGAAAGCATTTCAAAATCCTATTTTAGGGAAACAAGGCGCGTGTCCACTGAGACTGTGAACTTTCCGCTTATAAAACTCTCTCAAGATCCACAAAGGAGAACTTGTCATCTTATTTTGTTCTCATCTTGTTTTTTCTTTTGCTCTGTATGCCATTGAAACGAGTCTAAGCTATAATCAGTTATGACCTCTTAACTTTCAGCTGCTTGTTCCAACACAAATTTGATATGTAGCCTCAGCAAACGTAACCAAGGAAAGTGACACCCGACACTTGCTAATAGACAAATTAACATACAATACATCAAGTTCAGCAATACAGTCAAATCAAGTCAGCGTTATTTCTACAGCACAGATTGTTTCAAAGCAGCTTTAAAGGGATAAACTGGAGAATTATGGTCAATGATGCAAGCAGAATTTAAAACCATCATGTTGAACAGTGC
The DNA here is from genome assembly GCA_022828995.1 of Vimba vimba. Classification (NCBI taxonomy): domain Eukaryota; kingdom Metazoa; phylum Chordata; class Actinopteri; order Cypriniformes; family Leuciscidae; genus Vimba; species Vimba vimba. The sequence goes on along the minus strand of CM040824.1, from coordinate 2,085,737 downwards.
GCATCTGAAGTTTCTCAGCTGAAGGAAATAATACATCATTTATGGGCTTTAACATATCTGCCAAATGTTCTTATTGGGCCGATAACATTAAAAAAGAACATATATCGTCCGATACTGATATGGCGGCCGATATATCATGCATCCCCAGTCATAGCCACACAAACCAATGCTCTGAAAAGTATATTTCAGTTCAGCATAAGTGATTCATTCAAGGCATCCAATGATTGCAATCTGACTGAAGGTTTGTGACAGGTAATGACAGCAGATGAGTTATTATAGACCTCAACAGTCAGGATAACACTGCTTAGCATGCATATAAGAAGCTTATCCTTGCATAAAACTAAATATGTTCAAAATAAACTGACTTGCACCATAAACTGACACTTGCTGACTTTCACTGCCAGCCAGTCCAGCATCTTAGTCTGTTAACAAAGCTCAGTATCAGATCAATCCATCCTTTACTTGGTAACAACTCACTAAAGGAGAGCTGATAATGCCAAAGTGCTTCAATTACAGCAAAATAATCAGCAAAAATAAACTTAAAATGCTTCATTGCTGTGAAGATGACAATGGCAGCCAGCTCCTCTAGCCTCGATTCAGATGAATATTAATCAGAGCTTAAATTAGACAGACTATCTTTATCCCTTCCCTTTGGCATCAGCTAACTCTCTAAAGTAAAAATAGCAGAGGAGTGAATTAATAGACATGCAGAACAATCCATATCGATGAGACGGCATTATCAGCTCACCGACCCCTGAGGCTAGGAATGAAAGTCTCAGGGGTTTCTTTGAAGATTGATTGAGATCAATGCTCTTAAAAATAAAGCTTCCAAAAGGGGGGTTTCACAGCGATGCCATTAAAGAACAAGTCTGGGTTCTCCAAAGAACCTTTCAGTGATCAGATCCTAAAAATAACCACTTTTTTCTAAATGTGAAGAAGGTTTTACAAATCTAAAGAACCTTTTTCCACGATTAAGAAACTTTTGTGCAATGGAAAGATCCATGGATGTTAAAGGTTTGCCAAGGAAACATCAATGCCAATAAAGAAGCTTTATTTTTAAGAGTATACATGGTGTATTCCTAAGACGAAATGTACATAATGTTCCAAGATAAGCAAGTGATTTCAACTTAGCACTTCAACTAAGGAATGCTATGAGAAACGCTGAACACATATTTTACTTTGCTCAGGTGTGTCGACTTAGAAAACTCACTGAGGAATGCTTAAACTACATGCATGCTGACATCAAATCTTCAATGACTGACCGATGAGTGCATATTTAAAATCTCAACAAGAATCATTTCACACCATTAAAGTCACCTTAAAAACAAAACTGGCATTTCTTATTTTTTATGCAATATTGCAGTGTTTATTCTAAATGATGTTTTATTAACAAAGTTCGGGAGGAGCAGGTTCAGATAATTAACCAAATTATGCACAGCTGGAGATTAATCAGTAATCAACTCAATGACAGAGTATAAATTCACAGCAGACCTATCTCTGCTCATTGAAAGCTTGTCAGCATCCCTCCTCCACCCCATCTCCTCACTTCCAGTTCCATCTACACTTACCAACTGGGGGGAGTACTCTGGGTTCGGGCCTAACTCCGAGCTCGGAGCCCTCCCCCGGACAGCACGCCAAATACGCATAAACTTATTGTACTAATTATATGTAGATGTGAACTCGTGAAATGATTTATCTGTGCACATCGTATTAAATTCATGTAATCTTGAATCAGAATAACTTCCCCCTCATCCCTGATGACGAGGGCGGGGCAACCTGTCAATCACATGAGACCAGCCAATAGCAAACCACAACCATCCAATCAATTCCCCACAGACAAAATCAAGCCCCGCCCACATTTGTTCTCGTTTAAGAAACGTTTCAGTCAGATAGATGTCACAAAAGGGAAGAAAAGACGAGCACAACTTCTGTTTTCATGACTTTAACATCAGACTTGATTTGACTGATTTGAATATATACAAAAGAATGATATTTGAGAGATGCAGCTGAGGAAACTGTTATCAGTAAATAACGTTTAAAAAATCTAATAAATAATGTTTAAAAAAGAGGAAAAAGCACAATTACAGAAAATTTCACCTATCAATAGTGTTGCGTTAAACCTCTTAAACTGACACAATATTAATCTGTTTCCATAAAGGTCTTCAGAACAAAGTTGCTACACCAACACCTCTGGTGTATTTCCAAATCAACTGATTTCAATATCCCAATTTCCCATTCACTAAACATGTTGATTTTTTGTGAAATCATAAAATAAGCATCTACCAGAAAACTATTCATATCTTGAGAAAAGTTTCTCACTTATAAACCTTTTATTTATCACTTGATAAATGTTCAAATGAACATCATTTAAAATATGTTTTATAACAATGTAAAAGTCTTTACTGTAATTTTTAATCAATTTAATGCATCATATTATTATTATTTTTTAAATGTATTGATCCCAAACTAGTGTGAATAAAGGTCAGGGTTAGACTGATCTGTCTTAAATAAAGAATAACCCTGCTGAAGACGGCAAGTACAGTAGGTCTGAACAAAGAACATGTTTAATCTCTAATAAAAGATTCATACAGCCAACTCAACTGCCCTATATAAGAAAATAGTCCTTAACACCCTCTCAATTATTCCGATCAAGCTTGCTCTTCAGAAGCTGTAGTCTGGCACACACTATCTGTCGACATGTTCTCCAGCGCTGCGTACACATATCAGCAGTGTGTTTCAGCACATCAGACTCTGAGTCCGCCTGGAGTGTGTGAGAGTCAGTCTCAGTCTCTCAGCGTTTGATCTTGAGTCGGTTCAGCGGCTTGAGAATGCAAATGAACGTCTCATGTGACTGTGAGCGATCCGTCACCAGGCCATTCCAACACATATTCCTTTTACACAACTGGATTTCTCAAGCATTTCTCCTCATTTGATACTCGCGAAATATTTCAACATAACATGCATATTTCTGCTGCTTAAAGTGCCTCTATTATGCCATTTTTAAGGTTTCTAATTTTGTTTTGGAATCTCCTACAAAAGATTTACATGCATCCAAGATCAAAAAACACTGATTTTCTCATTATATTAAGTGCAGCATCAGCTCTTTTCTCACAGTGTCTAAAACGGTTCGTTCGAAGATTTGGTCTCTCTAAACCCCGCCTCTCTGAGAGCTGCTCTGCTCTGATTGGTCAGAAATCAAACACTCATTATCATATCTGAATCTCCGCTCTTGACATACAGTGATCCGAACAGTAACGATGGCGTGGGTTTCACCGTATCAATCTCATCAAAGTGGATTTGCTTTGTCAGCAGAAAACAGCGTCTTCTCGACATTAACAACACGAACCAAACTCTTCCAGTCTCAGATACACTACAGTGTTTGAGGGCGGAGCTAAGAGACGCTGCTCAGCCAATCAAGACCATAGACTGGCATTATGCAAATTAGTTGCAAACCTACGTAGGTTCAGCAGGAAGTGAGACTGAATTACTGACGACTCGTTTCTTTCTTTTAGGAGACATTAACTCCATTTATCGCCACTCTAATCTTTTACATTCACAAACAGCTACAGTATACACACTACATTAGCGGTAATATCCGAAAAAGCATAATAGGGGCACTTTAGTGCACATCACAAATGCAGGAATCTAGTGTTTTGCTGTCTTATAAAGTGTAAACATCATTTTAAAAGCAGAACAGCGTCCACTAAGGAATCATTCATTAACTAAACAGCCCTCCAGTCACACTGCTGTCTTCATCCAGGCTTTCAGCTTATGCTGTATGTCACGTCCCTGATGGCCAATCATGAAGAAGAATCAGAAGTGTTTTGAAGAGCCAAAGCATCTACTGTATAACAAGTACACCCCTGAGATGATACTGCAAGATCCTACCAGAAAGCGTTTAATATGTATGATCACTCACAGTTTTGCCACAGATATTTAGGCAGTGGCCGTTTTTCAGTGGAATAGTGTACATGTACTCTCCCTAAAGATCCATAATGTTTTGTTTGTAAAGCAGAAATCCTCAGGTTCTCTATTCTCCTGACTGTATATGCTGAGATAGGACTTCTTCAGTATGCTGACAACAAAAGGTTTAGAAATAATTTTGGCTTTTGGCCCTACAAGTGACAGTATCTAGTACAGTACGACTCCTCAACTAAAGATGGAACAACCAAAACAATGTTTTGGGATGTTTTAAGTCTAAAACTTTAAGTCATTAAACTTGAGTCAAGTGAATGCTTTAATCACATATATTCTCGAGACGCATGTATAGGATGAATCAGGGTTTAAACAAGTAAACATTTTCATTAAAATCAAAGGCAAAATGTTATTTATACAAGCATGGCAATTCAACAAATCTAAGAAATGCTAATGGAATTGCAGTCATACTGTATTTGGAACCAGGCCAAATCAGATCAAACAAGTTCCTACTGGATAAAATGTGTTTTTTTCTTCAGAAGTTCAGTTTATCTAGTAGATTCCAAATCATTATATCTATGTAATGTGAACCATATCCAAAAATCTTTGTGTTTCTTTCACAATTGTTTACATTCTGCTGAAAAGCCTATGATAAGCTGTTAAAGGACAGGATCCATTGTTACATAATAACCCATTTACAGTATTGTACAGTGACAGCACGCAGGGCTATGGGGCATGTTGTCACAAAAGGTAAACATCTTTTTAAGGAATATTTTTTTTCCAGTGTGAGAACAGTGGAGATATCCGATGGCTTCAGGCATAAGCTCATACAAAAACTCACTTTCAAATATAAAGACCTTTACAAATAGTTACTGAAGTAAAAAGAATGACAACTAGCCCTGTCTGAGCGTTATACCCCGTCATTCCACAGACCGAATTTAATAAGCATAAATCACTAGATCACGTGTGATTGAAGTGATGTTAATTATTTACATTATTCCTAGTTCAACTGATCTGCCAATACGACCGATCAGACGTCATTCGATACAAGCATCATTAGATGTCTTTAGGAATAAACCTACCTCGCATTGGGTTCTGAATCCAGAGGATTCCTCCGATGAGGTGTGGAGATTGCCCTAACATCAGATCACCAGAGCAGGTGGTCGAAACAAAACACCTGTCTAACAGAAGCGCCTTATGAAATCTGATTAATAATAATAACGCGCTCGCGCAGATCCGCTCCTCAATGAAGCGCGCATCGCATCCGAATCACCAGAGTCAAAGAGTCGCACAAAACACAGCTTTTACACATTAAAACGGTGGATTGTGAGCATGCACATGCCGTGTTGTGTTCTGCTTCTCTCAGTGGTCTTCTTCTGTGAATCAGGGGATGAGCGCGCAGACTGAATGATGCAGATCGTCAATCTTTACACTACATGCATAGACTGCTCACACACACACGCACGGCCCCGCGAGCCCATCTCTATGTCATAGCTTTCCAGTGTAAGAGCAGGGCAAAGATCTGCGGCTGATCAGCAGCCAATCATAATCCCAAACCTGCTGTGTGTGTGTGTGTGTGTGTGTACTTGTGGCGTTCATTTCAATACATAAACATTTCAGCATAAATGGATGTTTAAAGGCTTACCTTGAACAGCCATGCTGCTAGTGCTTGAGTTCGGGCATCATGGGAAGGTAAAGCTGCTGCTTGTCTGTGATTCTGCCAACGCGTCTCGCTTATTAACACTTGCCAAGCAAAACCCTCTGTGAATCCGAGCGGGCTGGAGAAGTGAGATCTGCTCTCAGGGGATCATGGGAAGTGGAGTTGATGGAGTTAGTGGAGTTACACCTTTAACTTACTGGATCTGCAAGCACGCTGTTAGACCGGTTTCATCTCACTTTATATAGACAGCATGGACACGTTTGTTTGTTTGTATCTATTTATAGGCGTATATGAACATACAGTATTTAAAATGCATCAAATGTTACAGACGGTGTGCGTGTGTGTGTGTGTGTGAGAGAGAGAGAGAGAGTGAGCGAGAGAGAGAGAGAGCGAGAGAGAGAGTATGAGAGTGTGTTTGTGTGTGAGAGAGAGAGTATGTGTGTGTGTGTGTGTGTGTGTGTGTGAGAGAGAGAGAGAGAGAGAGAGATAGAATGAGTGTGTGTGTGTGTGTGTGTGTGTGTGTGTGTGTGTGTGTGTGTGTGTGTGTGGTTACATTTGATAGTAATTAAACTTGTGTAACTGTGAACTTGTTGCATACCTCATAGCTTACTATACATTTTTTGAAATGTTCTGAAAATTGTGGCATAGACTTTCTTCATTGTTAACATTCCTAACATGTTTGAAAGACAGTCGAATAACTCTATTATGAACTCCAAACTAATCTGTACATTAAAGGCCCCTTCAAAACAAGCTCAGTTTAGTTTGTTCTTTCTCATTTGGCATGTAGAACAAATGCTTCCTTCTTTTTTTTTTTTTTAATTAGATGTCCAAAAAGTACAAAACCCTGAATCCGAACAGCTGGAGAGCTGCATACATTCTTTAATGAAAGAGTTTGACATCTCAGGATGAGACAGAAGCTTAAAGTGAACGTGAACGCAGAGACTGAAGAGGCATCATTACAGAAACAGAACTCATTATCATGTAAACCCCTGTAACTGAGCACATCATAACCGAATTCAGGTTATAAATGTGAAATGTGCAAGAATAAATGTCAAACACGAGGTTCGTTTAGAGTCTTCTGTGTGTCCGAATGGAAGAAACTGCAGAAAACCGATTGAATCTTGTTGCTGTAATGAAATGCCTGTGCTTTAGTGGAAGGGAGATGGAGAACAATATCTGTAAACCGACATAGTGTTTTTAATTTTTCTACATTAAGAACAAGGTGATTATCCAAGTCTCAAGAAAGTAAACCAGTAATTTCATCTTCCAGCTGTAATTTGTGAAATTTGAGGTTTACTTTGGCATCTCGACAGCCTCGAGACTCTTGTCCACTGACAGCCAGTGAATGGAGAATATACTGTATGATTACAGATGGACATCATGAACCTGCCATGTGGGAAACCACTATTCTGAGTCTGAATAACATCTGAACATCTGAATAAAATTCTGACCTTTGAGTACGAACGTTTCACATTTTTATCTCAAGATACAGCGTTTCCTGCTAATGGATTTTGATCCGCATTCCTGAAGATTATAGTCAGCTCTTGTCTGTCGGGTTTCCAGACAAAACCAAATGCTGGAATGCTTGGCATTGGTTTATCAGTTTGCTCTGTGGTTGTTCTGCTACATTACTCTCTTCATGCACTTGACACACAACCACATGACAATGAACCACTACAAATGAGTGTATAGCTTCCCATAAACATGCTGTCATTTATTGTTGAGAATGTCTTACATATTTTTGAAAGATGTCAGCCAAACCAGTGTGCTAACAATCCATCAAAAAAAAAAAAATAGCATCTGTGGATTACTATGTGATGGATAGAAGTGCGCGAGACAGAACCTAACGCGGGCTCAGTCAACAGACTTGTCTTAAATACTTCCGGCATGATGAAACTTAATGTATTTACTAGATTTGAGTTGGGCGATTGAGCACAACGAAGTCCTTGAAATTCCAACGTGCCTTCCCGTTCCAGTTTTCATCCCAATATTTTATATGTGGGAAGAACTTCAGCTTGGACAATCCAAACTCCAGACAACGGACCGGATCCAAGCTCATGGAAGTGACCATTTCCACTGCCCTACCAAATGTGCGGGGATAGCCGAACCCTTTCCGTTCAAACTTCCCTTGCCAACTCACCAACTGTCCGGCAGTCTGTTAATCGCCCAATTGGACGGTCAGGCCCAGGAATCCATTGGAATGCGATCATTCCTCTCATACAGGTCTGACAGAAGAATCCTGGCCAAATCTTCACCCACCACTTGTGGGCCGGCCAGAATGCAATCTGTCAGGGGAAAGAGACGTAGAACTCTTAAAGGGTTAGTTCACCCAAAAATGAAAATTCTGTCAGTAATTACTCTCCCTCATGTTGTTCAACCCCGTAAGACCTTCGTTCATCTTCGGAACACAAATTAAGATATTTTTGATTAAATCTGAGAGCTGGATCACTCCTCCATAGGCTTCTAAGACATTATAACTTGCTGGCCCAAAAAATGTATGTGGCTCAATCTTAAGTTTATCAAGCGACGAGAATACTTTTTGTGCGCAAAACCCCCCAAAAATAACGACTTTATTCCACTATTCATTTCCTTCTCTCTGGGCCTCGAGTTTTTTCATTTAGTGTTTTAGCGCAGCGCTTCTGTGTTGAACGTCACACGCACCACACACATAACCAGCGTCGGCCAATAGTGAGCCTACGTGTGACGAACAACACAGATGCGCTGCGCTAAAACACTACGTGAAAAAACTCGAGGCCCAGAGAGAAGGAAATGAATAGTGGAATAAAGTCGTTTTTTTTGCGCACAAAAAGTATTCTCGTCGCTTGATAAACTTAAGATTGAGCCACTGTAGTCACTTGGACTATATTAACGATGTCTTTAATACATTTTCTCGGCCAGCAAGTTATAATGTCTTAGAAGCCTATGGAGGAGTGATCCAGCTCTCAGATTTAATCAAAAATATCTTAATTTGTGTTCCAAAGATGAACGAAGGTCTTACGGGGTTGGAACAACATGAGGGTGAGTAATTACTGACATAATTTTCATTTTTAGGTGTTTTAACCCTTTAACTTCTGGAGTTCAGCTTTGATCCATGTCCCCAGGGGAGGAGGACCTTCAACCACACTTGCCGAACCAATAGGACTCCTCATTCGAGATAAGCTGTTCGCGTTGGTGGAGCAAACACCAAGGGGTGAGGCATACTGCCTTGATTTGCTTGACGCAAATTGGCCGTCCAAAAAAAAACTGCTCAACTGCCAATTCCAACGGGAATGCCTTCCAGGAACTCTCATACCCACCAAGTCCCTTCTGTTTGTGGAGAAGGTCAAACAATGCACTGCTCAGGTAGGTGGCTACTGGCTTCACAATGTGTCTTAAACCGAGACCCTATAGGGGTCGGTAAAAATTTGATTGACTTCGACAATCGAGTACGTCTCCATCTCAAAAAGAATGTGTTAATTTGACTATTTTAACACAGTTTGCGCATTTCGTGTACGTAATTGACAAATTGTGTAATAATAACACATTGGTGTGTAGAAAATTAGCAGACATAACACATTCCCACATAGCAAATTTTCTCTGGCCCAGCTCCGGCCCACACAACCAGCTTTTGCTTGGCCCACATACCGCAATGAATGACGGTCCTAGTGTGGACCAGGTCTGGATTCCAGACAAGGGCCACACATGGGCCATAACTGGACCAAGTCTCAGCCAAGTTAATTATCCATAACTGGCCCAGAATTGGGCCAGATCAAAATGTAACATTGAAATCAAAACATAACCTTAAGTAAACCATATCAACACCAGTCTTTAACCAGAAAGCCCAAAACTGAGCCACACCTGAGCATGATCCAATTTTTCTGTGGCCCAGCTCTGGCCCACAAGACTTGGCCCACATACCACAATGAATGACGGTCCTAGTGTGGACCAGGTCTGGATTCCAGACAAGGGCCACACATGGGCCATAACTGGACCAAGTCTCAACCAAGTTAATTACCCATAACTCCAATACGCTGGACCAGATGAGTTCCACGTCAGCCTCAACACCACCATAACCAAGTCACTTACACACCCCTCCCAGATGGATAGTCACACCAAGACAGTATTCTGAACAAATATTTAATTGTGTTAAACATCAAAGCATTGGCATCTGTTTTTTCATCATGACATTTTTCAGTTTTACAAACTCTAAAATGACACTCCTCTATCAGTTCAGCTAAAAATAAATAAAAACAAAAATAAAACAAGTGCCGTTTTTTTGGTTTATGACGTTTCCATTTAAATGTTACTTGATCATCCATGTTTCTGATCATTAAGTTTCATTGCTTTGCCTAATGCTTGAACGTCCATGTTTCTGGTCACGAACAAGATTCACTAAACATATAACACTAGAACATGTTTCATCAACAAGTTAGATACAGCCATCTTTTAACGGTGGAATCAATGTCTTTCTCTGTGGCATCAGATGTTAGACGGTTAGCCTACGTCTCACAGCCGCTGAAAAAGACAAGCACACATGATGTATAATTAACTTATGCATCATCAGGTAATGTGGATATTAAATATTGAATCAAATGCAATATTACAACAAAACCTGAACCCAGATTTAAATTCAAATTCTGACTTTCTACTACAGGTGAAAGATCCTTCAAGATCATGTTTATTTTTACTTTTTTTAATTCAGTGTATGTTTTTTGTTATGCAACCTGAGCTTGTATTGAGGCATAAAATGTTCTCTCCCTCCTTCACTTTCTTAATCTCTAATATAGTGCATTCATGCTCAACCACGCTGGTTCCAGATTTGTTTTTGTTTTCATTCATGCTTTAAGCATTTAAGTAAAGAGAGAAAGAGAGAGAAAAAAAACCTTTGTGGGGTCAATCTCCACACTGAACTTTGATTTGAAGGAACTTTTTTTTTTTTGAAAACTGGACAAAAAGACAAAAGGTACAATACTGTGTAATTAAAAGGCTTTATAAAAAGAACTGCAATCCAATGAAGCACTACATAATCAAATTAAAAACAGCATGACAGTGTAGTTTTTCAAAAAAAATTCATTATCAAAATTGGAAACAGTTCTGCTGCTTAATATATTTTCATAACCTGTGATACCTTTTTAGGATACTTTGATGAATAAAAAGTAAAATAACATAAAAATAAAAAAAGAAGCAAATGTTTTAAAAATAGAAATCTTTTGTAACAACAATATACACTACTGGTCAGTAATTTTTTTCTTTCTTTTTTTGAAATAAATAAATAGTTTTATTCAGCAAGGATGTGTTAAATTGATAAAACGTGATGGTAAAGAAGATTTATATTACTAGATTTTTTTTTTTTTTTTTTATAAATGCAGTTATTTTTAACATTTTATTCAGCAAATATATTAGGCAGCAGAACTGTTTCCAACACTCATAATAAATCAGAACATTAGAATGATTTTTAAAGGATCATGTGATAGACTTGAGTAATGATCCTGAAAATTCAGCTTTGCATCACAGAAATAAATAATAATTTAAAGTATAATAAATTGAAAACCAATTATTTTAAATTGTAATAATATACTAAAATATTAAATATAAAAAAAAAATGTTCTGTATTTTTTATCAAATAAATGCAGGATTGATGAGGATAAGAAACTTATTTCAAAATAAATTAAAAATAGTAATGTTTTCAAACTTTTGGCCTGCACTGTATAGTTTTACAGATATTTGTTCCAACCACAACTTTTTGGACATGTTTATTGTATTTAAAACTGCGTTTAAACAATTGGCGTGCAAATTTTAATTAGAACAGTTTACTATAATTTCGATAGCATGTTCACACGTCAATTAATTAAAACTTTACTTAAGTCCTTTTACGAACTTAATTAAACTTTAATGATACAAGTTTTCACTTACCAACTCTGCTGGCTTTTTCCCGGTTCAGTGCTTGACCGTTTCTGAATCTGAAGTCTGTGCAAGACTGCAGCGCCCGCCCACTTTTTCGACGTACTGGTTCCGGGAGTATTTTCATTCACTTTTCCTCTTTGGAGATTTGTTAGCGTTATAAGCCATGAATCATAACAACCAGCTAAAACTTGAATCACAACGTGTACAATATTCGATCCGAAATAAAAATATTTGTAAAAAATACACAAGTACGAGACTATGTGCCAACTGGGTAAATAAAACTACAATCCCATGAAGCACTGCATTTGATAATTGCGCCTTTCGGCCAATTTTGCTCTGATAGGTCAGCTTCGCATTTCCGGGGTTTTGAAATCCTGATTGGCGCGAGTTGGGCTAACTGACACTAATCCACTGATTCATGCGGAAGCTGTTTCTAGAAATATCTGTCATAAATGGCAACACGTTTCTATCATTTCTCAAATATATTTAATCTCTTTCAGTCACATATATGTTCAATTTGTGATCATCTTAATTAACCAACTGGTAACAGAATATAATATAATATAATATAATATAATATAATATAATATAATATAATATAATATAATATAATATAATATAATATAATGCAGGATTTAATCATATATCGCATATAAATGACAGTGGAAAAATGTTAAATTATGAAAAGTCCACTGGTGTACAGTACATGGCATAAAAAATTGTGGTCTAAATTTAGCAATGTGCAGGAACTGAAATCAAACAATTACAGTTGATTTTCATAATTCAGATAATTAAATATTTATTGTTGCCTGGATTAACTTGAAGGCATTAGACCCAGGATGTAAACAGGAAGATGAAAATATCTTTGTGTATTAAAACACTGGAATTTTAATCAAAAATATTTGAAATGGATTTTAAATGTGGGTCAAGATCGGCTATACTTATGCCGCCCACATATCTATATTTGACATCTGGGCCATGTCTTGGGTGCCGTTTTTGACCCAGTGCCATCTCTACCAAACCCGGGCCATGTTTGGCCCACATGCGCCAGTTCCGGATGAATGCCAGCTGTGCCAGATGCATGCCAAATCTGGGCCAAATTTGTTTACTGAGTAGTACATAAAGTCAAATAAAATGTCCTGAAACCTAATCATGTATTGTTTACGTGGATAGGGCTACATCAAACTGTACTGAATGAGAATATGAAAGCAGTGAATGTAAAACATTGTTTGAAGTCAGTCATATATAATATCAGGATATACTATTCTACAATATAAGATATATCATACATCATATAATCGCCTGTCATATATGAGGCATGAATATAATTTTACATATAAAGACACATAATTAAATATGCAATATGAGCTTATGTTATGCATTTTAAAAATATATTATCAAAATGTATTTCAATATATTTTACAGTGTTTCCCAAATATGTGAATATATTAACTTTCTGTATGGGAAAACATTGGGATTTTACTCAAAAATACTTGAAAAGGATTTTAAATGTGGCTCAAGATCGGCCATACATATATGGCCCACATATCTATATTTGACATCTGGGCCAAATACTCCATTTAACATCTGGCCCATGTCTTGGGTGCCGTCTTAAATCCAGTGCCATCTCTGCCAAACCGGGCCATGTTTGGCCCACATGCTGTATGCCAGTGCCGGATGAATGCCAGCTGTGCCAGACACATGCCAAATCTGGGCCAAATTTGTTTGCTGACTGGGTTGTTGATGTGTGCACCCTCGGGATCGGCGCTTCTCTTAAAAGGATGTTGAAAACAACACAACTTGTGTTGAGGACAACACATTTTGTGTTACTTTTAACTCAACAATGTGTTATTCCTGCTAATTTTCTACACACCAATGTGTTATTATTACACAATTTGTGTCAATTACGTACACGAAATGCGCAAACTGTGTTAAAATAGTCAAATTAACACATTCTTTTTGAGATGGAGACGTACTCGATTGTCGAAGTCAATCAAATGTTTACCGTTACCTTGATAAATCATGTTATTATTTAAGGGCATTTAACAAAACATCAATACATTCTGTTGATTAATGAAAGAGAGGCGACAGATAGCAATGAAAGTGGTAACTTTACCACTTTGTCAAACTCGTTAACGAGCCGCAGCGTTTTATCAGACATCATGCTATTTGCAACAAATCAAACAAAGAAAAACAAGACTCGTTAAAAATGATGAAGAATCATGCTCCCCCGAGAAAATTTGGATTTCTCTGACCAACATATGTGCAATTTAGGGCTTTTGAAGGCCAAAAAAAATAAATAAAATAAAATAAAATAAAAAAATTGATAAGAAATAGCTTAAAACTTGGTCATTAGATTATTTGTCAATAGCTACCTGCTCTCTCCTCATCTTTTTTTTTCTCTCAGTCTCCTTCTGCCCTAATTCTACCCCTCCTAAAGCTGAACTTTGACTGATAGTCTTTTCATTTTCATTTTCATTTGTGTCAGTGAAGAAAGTAAACAGGCTCAACTGATATTTATATGTTTTATGAATAATTTTCTGAGACAAGTTAATTTACTCAATTCTACCAGGAAAGCTGTAGCCTAAGTCAGTATTGCCAATAGGAACCTAGAAGCTTTGGAGTTTGAAAACGTCTGTTTTTAAATGTTAAAAGTAATTTTAAATAATACAAATTATAGTCTACGTTTAATGCAGTTGGTGGAATTGGCAGACGTTCCCTTAAGCATCATGCGCTGTGGAAACGCGTCAAAGCATTCTCGGTTATAAATATAATATGTAATATAATAATAAATTATATTACAAGAGAAAACAAATGTCCGGCGAATATCGAACCTAAAACTAACTTTACCGCGCTCAACCCCCGTGAGTGCATTCACGCATTAGTAACCGCTGGCGTTCAGCGGGGAGGGGAGGCGTGAACCGGTGTAGATGCACTCAAATCAGACAGGAGAACCGTGAGAACATAACGTCGGGAAGCGTGTTTGTGAATGCGGGGCCAGGCGGTGATATTCAGTTTTGATGAATAATGAGAATCATTGAATTTGCTTAGAAGGATTGATTTGATTTGATTTGAATCTATTTATTAATTAATTTATCTGAGGTGCCGGAACGCAGTTCCGGACCGTTCCGGCCCACTTTAACCTCTGGACACACTGTGTTGTTTCTCTCTCTCTCTTTCTTTTTCTTTTTACACATGATCAACTTAAAATTACAAAAATGTGTTAAAATAGCCATAACACAAAAAAATGTGTTATTAATTAACACATCCTTTTTGAGAGTGTACATTTCTAATTGAAGTAAATTTCTAAAAAAAGACAAATCTGGTATTATTTTAATCATTAAAATCATAATTATTATTTTATTTAGTTCTTTAATGCTGATCTAACCAGCAGAAAACACTCGCAGTGTTTAAACCCCAGTTGCTCAGGCGGGGCATGTTGTCACACTGCCTTACAATAAGCCTCTAATAGAACTATGATATTCTGTTCTAGACTTTTATGAATTCTATTGCGAAACCATGAGAAAAAAAAGTGAATGAAGACTGAGAGTCAATGTTCAGAAATTATTAATTATTATTATGTTTTGAACTGTGTTTGTTGTCAAAAAAATTTGTTTCATTTTTTATTATTAAAAAATGACATTGTTTTATATGAAAAAGTTACTAATTGTATTTTATTGAGAAAATATTTTTCTTGAATATTTTTTGATTAGATGGCCATGTTATAATGTGCTCCACCTACGGGGCATGTTGTCACATTTCACTTCTATTCTTTCAGGTTAAATCAGGAAAAAAGTATACACTGTATTAATAAAACAAAACCACATAATTGTACTAGACGTGTTTGAAATTAATGTGGGGGGAAAAAGTGGATTTACACAAACTGAGAAAGTCAAAAAGTGTTAGGTTGTGCCCCACTCTTTCAGTTTTCTGATAATCAAAACATAGGCCATTTTGTTTTGCTCAAATACCTGCATTTTATTAAAAGTACAACATGTACTAAATGCAGAGATAACATCCAGTTTCATAAGGACTTCAATTCATGGCATGAGGAAACTGAAGCATTAGTGCACGGCTCCCTCTTCTGGATCATTTACAGTATGACAGATTGTGTGAGTCTTAAACACTAATCTATATCCTTAGTGCAAAAGTTAGAAACAAACAAACCTTAAATATCATTCCTTTTAGCAGCTTCTTTGTTTACACAGTATGAGTCAATAAACCACATCCTTTTACATGCATATATGCACAAATGCAACAAACATGACATATTGAGGATCAAGGCCGACAGAAGCTAGCGGCTCCAAATGCAAGAAAAGAGTGAAAACAAAAAGCCAGGAAACAGATAACTTATAATTATATTTAAATTAAACAAAATATTACCATGACCAAAACCCAGAACTCAAGAGAGGCACAGAAATATGAAACAAATCCAAAACAGGGGTTACGACAACAGCAATGAACAAAACACAAGGGAAAACAGAGACACGGAGTAATGAGAAAACTACTAACACCTGGGAACGATAATGGGCAAATCAACAGCACAACTATAAGGAGAACAAGAGGAAATGACCAAATACAAACTAAACATACAAGTCTGAATGGGAGACATGACACATTTAATGACAAAAAGCTGGGAAACACTTTATAATGAGGTTTCATTTAACAATGAACAGCATTTGTTAGTCTTAGTTCATGTTAATCTCAATACATTTTTAAGATTAAAAGCTGTATCTGTTAACATTAGTTAACGCACTGTGAGCTAACATTAACACAGGTTAATGAATGCTGTAAGAATATGTTTCTCATGGTTAGTTCATGTTAGTTAATGCAGTAATGACGTTATTGTAAAGTGTTATACAGTGCATGTAAACGCCTGGTAAAACAAAACTCTCTGACTTTAAACTATATCATCAACTATTCCACATTGGAAAAGTTAATATAAAGTTATGATTCACTAAATTAAATGTTCATCGCACTAAAAAGTTATGTGAACTCAAAAACTGATTATATTGAGTAGAACTGATTGGGTTACAGCAGATTTCTAATTCCCAGCATGCTTTGCTTCAGAGCAAATGTTTATATTAAGTGTTTTATGTTTTTGCACAAGACCAGCTACGGTTTAATGTTTGGATTTAAAGGGGTTTCTGAAGAGTAGATCCTGTGGTTAGATTGAGGATGGGTCTAAAAACATGAACATTTTTACACATGTATGTGTGCCATTGCTAGCTGGATGATCGAAGCACTTCATTTACTGGAGTAACACTTACTTGGTCTTTTTAAGGCAATCAGTTTGCATGGTTTTAACGAGTAAATCAGATCGTTATTCAAGTACATACAAATCCCAAGTTGCATTAAAGTTGCCCTGTGGTGAAAATCCAGCTTTTAATGTTGTTTATGTGTCTATGTGGTGTTTTTAATGTGCTTTAAGACAAACCATGTGTAAATTCATAAGTCGACTCCATTGCTGAGTATTTCCTCCTTAAAACTGCAGTGAACCAAAGACAGTCTCAAAAACACGCTTTGAAATCGCTGGTGTTTCTGACGTCACAAACTACCTTGTAACCAATCAGATCAACGTGTGATCGTCAACCAGTGGATCTCTGAGCTGAGTGAGTGAGTGGAGGCGGGGCTCATTTGCATATTCATAGGACCACGCATACTAAATGAGGCAAGGGTGTCGAGTTACATTCAAGATATTTTAAGGCATGAAGACATTTTTTCAATGATTTTTTTTTTTAATATATCATTTTGGTGATCAAAGATAAAATTAAGGGATAAAATGACAGGGGGACTTTAACCATCTCAACTTAAATAAATAAAATGTGTGGAAGATGCACCTAGTATATTTAACTTAAAATGAACTGATTGTTGTGTTTTTTTCCCCATTTTGCATGCTTTTTCAGTAAGGTTAACTAATTAGGTCTCATGTCATACTAACAGAGTAATAATGACGGCATCATCCTGGCCCTGCCACAGCATCTCCCCCTCAAACGCCACCTTTCCATGTTTCCTGGCCCTCATTAGTATTCCCACGACTTTATCAGAGATCCGCACATATCTATCAAACAGATCTCCGAAGGTCACTCTGGTGCGTCCGTCCGAATCCCGGTCCGCCATGGTCCTGATGACGAAGCACATGTCATCGATCTCGCGGTGGATGTGCGCTTCTGCGCGTTTGGCCCGTTCTGCAGTCTTACTGCCCTCTTTGGGCCGCCCGTAACCCTCCTCGCCCCTCCGCAACCGCGTCGACATCGAATACTCGTAATCAAAGTCCTCGCTGAAGGGGTTGAGCTTCTGGTTGACCGTGTGCTCCGATGCCCAGTTCTGCCAGCGGCTCTTTAAACTCCCCACAGCGCTGTATTTTTTTGACAAGGCATTTATTTTGTTGGCATCTTCAATTTCCTTTTTGCCCCTAAGAAGATTGTAGAATATATGGTTAATGAAATAATGCAAATTGTAATGTACAAATAAAGTTTAAAAAAAAAAAATGTTATAGGCTATTATAGCTATTTCGTTTGGTCACATTTGTTTAAAAGTGCTCATTAATGACTTTCTTAATGAGCGAATCGTTCAAAAACACAGATTCATTCAGAAACGAAACAAGTGACTGTACGAGTGAATCACTGAATCTTTCACTCAACCATTTTTTTTTAAAACACAGATTCATTCAGAAAGGAAACATGTGACTGAGTGAGTCTCTGAATCTTTTACTCAAACAATTCTTTCAAAAAACAAAACACAGATTCATTTAGTAACGAAACAAGTGACCGTCTTTACAAGTCACTGAATCTTTCACTCAATCAATTAAAAAATAACAACACACAGATTAATTCAGGAACGAAACAAGTGGCTGTCTTTATGAGTTATTGAATAATTAATTAAACATGTTCTTTCAAAATCAAATTGATTAAAAAATGAAACGATTGACTAAAAAGCAGTTTGAAACCGGTGTACCAAAAGTGCTCATAAATGACCGTCTTTATGAATGAACTGTTCAAAAACACTGATTCATTCAGAAACTAAACTATAGTGAGACTATGAGTGAGTCACTGAATCTTTCACTCAACCAATTCTTTAAAAAACACAGATTCATTCAGGAACGAAACAAGTGGCTGTCTTAATAATTATTAATTAATGAATTATCTTTCAAAAAACAAATTTATGAGTGACTCACAGAATAAATCATTCAATCGATCCGTTCAAAAACACTGATTCATTCTGAAACGCCACACAGTAGATTCAGTTCTGTTGTAGATTCATTTGGAACGGTTGTCTTTGGTGGAGGGGGAATAGAGAAGCGAACGACTGGCTCTATTTTGTCTAAAATGCAATATACTTCATATTAACCTCTTGTGTATTAAAGCTTTGAATAACAGTTGGTCTGAATAATCAAATGGCTGTCAAGTGATAGGCCTATTCCTTATATTACTAAATATTAAATATAATAACCTAACGGTGAATAAATAGTGCACTACATGGTACAGATTACACACACATATGGGATTTGTATCAAACACAAGGACGTTATTTAAAGTGATTGACTAAAATAACATAGCATGTTATAATCAGATTGATTTACGACTTCTAAATAACTTTCTAACGACTCTACTGAAAGACCACTCGACATCTCCTTTATCACTTTTTGTTCTACAAATCTCATCTGCATTAGAACACCAGAACTTACCCGAGAACAGAGGATCTTTTGATAGTGACCGCAGTGCTTTCATTGGTCCTGTTATTCCCGGTCTCCTCCTGATTGACTCCCATCTGTACTCCTGTATCCTCATAATCCTCTCCGCTCTCCTGAACCTGCTTTTTCTCCTCTTCCATCTCCTTCCAGCC
>CM040824.1:2036434-2061434 GCA_022828995.1 Vimba vimba | reverse complement strand
TGTCCTAAACCAGCCCTCAAGATGGTTTCCATCCCGACCGAGCTTCCAGCTGATTAATGACCGTCATCATTAGTGTGGATTGGTACCTCATCCGAGAAGCCAGGTGTTAATCGTGTGGTGCGCCTGTCTGAACTACAGACGTGTGGTCAGGTTATTCATCCGTCCACCTGGGCCGAAGCCTGTCCTGGTCAAGGGTCCCGGCTCGGAGTGAGAGCACCTGTACCTGCTGATGCGAGACGCACTTCAGCGTTTCTGTTTAACGTTCAGTTCCTCCGAGTCTGAAGCCGTTCCTGAGCGTGTTTGGTTTGGCCAGCTAATATCCCGAGCCCTGGGGTTTCTGATCTGCGGATCATTCTGAGCAGGGAAATAGGATTTATGTTGTGGTAATCTGTCTCTGATTAAAGGCACCATTAAGTCTTAAATGCTGAAAAAAAAAAAAGAAAAAAAAAAGAGGTAAATAATGTTACTCTAAAGCTTTTTGGTTTTCAAAATATTTTCAGTAGGGGAAACACAGCGCCATCTAAATAGCTTTCGAAAGTAACAATTTTGAAGAATTATACTCTCTCGGGTTTTATTCATAGTTATTACAGAATATTTGTACTGTGAGAATCATATTGTATTATGTTGTTTTTGGATTTGACGGATAACTTTAGCTGCCAGCCATGAATATAAATACCTGTGAGACCGCACACAGTAGAGGGAAAACAGTGCCCGAATCTGGGATAGACCTGGAAATTAGACCGAGAAATTAAACGAGAGAAATTAAACGAGAGAAAAAGCAGATGAGTATAAAAGAAAAATTAAACATCCTCTTCCTCATGGATAATGAGCTGAGAGAACTGAAGTGTTGCCTTCATCATGTTATACACTCCAGAGTCAACAGAGTCAGCTGGTGGGTTTCATATCTGGATCTGATCCAGTGAACGTTATGGATTGTGTTTGGCCGTCTGGATCGAGCACAGAAATAAAGGGAATGGTAGATCAGGAGTCGGAGGCACACATGCCGGAAATCCCAGAACATCCGCTCATCTCACACACATTAACTGTCAGGACTAAAGCAACAATCAGAGGAGCTCATTACAGGCGAAGAGGAACGCTCCGGTAATCTGGATTTATCAGACACGTCTGTCAAGTTTCCATTTACAGGGACAAGTAAGTGAAAAAGTGAAGACTGATCATGAAACATCACGCTTCTTAGTTTCGACTCCTGCACTGCGACTGACCGAGCGTGACGTGTGTGAGCTCAGGGTGCTTTCACACCTGCCGCATTTAGTTCGGTTGAATCGCACTAGAGTTCGTTTTCCCCGTTGGTGCGGTTCGTTTGGGCAGGTGTGAATGCGGCAATCGCACTCTACGCTTTGAAACGAACTCTGGAGCGTTCGCTTGTGGCGAGAACGTGATCCGACCTCGAACAGAACCAGCTACCAAAGAACTGCGCATTTTTGGACTAAACCAGTTGCCGTAGTCAGCTGCGCTGTGCATTATGGGATGAGGAGAAATGTTTGTTGACAGTCTGCACTTTAAGCATGGCAGCTCACGGACAAACTTGGAGTTGTGAGGAAATTAAAAGGTTCGTCGAGACAAACTTTAAGATGGCTTGAGAAAGTTTGGACTAGAAAGTTTGAAGAAGTTTAAAGTAGTTTGAAGTTTAAATTAAAGTTTAAAGTAGTTTGAAGTTTAATTTAGTTTAAAGTTTAAAGTAGTTTAAAGTTTCAAGTAGTTTAAAGTAGTTTAAAGTTTAAAAGTTGCTAGGCGGTTGCTAGGGTATTCTGGGTGATTGCTAGGGTGTCGCTAGGTGGTTGCTAGGGTGTTCTGGGTGGTTGCTATGGTGTTGCTATGCGGTTGCTAAGGTATTTTGGGTGGTTGCTAGGCGGTTGCTAGGGTGTGAGGAGGTGCAGCGCCTGATAGAAATTATTAACGTTATTTTCGAGCCGCATCCTCGCTTCATTCTCAAATATTATTGTTTGTCTAAAGTGGTGTCGACAAACTATATAATAAAATATGACCAGGGATACATTTAGCCCACGCAGTCGTCTCTCCATAGTGAACATCGGCGTGTTGTCTGCCGGATTTTCCACCTCTTTGTTTACTTCCGGGAGTTCTGTTGGAATTTTCCCGCACGTTAATTCTGACCAGTCGAAGTGCAGCTTTGGAAATGCGTTCAAGACACATCTGGCCAACGAGTGATGTGGATGCTGTCACGTGACTGCATTGGTTCGTTTTATTAACTCATGAACTGATCTGGACCAGAGCGATCAGTGTGGTGTGAAGAGGAACCAAACGCCTGAAAAATGCTACAAAGTATCATTATTCACCCTCGGTCCGGACCAAATGAACCGAACTACAGATGTCAAGTACTTTTTCCTTGACAAAGGCCTATTACCAGATTCATTAAAAAAGATTATAAAAAATAATATATTTCATTAAATTTATTAAGATTCTGAATATATATTTTAATAAATTTCAATATTAAATTTGTTTTAGGCCTATATATTCTATTTTTAAATCTTGTTATTTATTATGTTTTTATAAAAAAATAACAATTCATGTTTTATATATCTTTTATATATGTGCATATCTATAAAATATGTACATACACAGGGCCTAAAACTAACGTTTTGCCACACCTGCCACCTGAAAATGTCCCGGCATGTCATAAAAATTATGAAAATGATGATAAAAATCATAAAAAACATAAAAATGATGTAGTCATGAAAATGAAAATGTCATGATTTACCAGCCATGTAATGACAAACATTTTCAGGTACAGAAATTTAATGACGCAAGCAAATGTACAGTCTTCACTGTATACATTAAACATCCTGATTAATTAATCCTTATTAAAGTAACAACTGTTATTCAGTCAAGAGCAGTGAGTGATTTTTTTCTTTGTCCTTTGTTGTTTGATTAACATTAGAAACAGACAGCATCAGGAATACTGTAATAGGCTGCTGTCACTTTAAGAGCGGATGCACAGATCTAATATACTGATACACATGTGTTTACTTCCTCAACTGTTTACATTCACTTACTGTAAGACATAACCGACTATGCTTACTATGATATTTTTTTTACAGAATTGTGTGAGAATTTGTCCGCTCAAGTGCAATAAGATGTGGAAGAGAGCTCAGTTTTGTATTTGTGTTTAGCACTTTAAATTTTCAAGGCTTAAAGTTTCGTGATGATGCAGTGCTGGTCCGTCAAACTGTCCTGAGCGTCGTTCATGTGTATTCACGAAATGCATTGTTAGAATTCATAAAAATGTTACAAATGTTAATGTTACCGGCCAAATGGCGATTTACAGCATATCATACATACATACATAAATATAGACTATATATATACAGTACCAGTCAAAAGTTTGGAAACGTTACTATTTTTAATGTTTTTGAAAGAAGTCTCTTATGCTCATCAAGCCTGCAGTTAAAAAAACAAAAAACAACAAAAAAAACAGTAATATTATGAAATATTATTACTATTTAAAATAATGGTTCTCTTTTTTAATATACTTTAAAATGTAATTTATTTTTGTGATGCAAAGCTGAATTTTCATCAGCAAGTACTCCAGTCTTTGGTGTCTTATGATCCTTCAGAAATCATTCTAATATGATGATTTGATACTCAGTTATTATCAATGATGGAAACAGTTGTGCTGTTTAATATATTTTTTTGGAATACTTTTTTCAGGATTCATTGAGTAAAACGTTAACAGCATTTATTCATAAAAACAGCATTTATTCAAAATAAAAACATTTCTAACAATATAAATCGTTACCATCACCTTTTATCAATTTAACGCATCCTTGTTGAATTAAAGTACTAATTTCTTAAAAAAAAATAGTTATTGTTCCCAAACTTTTGAACGGTAGTGTATATTGTTACAAAAGATTTCTATTCTAAATAAATACAGTTCTTTTTAACTTTTTATTCATCAAATAATCCTGAAAAAAGTATCTCAGGTTATAAAAAAAATATTAAGCAGCACAACTGTTTCCAACATTGATCATAAATCATCATATTAGAATGATTTCTGAAGGATCATAAGACACCAAAGACTGGAGTACTTGCTGATGAAAATTCAGCTTTGCATCACAAAAATAAATTACATTTTAAAGTATATTAAAAAAGAGAACCATTATTTTAAATTGTAATAATATTTCATAATATTACTGTTTTTTTTTTTTAACTGCAGGCTTGATGAGCATAAGAGACTTCTTTCAAAAACATTAAAAATAGTAGTGTTTCCAAACTTTTGACTGGTACTGTATATATATATATATATATATATATATTGTTGTATATATCAGAGGCGGCCATTGCAAACAGTTGGAAACAGACAAGAAAAAACAGACAATATTGACAATATTGTATTAAATCAATATCACATTTGCAAACGTGCTGATTCAGGAAATCAGCACTTTATAAATAACAAGAACTTACTTATTTTTTCCTTTTTCAACATAATGTATTTCATGTGAATGTATATATTTGCAGGAATCTGTCAATCCTCAGAACACATCTTTATGAGTTTGCTCCTGAGTCAGCATCCCTATGGAGAAGTGTTAAGCAAACTCAGCAAGCCATGACCTCATGCTAGAGAACTGTGTGTCAGACACTGAATCCACCGAGGATACACTCAGAACATCCATTACAACTTCCCCGGAGAAGCACAACTCCACATAACTGTATTAAAACATGGATGCGATCTGAGAGTTCAGCTGGAGATCTGAGAGAGAGGAAAACATGCTTTCTCTCCTCCACGGAGAGGTTTATTTAAAAGATCTTTCCTTCTTTGTGTGTTTTACGTGATTGATTGTCCTTCATCTTTGCTGTGCTGCAATTGCTGTGCTTTGGGACATAATGGATAAAAATGTATTCTTACACAAATACTGTCTGTCTGCTCACAAGAGGATTTAAAAACCTTTTATTAACATGTGACTGTTTGTGCCTTCACTCGTCATTACACAGAAAAGGATGATGTTGTGCATACAAAAATAGATTTTTATTTTAAATATGTATTGTTCAGCTCAAGGCCGCCCCCTTGTGGTCAGAAACACTTTTTTTCTGTGTTGATTTATATGCCGTTTTTGTTGTGAATTATGTTCATTGCTCTTCTGAGCCAAGGTTATTATAATTAACGGTAACACTTTATTTTACAGTGTCCTTGTTACATATGTTACATGTACTTACTATAGTAATAACAGTAAATTATGCATAATTACATGCAACTAACCCTCAACCTAATCCTAATGCTATAGTAAGTACATTAGTAGTTGCTTAATATTACTCAGTACTTAAATATATAATTACACTGGGTTGCACTTTATTTTAAGGTGTCATTGTTACAGTGTAATTATATATTTAAGTACTGAGTATAATTAAGCAACTACATGTACTTACTATAGGGTTAGGATTAGGTTGAGGGTTAGTTGCATGTAATTATGCATAATTTACTGTTATTACTATAGTAAGTACATGTAACAAGGACACTGTAAAATAAAGTGTTACCAAATAAAGTGTAACCTAATTAACTAATATCTCAATGATACTAAAATAACAGTGTTCCCGCTCCCAGTTACGGCCTCTCAGCCTTTCCTCGACGTGACTGGAATACAAAACGGTTCTGCAATCCCGTATAATAAAGTCAATGAAAGCAAACTGGCGTTTTATAAAGGGCTCTGTTGTCACTGGGGATCGGCGCTGGTGAAATAAAGGCTAATGCCACTGAGCAACCAAACAAACAGAGGTTTTCTCAGTGGGAAGGAGCGTCCCGCGGGTCTGATTAAGCTGTGGCTAACGGGACGACCGGGAGTCTGACGAACAGGCCTTCGACTCCATCATAACTCTTATTACCTCACCGCCTCCAAATTGAGTTTCACTCTTATGCTCTCCATCCATCCATCACCACCAACACCTTCTGGACTTCTAAAGTGAGAGAAGTCCCAAACCACGGACTGAGTTTACACTGTCAGACTCGACATCAGCGCAGCCTGACGATGCCAAGCGGGGAAACCTCCAGGGCAAGCGATCTGTCGATAGACTGAGGATCTGTTTCTCTAAAACCACGGATGTGCACGCATTGCATTTTAAAATAGTGATGACCCTGATCAACAAAGCGCTGACCTTTTGATGCATATTTAAAATGAATCATTTATTCAATGGTGTCGCAATGAGGTTGTGTGTTTCTCAGGCACTAGTTGACCCAAAAAATTTAAATTCTGTCAACCTTTACTCACCATCATGTTCCAAATCTCTTCTATGGAGAGCAAAAGAAGGAATTTGGAACAATCTCATTCCAGTGTCAAACCTATAAGGGTCAGTGTGGTTCTAGAACACCAGGGTTTTTCCCAGTAAACAATTACCGTCTCTCAACGTTGAAATATGGTTGAAAATAAGTCGGTCCGCTTTGGACTGTTTGACTACATGTTGATCATCTAAGACAGGATAAGTCTGTTATACATGCTAAAATAACGGAGAAAAACAAACTACCAAATGTTCATTGTCAAATCTCTCTCAAATAAATTGAAAGAGTTTTACATATTCCATCAAGACGTTGAAGATCGACCTGTTTTCAACGTTGAAAAGTCGTAATTAGACGTTGAAGATTTACGTCTAATCAACGTCTAATAGACGACTTTTTGCTTGCTGGGTTGATTCCATTTTAAAGCCAAAAAGATTCTTTATAAGGAGAAATGTCTTAAATTATTGCATAATATTCTCATGTGTAATGGTTATTTAATTTTTTTCTACTAATAAAGTATGTTTACGAGCTTTTAGTTCATAAAATTTCATCAAAATAAAAAATTAATTGAAACAAAATTAATTAAAGTCCATAAAGTTAGTTACGTTCCACCCAGTCTAGGATAGGGGAAGCAACATTAAAGTTAATGATAGCTAAAATATTAACATAAAACAAAAGTTAGTGAAGTGTTGAAGTGATGGGACTCTTTATTCTTCTTTATGGAAACGTACTTTTAAGCCGGGTTCAGACTATACAATATTTTACACTGTTGAGACTATGAAGCTGCACTGAAACTCACATCTGGACCTTCAACCCGTTGGACCCCATGGAAGTCACTATATGGAGGAAAATCCTGGAGTGTTTTCCTTAAAAACCTGAAAAGAATGAAAGACATGACCATCTTGGATGACGTTGGGGAGAGTAAATTATCAGGAAATTTTAATTCTGAAGTGAACTAATCCTTTAATCATGTTGTGGTGTGTGATGCTCTCGTTCACTATACACTCTCAGAAAAAGGTACAGAAGCTGTCACTGTACCTAAAGAGTGCATATAAGTCCCTCAAAGGTACATATTGGTACCAAACGTGTACATATTAGTACCTAAATGGTACACTCTAAAAACTGCTGGGTTGTGTTAACCCAATTTTGGGTCAAATATGGTCTCACCCAACGTTGGGTTAAAAATTCAATTTAAAAATGGACAAACCCAGCCGTTGGTTTACATTTTTAATGTAACCAATGCAATTTGTCCATTTTTAAATTGCATTTTTGATTTTGTCCAAAATGCAATTTGTCCATTTTTAAATTGCATTTTTTAACCCAACGTTGGGTGAGACCATATTTGACCCAAAATTGGGTTAACACAACCCAGCAGTTTTTAGAGTGTACATATTAGAAAAGGGTGCTGTCCCAGTGACAGCTTTTGTACCTTTTGTCTGAGAGTGTATTGTCGTCTGTTCTCTTGTCTGATCTGGCGTCAGGCCTGATGCTCGTCAGTGGCGTTTCTCTGGGGTTCCTGCAAAAAAAACAAAAAAAACCTTCGGCTTGTGCAAACAGGAAAGGATCCGTCTTCAGAAACGCCAGTGGAGCGTTTGAGTCGGCCTTCGCTAGAGACTAAACGATATCAATGTGTCATCAATACACATGTTAAACTATCTCTCAGAGATGCAGAGCCTCTTCTGTTTTATTATGCTGGGTTGAATCCATTGCACATCCTGAATGAGTCTTGATTCTCCATTGTGCCCGTCTGATGTCGAGGGTGTAGTGGGTCGGTTCAGGTGTTGAGGGACACGTGGAGGTTTACAAGCGCCCGTCGTTTGCTCAACCCTTCGATTCGTGTGTAGGAATGTCAACTCTGGGGGTTTCGTCCGTCCCGACAGCATCGCTTGACACCTCTGCAATCTGTCACGGCCGAGAACTCACAGAACTCCCGACACAAAGGTGTCTCGCTCGCTCAGGGCCCGCTCTACACACACATTGCTCTTCTTTATGTTTTCTTCTTCTGCCGTGTGTAAATATTGTGTCTATAGGAGCGACGCGACTCAAATAGAAAGCGCTGAATAGCGGCGTGAAAGAAGAAGAAAGACTCTGGATTCCAGAGCATTAGGAGTGATCGGGGCACACACAACACACATGGTTTAAAACCTTCCACACATCCCAGCATGACGAAACTTAGTGGATTTACTAGTTGCCATATCAACAGTATATATAGAGATGAAAAAAATGTGCTAAAATTAACATTTATCTAAGCATAGCAAAAGAACATTTTCATCTCTGTTTTTTGGTTTTATTTCAAATTAGACAAATCTGATATTATTTTAATCTTATCTCTGTTATTTAATAGTTGAGATAGTTCTTTAATGCTGATCTAACCAGCAGAAACACTCGCCAGGTTTAAACCCCAGTTGCTCAGGCGGGGCATGTTGTCACACTGCGTTACAATGAGCCTCTATTAGAATTATGATATTCTGTTCTATACTTTTATGAATTCTATTGAGAAACCATGAGAAAAAAGACTGAGAGTCAATGTTCAGAAATGATTCATTATTATTATGTTTTGAACTGTATAGCTGTTTTGTGGTGTTTGTTGTGAAACTAAAAAAATTCTTTATTTTTCATTATTAAAAAATGCCCATATTTTATATGAAAAAGTTAATAATTGTATTTTATTGAGAAAATATTTTAGTTTATCTTGTATATTTTTTTTATTAGATCAGATAGCATTTTAATCTGTCCTATGGTCATGTTATAATGTGCTCCACCTATGGGGCATGTTGTCACATTTCACTTCCATTCTTTCAGGGTAAATCAGTAAAGAAGTAAACACTGTATTAATAAAACAAAACCACATAATTGTACCAGACATGTTTGAAATTGATGTAAGAAAAACTAAATACTCTGAACCCTAAGTAGGTTTACACAAATTGAGAAAGTCAGAAAGCGTGAGGCTGTGCCGCGCTCTCTCCTATTTTTGTCTCGTTTTCCAGTCCTAATCTATCTAAAGATTCTTACATCAAGATACATTTACTGGAGAAGCAAGATGACATGAAGGCTTGTTTTTAAAAGGAAAAACAAATCATCAAAATTAATAGTACATAATAAAAGCACTTAAAGGATTAGTTCACTTTCAAAAGAATTGTTCCTGATAATTTACTCACCGCGATGTCATCCAAGATATCCATGTCTTTCTTTCTTCAGTCGAAAAGAAATGAAGGTTTTTGAGGAAAACATTCCAGGATTTTTCTACACAGGATGGACTTCAATGGCAACCAACTATTCCAATGTTCAAAGAAGGTTCAGATGTCCGTCTCAATGCAGCTTCACAGTCTCGACACGATCCCAGCCGAGAAATAAGGCTCTTATCCAGCGAAACGATCGGCCATTTTCAAAAAAACAACAATTATACACTTTTTAACCCCAAACGCCCGTCTTGTGCTATCTCTGAGAAGCGCCACGTATTGCGTCACGTTGGAAAGGTCACAAAAAAAAAAAAATATAACAATAATAATAAATTAAAACAAAGATGTCGGGCGATTTTGAAGTTGGAGGAGAAAATGAGATGACATTTTTCACCCTTTCCTCCTTTCTGAACCGGAGAACACAGACAGATAACTGAGATAGATGATGTGACGCGTGACCTTTCCAACGTGATGACGTAATGGGTGGCGCATCTCAGAGATGGTACACGACGAGCATTTGTGGTTAAAAAGTATATATATAAATATTTATTTAGAAAATGGCCGATCGTTTCGCTGGATAAGAGCCTTATTTCTCGGCTGGGATCGTGTCGAGACTGTGAAGCTGCATTGAGACGGACATCTGAACCTTCTTTGAACATTGGTATAGTTGGTTGCCATTGAAGTCCATCCTGTGTAGAAAAATCCTGGAATGTTTTCCTCAAAAACCTTCATTTCTTTTCGACTGAAGAAAGAAAGACATGGATATCTTGGATGACATCGGGGTGAGTCAATTATCAGCAAAATTATTTTTGAAAGTGAACTAATCCTTTAATTAATTGAAACAAGAACAAGTCTCAGTGGAGTTTTTTCTTTTGCAGTGCATTAATAAATGACTAAAACACTGTTGATTCAGTTAAGCATGAGGCATCAGTTTCTTTTATTATTTGAACTAACATCATGAACATTGTTACAAAGGACAAAGTGTTTAAATAACATGGCGAATGAAATTTAAATGAGATTTAAAAAAAAAAGTCCAAACCATTATTATTGCTTTAGCTACATCTTTGTTCATTCAGAACACATTGATGGCTCTGCACTAATGAAAAATAAAAAGTAAAGCAGTGCTTTCCTCTGAAAAGCAATTTCGAACACAGTATTTGTAGTGTGATCATAAACATGCCATTCTGCAGCTGAAAAGCCAGTTTATGGATTTACAATAAAGTACCAGTTTCCAGTAAAAAGCTCCATGCTGTAGACAGTAGTAAACTTACATACAGCGACATAGAAGAATATTATCAGACTTGTTTGATGAAAGACAGAAGCGAGTAGAACTTCTGTGAGCTAAAAATAACATCTTTACAATCCTGCCAACTCAAGAAAGAAATTATTTACAAAATTATGCTTTTTTCCACAAACCAAAACAAAATGTATGTACATTTGTAAAGCGTGGTAACACTTCACAGAAAGGTCTCGTTAGTTAATGCATTAACTAACATAAATGTGTTCATTAACCTTTGTTAGTTAGTTAAAATTAGGGGTGTAACAATATATCATGTCATAATATATCGCAATACAAAAATGCAACAATATGTATCGTGGATAGTGACAATATGTATTGTGCATATTTCACCCAAAACAAAAATTTAAGTTTTCACCCACAATGTAACACCAAATTTAGCATTTTAATTTAACCTTTTATGTCTTGGAGTATCTCAATAATATCGTATCGTGAGTTCAGTATTATGATATATGTATCGAATATGAGGATATTGTTAAACCCCTAATAAAAATACATCTGTTCAATATAGTTCATGGTTGAATTAAACAGAATTAACAGATGCAACTTTTGATGTTTTAAATGCTTTTTTTCTTTGTTAGTTCAACAAATGGACCCTTCCTGTAAACCGTTACTGAAAACGGGCCGTTCACAAGAAGCGCTTATGGAGAAGAATGCAAGGTTTCGGTCAACTTTAAAAGTTGAAAACGTGATTATCATTGTCATATTCATATCATATTATTGTCTGGCGCATGTTTACATGTGAAATGATTAAAAAGCCGCGCAGTGGAATGAAAAACACGAGTGGAGAAGAATGCAGGATTTAAAACCGGCTGCTGTTTCAGTGCAAAACAAAAAGCAGCAAAAGAATGTTTAAATACAAAAATTGTTAAAAGAAAAAATGCATTCTGTGTGATCCGGCCCTAAAACCGCAACAAATAAACTTCACATAAATGAAACTCAGGCGCTTGCCTGACTCCATGAAAGCTTTTCCTTTCAATAATTCACAATTATTCAACACTTCTGCAAACCTTAGGTTCAAGGATACATGTAAAAGATCATCCAAGCTTGTTGGTAAAATAACACTGCTTTTGAGAAGAAATACTAGCCTACATATAAAACTGCAAAACATTCTTAAAAATGACAAATTCGCATAAGACAATATGGTATGAATGAATTAAAACAGTGTTATTTGTATTATACTGCACCAGTACCGTATGTGCCATTGGCTTTAGTTTAATATTAATATTAGATCAATATTGTTATGGTATTATCTGTAATATCTTTGGCATGCATTCAAAATTTGATGCCAAGCAATGTTGTGTTCACAAAATTTCAAAGCCATTAATAATATTCACTTTGCACACAGCACAGTATTTCCGTCTTGTTTTCCAGATCAAGATACATTTACTGGAGAAGCAAAATTACTTTTCTGAAAAAAAAAAAAAAAAAAAAAATCATGAATATTAAGTGAGTTTGTGCTGAAAACAAGAACAAATATCTGACATGTTCAAAGCGAAAACAAGTTGATTTTTCAGATTTTTGACTGTCAGAAAAATCATCTAGTTCTCCCTTTGATTTAAGATTATTTAAGCATAAACTCACTTCATTTTGATGAGTTTTTCACTAATTTTGCTTCTCAAGTAAATGTATCTTAATTTAATGTATCTGGTAACACTTTATAATAACGTTCAGTTGTAAGTCATTTATAAGTGGTTAGTTGATGAACTAATCATTTACAAAACATTCATAAATGATTAGCTAGTGATATCAAATGTAAATGACTTATAACTGAATCTACAAAACATACATAAAATAATGAACATATCACTTATTAATCATTTATAAATGCAGTCGTGTTTCATAAATGATTAGTTAATCATTTACTAATCACTTGTAAATGACTTGTAATGAAATTTACAAAATGCATAAAATGTTAGTATATCACTTGCTAATTATTTATGAATGTTTTGTAAATGATTAGTTCATCATTAACTAACCACTTATAAATGACTTACAACTGAACGTTATTAGAAAGTGTTACCGCATATATATATATATATATATATATATATATATATATATATATATATATATATATATATATATATATATATATACATATATATAATTTTTTTAATGAAAAGCAAGGCAAAACTACTAAGTAAGAATATGTTTTTTTAGGCTGGAGGACGGCTGTGCTATTCTTTGCTGAACATGTTCCTTGTAAATAGCACTGTAAGTCACCTTTAATGCTGCATGCTATGGTTTTCTTCACTTTGACAGGAATAATGTACAAAATTAAAAAGTAATAATATACTGGGATAAAAAAGAGCATAAAAATGTGAAGTAAAGTATCATAACCCAAATATAACTGTGCAACACGTTTGTATAAAACATGAATAGGTCCTTTTAGGATACTGAAGGACATTCAAGCTGCTTTAAATTCAGGTTTGAAAGCCAGACGACCGCAGGGCGACGCACTTCCATCAAGGTGATGTGTCTGCATTAAACAGTCCACCGGTCCTGAGTGACAAGTCAATGGCACTTGAATTCATACCTCTGATATTTAAAAATAAAAGCCGAGCCAAGTCCGCTCCTGCCCTAAATTCCCAGGGAGTTTTCCATCTCTCCATGAAGGTGGCAGGACAGCCTCGTAGTCACAGGATTCCTGTTTCAATGAGTGTTATCTCAAACTAATGCTGCATTATACGCAGGGCAATGTCACGGGCCGAGGAAATAACACTTTTCCGAAGCTTTTGTGGTTATTTGTGGAGGACTACGAGAAGTCGGCCGGTCGGATCATCATGACAGTGGATCGGAGAGAGTAACTCGGGCCTTTAAAATAGTGCCACTTGATTCCGTTGAATTTTCCGACGTGTTGTCCTTGTCTGTAGTAAACGCCGTTCAGGTTGGATGGACCGCAGGCATCGTACCACCATCCTAACACACACACACACATTTACAATCGTTAATGCAGTTCTGTAGCAAATTATGAATCTTGTTTTCCAGTGCAAATATCTAAACATTGTTAAATCAAGATGCATTTACTGGAGATGCAAAATTACTGAAGATATATATATGTATATATATATAAATAAGTGAGTTTGTGCTTTAAACAAGAACACATATCTGTCAGTGGAGTCAGAGAAAGAAACTTAATTTAAAGGGAAAACGAGATTATTTTTCGGACTATTTTTTTTAAGCATAAAGTCACTTAATTTTGATTATTTATCTCCCGAAACAAGACTTGTCATTTTGCTAATCAATTAAATCTTGATTTAAGAATGTTTAGATATTTTTAATGCAAAACCAGACAAAATTACTGAGTAAGATCAGTTTTCTGTGTATGCGTTCAGTATCACAATATCCTGAAAGAAAGATAACATGCAATATGATATAAATCATATAACAAGTACTTTTCTCATAAAGATACAACCACATCACATAAAAAGCCACTGTTGTCAAGGACAAACTTGCAATGTGATACAGTGGAAAAACAACAACTACGAGACGAGTATGAGACGCAACAAAATCATTCCAAAATCACAGCCAATCAGAAGAGAGTGTGGGCGGAGTCTCTCTGTAAGAACACTGCACTCACATCCAAATCAATCTAAAGTCACAGCCAATCAGAAGAGCTTGTGGGCGGAGTCTCTTTGCAAGTGCACTGCACTCACAACTAAATCATTCTGAAGTCACAGCCAATCAGAAGAGTTTGTGGGCGGAGTCTCTCTGCAAGTTCACTGCACTCACAACTAAATCATTCTGAAATCACAGCCAATCAGAAGAGCTTGTGGGCGGAGTCTCTTTGCAAGTTCACTGCACTCACAACTAAATCATTCTGAAATCACAGCCAATCAGAAGAGTTTGTGGGCGGAGTCTCTCTGCAAGTTCACTGCACTCACAACTAAATCATTCTGAAATCACAGCCAATCAGAAGAGCTTGTGGGCGGAGTCTCTCTGCAAGTTCACTGCACTCACAACTAAATCATTCTGAAATCACAGCCAATCAGAAGAGTTTGTGGGCGGAGTCTCTCTGCAAGCTCACTGCACTCACAACTAAATCATTCTGAAATCACAGCCAATCAGAAGAGTTTGTGGGCGGAGTCTCTCTGCAAGCTCACTGCACTCACAGCCAAATGGGGGAAAAAAAAAATCTATTTTTCTGACTCCACTGACAGATATTTGTTCTTGTGTTAAGCACAAACTCACTTATTAGAAAACAATACTAAATATCTGACGTAATTTTGCTTCTCCAGTAAATGTATCTTGATTTAAGAATGTTTAGATACCTGTACTGGAAAACAGGACAAAAATACCGAGTAAGAACATGATGTTTTGCACTCATCTGGCCTTCAATTAGACACGTACACACATGTCCACATGGTGCCCATTTTAGCACGTCTCTTTCTCATGAAGGACTTGAGGTTCACTTCACAGGCTCAAATGCCAGAGAGATCTGTGCCATTTTACCAGCCGCCCGCGAGCCAACATCACTGCTCTTCATCACGACTCTCACTGACACAGTAAACTGACTGGATGCTGATTCTACTTATTCCTCATCTCATTATCTGGGCGAGTGCCTCGCTGTGTTTTATAGGCTTGTTAACCACACTGCATAACAAGAAATGAGGCAACAGAATGATAAAAGTTTGATTTCATGATATAAACCAGAACTGGAACCAATATATCTTTCATTAAAGCACTTACGCTACAGAATTTAAAGGGTTCTGCTTTTGAGGCATTTCTGCTCTGTTTTTTCATTACAAACTTATTAAAAATCTTTCACCGCGACACTACTCTTTTTTATTATTTGCATTGCACAAATCCCCTTGCATATACAGCGTATTTATGCATGTCACCCTACTAGAAGTCTCATATTTATTCTCATCCTGATATTAAATATCTCAGAGATGAATCACTGTCAGGGCCCCGTTTAGATATTGGCCACCAAGGACGGAGAAGGTGATGGCAGATTCGGGTGGACAGGATCTCTCTCAGTGCCTGCTTTATTAAATGATTCACAGTGATCTGATACCTAAAGGCTTCCAGTATGAAAAGCATAAGCTGTCGGTGGTCTGAACCCACGAGGAGAGACTACGCGAGTCCTCATAGACCTCATTACTACGTGCTCAAAGCTTTATGCAGTTCCTCTGCCAAAACGAGAGCATGAGGTGTACACAGACACACACTGTGTTTAGACTGGATCCTACTGTCTGCACACTTCACAAAGTTTATGTAGAGAGTGTCATTATACTAGCTATTTACGTAGGTTATGTGAAAAAAAAGAAGAATGATTTATGATGCTCGGGTCCATTAGTGGTTCTTAACTCTTTCCCCACCATTGACAAGTTGTTCTGGCAATACGTGTTTTCACTGTTACACTGCAAAACATGCTTTTCTTACTTAGTATTTTTGTCTTGTTTCCAGTCCAAATATCTAAAAATACTTACATCAAGATGCATTTACTAGATGAGTAAAAGGCCATAAGATGTTATGTCTTGTTTTATGTGGGAAATAAATCCAAATTAAGTGAGTTTGTGCTTAAAACAAGCAAAATGATCTGCCAATGGGGTAAGAAAAATAATCTTGTTTCTGTTTGATTTACAGTAAAGTCTGTTTTGAATTATTGGCAGTTCATTTTGCTTTTTTTAAGCAGCAACTCACTTAATTTTTATTTATTACCCCAGAAAACAAGACATAATATCTTATGGCATTTTACTAATCTAGTAAAAGCATCTCGATTTGAGAATTTTTTGTTATTTGGACTGGAAACAAGACAAAAATTCTAAGTAAGAAAAGCTTTTTTTGCAGGCTGTT
Organism: Vimba vimba; assembly: GCA_022828995.1. Classification (NCBI taxonomy): domain Eukaryota; kingdom Metazoa; phylum Chordata; class Actinopteri; order Cypriniformes; family Leuciscidae; genus Vimba; species Vimba vimba. The sequence continues at coordinate 2,044,915 of CM040824.1, read as the reverse complement.
GCGCATCCCAAATCACAGCCAATTAGAAGAGAGTGTGGGCGGAGTCTCTCTGTAAACACACTGCACTCACAACCAGATCAATCCAAAATCACAGCCAATCAGAAGAGAGTGTGGGCGGAGTCTCTCTGTAAACACACTGCACTCACAACCAGATCAATCCAAAATCACAGCCAATTAGAAGAGAGTGTGGGCGGAGTCTCTCTGTAAACACACTGCACTCACAACCAGGTCAATCCAAAATCACAGCCAATCAGAAGAGAGTGTGGGCGGAGTCTCTCTGTAAACACACTGCACTCACAGCCAGGTCAATCCAAAATCACAGCCAATCAGAAGGCTCTGTTTTTTCCTTTTATATACTGACTGTTTACATATTCATACAACAAAATATTATGGGGACCATATGATCGAAAATACTGGTGGGGAAAGAGTTAAACATTAGCAAAGTTTTGCAGATGTGAATAGAACTCAAATACACTGTTACTGAGTGATCAGTGTATTTCGACTCCTGAACAAATGGCTCTTAGGAGTCTTTTCAGTGAATCAAAAACATACATTGTGTAACTTTCAATTCCCACACTAATGACTGTTACGGACCAGTTGTTATTAATGAATCAAAAGCATACAGCATGACAAGTACATTTTGATTACTTAATTCTCCAGTTGTATTTATTCGTCACTAATGTCAGCCTCTTCCTGAGAATCATGGGTAACTGCAAAAGGAACAAGATTGGTTTGCAATAGATGTTTAAATGAGAAGTGTGTGTGTCTCACCGCCGCTGAGCATCAGCGCACACTTGCATGTGCAGTTGTCATTGTCGGTGTCTTTAGTGCTGAAGTCAGTGCCGTGGATCGCCAAACTGCTCTGCCGGCCCGCAGTCCCACTGTGGCTCTTCAGGAACAACCTGAGAGAGAGAGAGAGAGAGAGAGAGAGAGAGAGAGAGAGAGAGAGAGAGAGAGAGAGAGAGAGAGAGAGACTTTTAAACAAGGAGGCCTTGGATTTACTGCCAGAAACATCCATGAGTGATTTACGCAGAATTCCTTCACACTCATGACCCACGTTTCCATTCTTGAGAGTTAGCATTTTTCTTTAGTGTGTAATGTTGCTGTTTGAGGATGAAAAAGCTCCAGTTCTCTATATCAGTGTCAGTGTTTCTGAACTCCTGAAACGCCTCCATTGTAGTCTTGAGTTTCTTCCGGGAACGAACACGTCACAATATTCCTCATTATAATAGTTAATGCGCAGAATAAAGGGGCGGGGCCTGGTTGAGTTAGTTAGTAGTGTGTTAAACTGGCGGTTATGGTAAGGGGCGGGACATTTCCCAAACACACTAGAAGCGCTCGACCAATCACAACACACTGCTCCAGCCGACCAATCAGAGCACAGTGTGCTTTTCAGAAGGAGGGGCTTCATAGAGACAGGAACTAAACGAGGTTGTGTTTCCCGTACAACGGCGTAACTCGCTGCTTCACTATCGATGCATCTTTGAATAAATCAACTAGCTATAGTCACGACTGTTTCCCGAAACTGTATTGTCGCAAATTGGTTGTTCAACCATGTTGGTTAACGATGTCACGCAGGTGTTGGAGTAATAACTACTTTTAATTTTCTAATTAACGCTAGATGTTTTGCTATAAATTACAGACATGCATCCAAGGACTATTTCTCATTTTTCTCAGTTATTTTGCTTTATTTCCAGATTCGATCATAGACTCGTTCTTACACTAGAGCTCGTTCACACATGCGCTCTCTTCAAAAACGACGCTTTGAATCTCTTGACAAACTAAAAGGCGTAAATGTCATTTGTATATATTAGAAATAAAAGATATACATTGTACTGAATGTCAGCTTGCTTATTTTGCTCAAGATAAGGATTTATTAAGTCCACATGTCATGCAAACAAGAAACTCTGCTTCTAAACACAGGTCAAGATCTGTCGCTCAAACACACAACTCTGCGATGATCTTTGCCAATGTTCGTTGGAACGATGTTTTCGGGAAACACAGATTCGTTGAACTGCTGATAACGACGAGACTTGCGACCATAGTTGGCTAACGATGCTTTCGGGAAACAGTCCTGAGCGTTACTGACAGACTGGGAAGAGAGGAGCTGCAACAATGGAGAATATGAGGAGAATAATCAACATTCAAGCAGGAAAACCTGTTCTAGTAGAGCCTGAAAATAAAAGGGCATTGGCTGGGAAAGCCCATACCGTATAATCCAGAAACCACACAGAGCGTGTAACTCAACTCCATCCATCCACACTTGAGGATTTTAACCACAAATTCACAACCTTCACTTAATGCAGGCTTGGGTTCAAACGCTTAATTTTATGCAGCATTGACGCCCAGAGTTTTGTGGTTAAAGGACGGCCTTTGATTTTCCCATCTTGCTTCATTGTGTCACCAATAGTTCTGCCCAAGGTCTTAACCTGAGGGTTATTACCCCTCCGACTAGTTTTTTTTATTTATTTTTATCCAAAGTGTCATTCTCTGAGCCAAAAAACGAAACTGCATAGGCATGCCAGCAATGAAAGGAACACCAAATGAAACATGTACAGCCCCACAAAATCATTTCCTGAAAGTCATCGCCACAAATAAGATCAGACAGTAGAGATTGAGCTTTATAAATCTCCTCTAAGATGAATCTTGGAAAGAGACTTGGAAAATGTATTGTATTTTAGGGATGTCCAAAGAGGCCAGTGATGCAACAACAGGCTTTAGAGGCCAAGTGTGTGATTCTCACTCTTATTGTTAAGTGGGATTTTTTTCCTTTTTTCAATGTTTTGTTCCTCACACTTCATCCATCTCATAGACGTTCTTGTTACACACTGCCTAATCACTTTAAAGCCACCCACATCAAATAGTGCTGCAAGCATCGTTCGGTGACATCATGCTCGTTAAGATGAAGTGCATTGTTGCGGTCTCGAAACCAAGATTAATGGACTGGTTGTTTGCGGTTTCTGCATATGATCGATGTATTCTGTTCTTCGCTGACAGGCTATATTTTTACATCCTATATTAAGACACAAGTGCAATACCGTTCGTTCAGAAAGAAAGCATTCTTCACTTTCTGTCATACAAAATGTCAAACTTGTCAACACTCAGATTTTGAGAGGAAATAAACTTCCTCGGGATTTGAACAGCCGACACAAACATGTTGGTGCATAATTTGACTTGTAACTCTGCATATAGTGCTTAAAGGGGTGGTATAATGCCATTTTCACAAGATGTAAAATCAGTCTCTGATGTCCCCAGAGTGTGTGTGTGAAGTTTTAGCTCAAAATACCCCACAGATATTTTTATAGCATGTTAAAGTTGTCACTTTTTGAGGGTGAGCAAAAACACACCGTTTTGTGTCTGTTCTTTTAAATGCAAATGAGCTGCTGCTCCCGGCACAGGGGGCGGAGCTTCAAGAGCTTGCACTCACACAGACATGCACTGAACATTTCAAAAACTTTTAGCCTTTTATGTTCAAACCGAAGTCAGACAATGATGGAGAGACTCAAGAAGAAGAGACAACATGTAGAAGCAACAGGACATTTCTGAATGATTAGTTGATGAATTTATGTAGCTTATATCTAGTTACAGGGTTCTCAAGTCTCACGCATTGGCCGTGAGACACACGCAATTCAACCAGTTCACACGCTCACACGCCACACCGTGTATTTCTCACGCTGAAAAGGCAATGCCAACGAAGTTGTCCTGCAAGCTTTAAATATAACGTTGTATACGAGGCGCAGGCACACAAACTGAAGTTTCCTGCCGCCAGCACGTATCTCGGCCAGATTGCGTTCGTTACTAGGCAACATAGATGCGCGAACCATAGGCGCGAACACACGGAAGTTGACGGAAAATTGTCGGCCACCGTACGTTCGTTACTAAGTAACCAACAACATCACGCGAACACACGTCGTGATGGAGAAGGTAAGTTGGAAGAAAAAAAGCTTGTCTAACATTTTTAGGCTAGAACATTAAACATATAAATGTTATCAAGGCATCAAAATGTGCAACAAACACTTACAACACAAAAAACATTTCATAAGCTGGAGTGTGTACTCTTGTGTACACACAAACACAAACACACACACACACACACACACACACACACACACACACACACACACACACACACACACACACACACACACACACACACACACACACACACACACACACACACATTATCCATTAGGGCTCCTCCCCTAACCGCATGTGATATCACTCCAAGCTTTTGATAAAACTTGAGAACCCTGCTAGTTATCTTCTAGTCATTGATTAGCATATTCTGTCCTGATAATCTATAAATCGTGTTCAGGGGGCGGGGTTTATGTCAATTCTAGGTTGGTGATGTCACTAACCCGGGAGGAAGCTCGTGTAGTCTCTATCAGCCGTTTGTTGTAGTCCTTAAAAAGCGATTTCTTTAAAAGCAAATATCTCCCTTTGCTGTGAACTTTGAGCGTTGTAACTTTGCAGATGTTGTTTATGCTCAAACAGCAACATTACACACTAACTAAAGTTAGAAAAGAGAAATCATAATGAACCACCCCATATTAACATTAAAATTAAAAAGACTTTAACTTTAAAAAGAGACCTGGCACAAAATGCACAAAAAAGAAAGACAAAAGGTGACAATACTATATGCTTAATATACATTAAGATTGTGACAAGTGTGCAGTAAAACACTGATACTGGCTAAAATATGATCATTCTTTCTAAAAATCAATCTTTGTCTCATGCAGTGATGCACATCATAAACCATCTAAATGTGAGCTATAAATTAAATTTGATTGAATGTTAACATGCATACCAATCAATTGTTTTGGGGTCAGTAAGATTTTTAAATGTTTTTGAAAGTCATTTCTTCTGCTCGGCAAGGCTGCATTTATTTGATCAAAAATACAGTAAAAAATTGTGAAATATTATTACAATGTAAAATAGCCATTTTCTATGTGAATATATAGTAAAGTGTAATTTATTCCTGTGATCAAAGCTGAATTTTCAGCATCATTACTCCAGTCTTCAGTGTCACATGATCCTTCAGAAATCACTCTAATATGATGATTTGATGATCAAGAAACATTTATGATTATTATCAGTGTTGAACACAGTTGAGGAAACCGTATATATATATATATATATATATATATATATATATATATATATATATATATATATATATATATATATATATATATATATATATATATTTAGGAATCTTTGATAAATAGAAAGTTTAAAAAATACCCCAGCATTTATTTGAAACTGAAATCTTTTGTAATATTATAAATGTATTTACTGTCACTTTTGATCAATTTAATGCATCCTTGCAATAAAAAAAAAAAAAAAAAACAGCAAACTTTTAAACGATAATGTAAATTGATACGAAGGTGCTTTTCTAAAGTGTTTGCTAAATAAATGTGACTCCCAGTTGAACAACCCTAAGTCTTGAAAAATAAATATCTTTATAATTTCTCTGTGATATAAAAGCATGATCAAGGCTCTCACACACATAAACACACGACCAGGTGAATCAACACACACCTGCTCATCTCCAGCTTCACCTGAAGGCCGATCTCAAGCCTCTGAGTTCACAGAAGAGCAATAGACTCGCAATCTCATGGAAATGCGTCTCTATAGCATGTACTGTGTTTATTATGCAATTTGTATGTGCAAATGAGTTTTCATGTGCATATGATACACACTTTATTGCACACCACTAATTCTACCCGAACGTATAACACACACACATGCACCCCACACCACTACTAAACCCACCCATGCGCATCATATGCACGTAAAAACTCATTTTCGCGTATAAACTGCACGATTAACACAATGTGTGCTATAGAGACGCATTCAGTGTGACCGGGTGTATATATAGACTAGTTGCACTAACGCTGCTGTGTGTCACGATGTGGTCTTTGTTTCAGTCTGAGCTCGAACATCTGTACGGTCAACAGAACACAGTTCATCTAGACGTCTTCTCGCCAGCCTTAATGAACTTTTGCTGAATCACTCCAAGCTTTACTAGGAAAAGCTGTGATGAAAACCGAGATTTATTTGGTGTTGCACAACAGCCCAGGGGAAGCGTTCGGGTGTCTGCTCTTTTTATTTTCCTAATGTGAAATGATCGCAGTTCTGTATTGTTCCTCACCGGATGATGTTTACGCAGAGTAAAGGAGGACGTATGGATGTGCTTGTCTAGCTGAAATCTACATTTCTTGAATGAAATGAAGAGTTCGTCAGATGAACATGCTCCACAAACCTAAACTGTTGTTCGGCAACACAGACTAAAAGCATTTGTGGTTAAAAAGTATATAAATGTTTATTTTGTTATAAAATGTCCGCTGGTTTGTCTAGATAAGACTCTTATTCCTCGGCTGGATCGTGTCGAGACTTTGAAGCTGCACTGAAACTCACATCTGGACCTTCAGCCTACTGGACCCCATTGAAGACACTATATGGAGAAAAACCCTGGAATGTTTTCCTTAATGTCTTTTCCACTGAAGAAAGAAAGACATGAACATCTTGGAGAGTAAATTATCAGGAAATTATAATTCTGAAGTGAAATAATCCTTTAAAGAAACCACATTTAAAACGGATAATTTAAATCAGAGGCTCAGAATGAGGGTTGAGATTAGACAGAGGAAGCACATCATCAGAACAGAAAGCACAAACACTGTTTTACAGTAGAGCAGCGGAAAAACAAAACCCGAGTGCTATAATTCACATGCCATAGGGGTCCATGCGTCACAGCAAAGCTGAACTCCTCGACAAAGACTGAAAATAAAAAGCGTTATATATTGTTTCCTCTCCGAGGCTGAGGGACATGTCAGAACTCATCGTGTGTGATGAGCGTGAGGACCAGCGTCACACACTCCTGTATATACAGCCTTTAATCCACACAGAGCAAACACTCAACAATCCGGCAGCGCCGACATTTCTTTAATTTGCTACTGTGGAATTTAAGGAAAACATAATAAATATCCAGAAGACACTGACAGTTACACTGCAAAAAATGAAGTTCTTCCTCTGTATTTCTCTCTTGTTTTCCAGTACAAACATCGAAACATCCTGAAGGCGAGACACTGTTTTCATGCATCTGTCAGGTCTGAGATTTGGGGATTTTTAGGTTTTTTTTTTTTTTGTCAACGTTGTTTTAAAACACTTTTAACTGTATCTTTTAGAGCACTTTATCTATTTGCATCTGTAGATTTCAATCACAGTATATATCTTTAAAGGCCGTTTTTCCTCCTACATTGAGCCAGAAATCTCTTACACCAAACTTTACAGTTTTATTCTTATCTATTATGAAGGTTTTTACAGAGGGGTTTGTTCATATACAATTTTCTTGATTTTATACAACATTTTATTCCAACAAAAATTGTGAAATTATTATTTTTTTCTGGCTGTTGACAGTATTTTCTGATTTATAGTGAGAGATATCGAAAATCCCCTCAGTAAAAAACTTTGACTAATATGTCAACAAACTCAAACAAGAATTTTAAACCTGACTTCATCCAATGTTCAGATGTTTGTTCTAGAAATGTATGCAAATGAGTGCATATTTAATTAGATATTTAAACATAACATCTCAGAAAACTTGTAAAACCTTTTTTTTTTGCAATTATTAATGTAATCAATCAACTGGGGAAGTATGTTGATATCTATTAGTTTTTTTTAGTTTTTTTCCCTATATTCACTTGGGTTGTCTTGCCTTAAATACAAGATACATTTACTGGAGAAACAAATTGATTGAAGATGTTTTATGAAAAATGGCTTAAAAGTTTCATCTCGCAGCCGAAAGCAACAAATGCTATATTTCACTGTTACTTCTTTTTGACCTCATTTGGAAATAACCTTGAGCAAATCATGTACAAAAGTTGGCTGTCAATAAAACAGACCTTTGAAATGTGTGTGTGTGTGCGTGTGTGTGTGTGTCGTTTTGCTGACAGCACTTTGGAAGAACCCTGTGATATTGATAGTACACACTTTAAATGCTTTAGCAGAGAATTCACAGCCTACAGTGTGTGTGTTTGTGCCAAAACCACCGTACAAAATTCACACCAGACACAGCTGAAGAAATCTCTGCTAAATCTGTGGATCTCAGACTTGGCTGGATGAAAGAGTTATTAAATCAATATTGTTTCATCTGTTTCAAGGACAAACATATACAGCCGCAATTAAACCTCTTCAGGACCTGAAAAGCAGACTGATGTATAACCTCACGCGTGTCTGTGCAGAAACACTCACTACTGGACTGTGACATTAGTACCGTGTTTCAGATACAGTGGTGCTTTCAGTTTTAAAGTATCTTAATAGATACTTTAATCTGAAAATTAACCAAAACACACACACACACACACACACACACACACACACACACACACACACACACACACACACACACACACACACACACACACACACACACGCACACACGCACGCACACACACACACACACACACACACACACACACA
>CM040824.1:2013934-2031434 GCA_022828995.1 Vimba vimba | reverse complement strand
TTTAAATATGTCATTTTGGTGATCAAATATGAGCTTTAAGGAATACAATTATTGACTATGTGGACTTTAAGTCTTCGTTTCTGAAAAAAAAAACTATTCAAAATATTTAGATTTGTGCTCCACAGAATAAAGTGACACTGGTCTTGAATGACACACTGTAAGGGATGTAAAGATAAATGCAATCTAATCAATGATAATAAATGTTGTAAATGCAAATGATGACAGAATGTTCAATTTTGTGTTAGCTAGCCTGTAACTAACTTAACCTTTACCTTCCTCTTCAATAGCAAAACTAAAGCAAAACACAAACCACATTGAAACAGCATAAAAAATCCTTTGCATGAAGAAAAATCAGGCTGTGAACATTTAAAAGCAACTGTACTAGATAAAGCATATCTTCATAGTGCATCTACTGGTTGTGCTTTTTATAAGCACAGACTAAAAAGGTTCTCAGGTCGGAATCTGAAGGTCTAATCTGAATTTCCAGAAGTAGCAACCTCTTGCACACTTTGTGTTGGGCCACAGAAAGGGTCAGTATTCTCAAGAGGCCGTGAGTGATTACCACAGCATAACCGTTCGAGAGAACACATCTATTTTTAGAGATGAGAATGCTGATTAGATTCCTGAAACTCTCCACTACGGGCCGGCCAAGTGTGCAGGCCTGCTGAGATACACACATCTGAGGTGTGTGTGTAGCCGAACACCTGCCTGTATGTGTGTGTGTGTGTGTGTGTGTGAGAAGAGTCAAAGAATACACACACACACACACACACACGCACGCACGCACGCACGCACGCACGCACGCACGCACGCACGCACGCACGCACGCACGCACGCACGCACGCACGCACACACACACACACACACACACACACACACACTATATTATAGACATCAAATCATCATATTAGAGTGATTTCTGAAGGATCATGTGACACTGAAGACTGGAGTAATGATGCTGAAAATTCAGCTTTGATCACAGGAATAAATTCCATTTTAAAATATATGACAGTAGAAAACATTTATTTTAAATTGTAATAATATTTCAGAATATTACTGATTTTACTGTATTTTTGATCAAATAAATGCAGCTTCGGTGAGCAGAAGACACTTAAATCTTACCGAACCCAAAACATTTGTGCGTTCCTCTGTATAAAAACCTAAAATCAAAGTGTATGTATCTTTTATATACCTATCTTTCACTATGGGTGTAACAATAAATTGTGTCACAATATATCGCAATACAAAAATGCATCAATATGTATTGTGGATAGTTCACCTAAAATAAAAATTACTGTGAGAGAAATAATTCAAGTTTATAGAGTTTTAGTACATTAAACTTCTATATATAATGTTGGATATAAATTTCATTATATTCATTTACACCCACAATGTAACACCAAATTTAGCACTTTAATCAACAGTAAAATTTTTGATAACCTTTTACCATATGTCTTGGAGTATCGCAATAATATCGTATCGTGAGTTCAGTATCATGATATATGTATCGAATCGTGACATGAGGGGATCGCTACACCCCTATCTTTAAAGGGGTCATGACATGAGAAACCAAATTTGCCTTGATCTTTTGCTATATAAGAGGTTTTTGTACCTGCAAGTTTCATAGCTTAAGACGTCCTCCCCATTATAAACGAAGCATTTATTTAATCAAGCTCTAATTACAGCTCGTTGGGGATCCATGGTATGAAGTGACGTACCAGTCGTTTGCATATGACCGCCTCCAGCGCGAGACAACTACGCCTCATTTCGCCTCATTTCGCATCGTACGCCACAGGTGTTCAGTCGAGTGCAGCGAGTGTCTGTTTACAGAAGATCGCGATGACACAGATGTGCTGTTCCTGGCTGTGGACTAAGATGTCTGAATACGCTGCCGAACGATCCAGACGTCAGGGAAAAATGGATGCAGTTTATTCTTTGCGGACGTCCCAGTCACGGCAGTGCTAATTTAAGCGCGCATTCTCTACATTTCAAGGATGACTGTTTTGAGAACAAATCGCAGTATGATGCTGGCTTTGCCAGAAAACTTTTGCTTAAAGATCAGGGGTTGTGTTTCCCGAACAACGACGTAACTCGCTGCTTCACTATCATAGTACGATGCATCGTTGAAGAAATCAGCTAGCTATAGTCACGACTGTTTCCCGAAACTGTATTGTCGCAAAGTGGTCATTCAACCACGTTGGTTTATGACGTCCTACGCACGTGGTGGAGTAATAACTTCTTTTAATGAATCTGTTTGAGATCGAATTAACGCTAGATGTTTTGCTATAAATTACAGATATGGCATCTGAGGAATATTTCTCAGTTATTTTGCTTTATTTCCAGATTTGATCATAGGCTCGTTCTTACACTAGAGCTCGTTCACACATGATCACTCTTCAAAAATGGTGCTTTAAATCTCTTGACAAACTAAAAGATGTAAATGACATTTGTATGTATCCTAAATAAAAGACACAGGTTGTACTGAATGTCAGCTTGCTTATTTTGCTCATGATAAGGATTTATTAAGTCCAAAGGTCATGCAAACTAGAAACTCTGCTTCTAACCACAGGTCGAGAGCTGTCGTTCCAACTACACAAAAAGTGAAGCCAAAACGTCTCGATCGCCCCCCAGTGGCTGGTCCTAGTATAGGTCATAAGCCCCGCCTCGTGAGACCAACTAAACAATTTAATTACACTTCAAATATCTTTTTCCGAAGGTGGTTTCTGTCATTTACTGTAGTTTTTATCATGCTGATGTAAATTCAAGTGTTTGTTTTTAGTTATTTGTTGCTATAAAAACGGTGGTGTAACGTCATGATTGACAGCTGTGATTGACAGGTTCTCTGAGCGAAGTAGTCACTGAAGCACCATCAGACTTTTTTTCGGGATCTTCGGAGGACTGAGGAGATTGGAGCTTTAGATTAAATATCTAAATTTCTATAATTAATTATTTCACACTGAGAGTGAGGGCGGAGCCTTGATTTCGCGGCTTTACTTCCTGCTCACGACTGCGCAGGTCTGGCCCCGAGATCGCCACTGCGCAGACTCAAGCCCCAAGATGTCAGCGCCATATCGGGACACTGGCGGCTTCACTTCTCACCAATGGAAGAGAGCGAAGGGGCGTCGTCCAGATTTTTTTACAGTCTATGGTCCCAACGACGCCGCCGCAAACTGTAAGTAATGTATTTCATCTTAAAACTACTTTTAGCCAATGACGTTAGCCAATCATAACAGTGGGCGTTAAAGGGGAAACACCCCCAAAACAGACTGTTTGAATCAGAGGATGAGAAACAGGGTGGGAAAAGGTCATAAATCACTAAAATGTTTTTTGTCCAAAAATATACTATACTATAATTGCACCTAAGAGAACATAATAAAACAAAAACAAAAACCATGTCATGACCCCTTTAACATAAAAGTAAATTTGAGTGGAATGACAAGATGTGTAACTGGCTGTGGCAAATAAGCAACTACAAATATATATATATATAGCATTATACATAAATGCATATGCATTATATAATGAATATGCATTATACTCACTCTGTGTAATGCATTAAGAATAATGGAGAAGAGACAGTACCTGTAATTGTGTTTTTCACTGTCGATGTGGAAACTGTCGTATTGGGAGAAGGCCTGGTGTCCGTCCCAGTCGCTCAGCTCCACACGCAGGCCGAACTGCCTCTGATTGGTCAGAACGTGAACGAACTCGTTTCCCAGCCAGTGTTCGGCCGACACACTCCCGAAGCCCTAGCAGAGAGAGAGAGGGTCGAGCGAGGGTCAGTTTAACCATCGACTCGGGTCACGGGAGGCCTTGGATGAGACAGTGGGAAAGAAAACCCTGTCCAAGATATTTCAAGCCTAATAGAATCAACACAGGGAATGAATTCCACAATTCATCATTTTCTGGAGATAATAATTACAGATTTCCAGAAATCTTTGACACACGAGGGGTATCAATAACCACTGGTCCGTTTCTGAGCCTGAATGTTCAACGGCTGCATCAGATCTGGAAAGACTGTGAGAAAACACTCTACATTATGACATCTACAGGACTAATTTATGATTTTTTTGTGCAATGCCAGTGAAAAATGCAGAACTGTGTATATAGTATATAATTAAACACGTGCATGACTTGAGTCTCGATGAGGAGGAGTGTGTTCTCTCGTGTAATTCCTATGCACACAAACACACAGACCATTTAACAGTCTGGTTTCTGCTTCCAAACGATGTTTTGGACGAGTTTCCATGTGTGTAATGGATCCATTGAGCTCTAAACAGCTGGAGAAAGGCTTCTGAAACATGTCATAATGCAGTGCTGGAGCTGACAGTAATAATTACAGTGTGGCGTAACAGAACCAATACAAGCCGTTAATGAGGAACATCTGTAATTAGTGAAGCTTTCTCTGCATTCCTCCCTGCAGCCGAATCAACACATCACCAGTGATCACCAGGTTTAACACGCACATGCATCACTTATTATCATGCAATTTATTTCCTATTTGATTTTTTACATTATGTAGCTCTATAAACAAAAATAAAAAAGGATAAATTAAAAAAGGAAATAAATAAAAGCAGTAGAAATCACGAATGGTAGTCAGATTTTAACACGTTTGCCATCATCACATAATATTTTATTATTTATTTATTATTTATGGTACAAATTTTCCCATTGGATTTTTTGACATAAATTAGCTCTGATGACAAAAATAAAAAAAAAAAATAAATAAATGATGTTTAAAAATCAGTATTTTTTTCCTGGAATTAAACATATTTCTTTATATGTTGATGTATTCGTTAGTATTTGTTCATTTATTTTTTTATTTCAGTTTTAGGCTTAGTTTTATTTATTTCCAGTTAATAATTTTAGTGCTGCAACATTTTTGTTTAGTTTTATTTAATATTGACATTTTATTTCATTTCAGCTTTATTTCAATGAACAGAAATGTTTTCAATAGTTTTAATTAACGATTATAACCCTGGTTAAGTGAAGCTGATCTGACTCATATTGCGTTACAGTAGTTATTAATTCCTGGCTCGTGGGAGCCGGTGATTAATGAGCAGTAAATATGAGACACATATGAGGGTCTTTACCCTCTGAAAACCCTGGTAAAGTGTGTGAAACCTGCCGTGTTTTGCGTAACCTGCGTGTGTTTGTGTTGCTGGGTTGAACTGATCATCCCTGATCATCATTTCTCGACACGAGAGCGTTTCACACGCAGAAACCGCATCGTTCCCTACAGTGTGTGAACACCATGAGTAATGTGGAGGAACAGCTGATATTCAATCCTCTAAAACAGGGAGTTCTCGAGTGTGTGGTTTTCTGTGCAACACAACATCGGCGTCTCAACAACTCGCTCGGTTGCTATGTTTCAGATTAACACTGCCAAAACCTGGAACAATTCTTTCCATAGTTTAAATATCTGATTCCACTCTGATGAAGAGTTTCTCCCATCTTCCTTTGGGAAAGTGTTTGGGGAAAGAGAAATATAAGCGCTGATGGAGCTGATAGTGATTGGCTGGAGCGGATACTCCTATGAGGAGAGGTGAACTTATTCCAATACTTCATTAGATCCAAACCAGGGAATACAAAACTACAAATAAAAACTGTGGTGAGGAGTGGAATGACTGAGTTTATGCAACTCAACCTCAGACAAGTCCAGGTCAAGACATGGCTGTAATTCATCACATCGAATATTAAAAGAAGAGGCACGTCATCATCATGTGTTATTCTGAGGGCAGGTGGAGTTATTCTCTCTGCCTCTGTGCCTGAGCATTGAACATGTTGCTATTGTTAACCCAACACAGCGCAACACAGATGAACGCTTGGATCTTTTTGTCCTACGTTTGGAATAAGCATATTTGAGCTTTGGTGTTAGTGGCAAGGCCAGCACTGCATAGCATTTCATTTGCATTATTGTGTATGTTACAGTATGTTTGCTAGCTATCGGGTGTGACAGCATGTCAGAAAGTTCTGCAAACAGTTATAAAAAAATAAATAATAATAATAAAAAAAAATTAAAAAAAATAAATAAAATTACATTAAAATGCTGCTAAGTTTGTGATTACTTTATATATATAATACCAAAGACAAAATGCAAAAATAAAATAAAATCATAACAAAATAAAAATAATTTAAAAAAATAATAATAATATATATAAAATAATATAATAAAAAAATAAAAAAGCAGTAAACCAAAGGCATTTTTTTTTTTTTTTTTTTTTTTTTTTACAAATAAAATAAAATAAAATAATGCACCTAAGGTTGTGATTAATTTCACTTCGATTTAAAAGAAAATATAAAAGCAGTAAAACAAATGGAAATAAAAAAAATTAAATTAAAAATAAATAAGAAATTTGTTTAAATAAAATAAAATAAAAAAATGCAGCTAAGGTTGTGATTACTTTCACTTCTATTTAAAAAAATATACAAAATAATACAAATTAAATTTAATTAAATAAAAGAAATTAAATTTAATTTAATAAAATAAAATAAAATTCAATTCAATTCAATAAAAAAAGATTAAAATAAAATAAAATAAAATAAAATAAAATAAAATAAAATAAAATAAAATAAAATAAAATAAAATAAAATAAAATAAAATAAAATAAAATAAAATTAAAAATTAAAAAAAAAAAAGCAGTAAAACAAATGCACATAAAAGTCTGTGTATGGAAACAGCCACGCAGTGTGTGAGATAGACTTGTATGTAAACTATAGATGTAAACTAATAGACTATAGTTAGTGTATGCAACGGAATACCGCATCATGTCTGAAAGTTAGCATGAGTGTCATAACGAGTGTTACGTTTCTGTGTCGAGAAAACAAATCCAGCACTGACGTCCCACTTTATACGACTTCTGGATTTTATAATGCTCATTTTTTCCACTAAAGAATAAGACTGACTATAACAATGACTGTATGTGTCATGCAAACTATCATTCTGAAGGCTAGGAAGAATCCCGTCATCCATGGTTATCCATCACTCTTCTGAGAGTTAATCAGAGACAGATGAACACAGAAGATATATGGCACATATGCACTGCTTTAAAGAGAGAGAGAGAGAGAGAGAGAGAGAGAGAGAGAGAGAGAGAGAGAGAGAGAGAGAGAGAGAGAGAGAGAGAGAGAGAGAGAGAGATGAAGATCAAGCGAATCGTTATAGGAAGAGTCAACCAGAGGTTAGTGGGAAGGATTCTGGCTTTACGCACCATTTTATATTCTTTCCATGTTCTCTGGAAGTCCACGCTTCCATCTTCACGTCTCTGGATGACGGTCCAGCCTCCGCCTGCAGACTCCATGTTGCAGAACACCTGTTCAGAGACACACACACACACACACACACACACACACACACACACACACACACACACACACACACACACACACACACACACACACACACACACACACACACACACACACACACACACACACACACACACACACACACAAAACCGTTTATCTTGACCTTATGGATCCGCATATCCTTATAACAACATCAGAGTGATTAGACAGTGATTAGAGGAGAGGAGCAGACCTGAGATCAAACCTGGGTGAAATCGAGCACAGTCACCTCACACACACACGCACACAGCTGAACACACACACACACACACACACACACAGCTGAACACACACACACCAACCTGGTTGCAATTAATCCAGTATCACTGGCTGGAGCAACACTGAGAGCAGATATTCAGGGGCAGGTTTATATATTCACAGATGCAGCCTTTAACACACACATTCACACTGTAAAAGGTGAAAAAATGTGCACTTCTACCTCAGCTGTCACTATATTCCTCATTATAATAATTAACACGCAGAATAAAGGGGCGGGGCCTGGTTGAGTTAGTTAGTAGTGTGTTAAACTGGTGGTTATGGAAAGGGGCGGGACATTTCCCAAACACACTCGAAGCACTCGACCAATCACAACACACTGCTCCAGCTGACCAATCAGAGCACAGTGTGCTTTTCAGAAGGAGGGGCTTCATAGAGACAGGAAGTAAACAGAGCGTTACTGACAGACTGGGAAGAGAGGAGCTGCAACAATGGAGAATATGAGGAGAATAATCAACATTCAAGCAGGAAAACCTGTTCTAGTAGAGCCTGAAAACACTTTATTATATATAAAAGGGCATAATATGTTCTTTTTATTAATGACTTTTGTTGGTCTACATAATACAGTCAGTTTGATTCAGTCATATTAAATATTTTTGGATAGAATAAAATTAGTTACTTGACAAAAAGGGGATGAATTTTCCCTCTCTATTATATATAGAGAAGTGTCGAAAATTGGCCGTGGGTCTGTTCTGATATCAAAAAAATAATGCAAAATAAAAATTATAATACAAAAATAATTCAAATAATAAAAAAAATACAAATAAAAAAACAGTAAAACAAATGCAAAATGCAAAAATAATAAAATAAAACAAAATAAATTGAATTCAATTAAAATGCTGCTAAGATTGTGATTACTTTCACTTCTATTAAAAAAAGTAAAACAAATGCAAAAAATAAATAAATAAATAAATAAAATGCAGCCAACGTTGCAATTACATTCACTTATATTTCATATAATATTTCATATAATATTTCAGTAAAACAAATGCATAATACAAATAATAAAACAGAATATCTAGAATTCTTTGACTGTGTGATCCTATGTGCAGTTTTGTGATTTTTGCAATACATGACATTTACATGACTTTTTATGTGACTTCTGTGTTTTTGTTTTGTTTTTCATTAGAGTATGATTGACTGTTGTCTAATATAAAATCTGAGTCCAGAAACAAAACCAGTTAAAGCCAGATATGCACAGACCCCGTATCAAACCCTGAGTCTCTACTTAAATAGAGCCATTACGTCTTGTATTAATATGAAATTGGATTGGATTCCTACCTTTTTCGTCTCTTGTGGGCTAATGTTGATCGTGTAAACTCCATTTTTCTGGAATCCGGCTTGGTAGAGGTCGGCACAGTCCCGAAACTTCCTCTCCTCGTCAGCTTGCTTTGTGCTGTTTGGCACCACTGCATACACACAGAAAACATGTCAGAACCAGCAAAAACATAAACCACCAGCGAAATAATAAATCAGGCTGTTTATATTGGTACACACACAACGGAAAGCACCTCTGGATATGCACTGAACAAATAAATCAGTTTCACTCACTCTCTCACTCATATTCAGCCAAACAGAACATTTTCAACAAGACAGCGATGATGCAGACACACAGCCTAACGATATCTGACAGTCTCCTGAAAACCTGGCAGCTGACAGCTATTTGACAAGGGCTGTTTTTTGATAGACCAGAGACCAATTTTTAAATTTATTTTCTTTAATTTAATTTTTTACTATTTTTAATTTAATTTAATTTAATTTAATTTAATTTAATTTAATTTAATTTAATTTAATTTAATTTAATTTAATTTAATTTAATTTAATTTAATTTAATTTAATTTAATTTAATTTAATTTAATTTAATTTAATTTTATTTTATTTTGTTTTATTTTGTTTTATTTTGCATTTCTTTTGTGCATTTCTTTCACTTCTTTTAATAGTAATCACAACCTTAGCTGCATTTTAATAAAATAAAATTAAATTTGTTTTTAACATAGAACAGGCTTATTTATGAATGAATAATTGTGATTGGCAATGCGTATACAGTATTTATTTCTTCATCTTCTGTCAGCATGTGTATAAAACTGTCCGTATCTAATATCGGTTTCATTCTACAAACCCATTCAAACAGATCAAAATATAGCAGAAAATATCAATGTTGTAAAATATTGCTCGCTGTGGGATAAATCACATGTAACCCCTTCAAAAACAAATACTGAGTTAATGGAATAAATAACACAGGGCAAATTCAAAATACTGTATCATTTTATCATCTGGATGGAATTATTATGAGATTAAAAAGGACAGCAAGTACATTGGTGCGTTATCAACATAATCTTCTTCCAGTGACTGACATTTTTCCAAGTGTGAAAGTGTTTTAATCAAAGCGCAGATCTCCGACAGCTGCGTCTCTCTCCATCTGCACACAATTACAACGCCAATATTTTGAAACCAAGCAAGAGTCTGCGGACAAAATACTACAAGCTATAAATTTCAAGTTCCTGTTATAACAAGTGGTTTATATTTACCCACCGTGTCCCAGTTATATAGAAGGACATTCCTTCCGATTCCCCTCTCCTCTTTTCTTTCACTGCGAAAGATCTGAGTTTTCACACTAGTGCTGTTTCTTTTTTTCTTTTTTTATCAACATTACAAAGAAATAGACCAATGACATATACAAACAAGTGCACACAGAGAGGAGAAAAGAAGAAAAAAAGGAGAAAAAGAGCTATATATATATACACTACCGTTCAATTTTTTTTAAATGTTTTTAAAAGAAGTGTCTTCTGCTCACCAAGGCTGCATTTATTTGATTAAACAAAAACAGT
Source organism: Vimba vimba (assembly GCA_022828995.1). NCBI lineage: Eukaryota > Metazoa > Chordata > Actinopteri > Cypriniformes > Leuciscidae > Vimba > Vimba vimba. The sequence goes on along the minus strand of CM040824.1, from coordinate 2,020,986 downwards.
AATATTGTGAAATATTATTACAATTTAAAATAGCTGTTTTCTATGTGAATATATAGTAATAATAATAATTTATTCCTGTGATCAAAGCTGAATTTTCAGCATCATTACTCCAGTCTTCAGTGTCACATGATCCTTCAGAATTCACTCTAATATGATGATTTGATGATCAAGAAACATTTATGATTATTATCAGTGTTGAAAACAGTTATTTACATTTTTATTTCATGATGCTATGATGAATAGAAAGATCAAAAGAACAGCATTTATCTGAAATGGAAAGCTTTTGTAACATTAAACACTACCGTTCAAAAGTTTGGGGTCAGTAAGAATTTTAATTTTATTTTTGGGGGAAAGAAATAAAATAAATCAATACTTTTATTCATCAAGGATGAGTTAAACTGATCAAAAGTTACAGTAAAGACATTTATAAATTTATATTTATATTTATATTCTATTTTAAATAAATGCTGTTCTTTTGAACTTTCTATTCATCAAAGAATTTAGAAAAAAAATTGTAAATAACTGTTTTCAACACTGAAAATAATCATAAATGTTTCTTGATCATCAAATCATCATATTAGAGTGATTTCTGAAGGATCATGTGACACTGAAGACTGGAGTAATGATGCTGAGAATTCAGCTTTGATCACAGGAATAAATTACAGTTTAAAATATATTAAAATAGAAAACAGTCATTTTAAATTGTCCTAATATTTCACAATATTACTGTTTTTTTAATTGTTTTTTATCAAATAAATGCAGCCTTGGTGAGCAGAAGAGACTTATTTTAAAAACATTAAAAAATCTTACTGACCCCAAACTTTTGAACGGTAGTGTATATATATATATAAATACAGGTAGAGTAATAATTTTAATGAATAGGTTATTCCAGTGTGATATAACAACATTTTTGATTATATATATATATATATATATATATATATATATATATATATATATATATATATATACACACACACACACATATATACATATATATATACATATATAGGTCTCACACACTTGTGTTGTGTGTTGTGTGTGTGTGTGGAAGAGCAGGAGATTCACTGCTGAAGATCTCAGCTCTCACACACTCGTGTTGTGTGCGTGTGTGTGTTGTGTGTGTGTGTGTGTGTGGAAGAGCAGGAGATTCACTGAGAGTGTCAGGGCTGTTTAGGCAGAACTTTGATCCTGTCGTGGGACGGAGGGCAACTCTTCATCCAGGGATGTTATTCCTGCGCTCCGGTTCAGGATTGAGTGTCAGTGACGAGGATCTCCCGCTGTGACGGAGAGGAACTTCTGAACCACTGAAGCCCAGCTGTGTGTCTGACGACCGGGATTTACCGCTTAGAGCCGAGAGCGACACGAGCAACGCTAATAAAAGAGGATAAAGCCTAATGCTTATTACTGTACGTTCAAATATGAGAAATATAATATGATATGATTAACGATAAGATAAAATAAAAATTAAATAATTGACAAAATAAAAATAAAAGCCTAATGCGTATTATTGCAGTGCTGGTCAGAATTATTTTCCCCCTTGGTAAATATGAACAAAGATGGCTGTAAAAAATAGATCTGCATTGTTTATTCTTTTGATATTTTATTTTAACAAATTTGCAAAAATCTAACCTTTCATTGAAGAAAAGGATTGGAAGTGGGGGGAAAATCAAAATGAAATGAAATAAATGTTTTTCTCCAAAACACGTTGGGAACAATTATTTGCCCCTTTTTTCAACCTCCTTTTCCAAAGAGAACAGCTCTGAGTCTTCTCCTATAATGCCGGATGAGTTCGGAGATCAGAGTCCAGTCCTCCAAACAGAATCTCTCCAGATCCTTCATTCCTCCAAACAGAATCCCTCCAGATCCTTCATTTCTCCACACAATCCCTCAGATCCTCCATTCCTCCATACAGAATCCCTCAGATCCTTCATTCCTCCACACAGAATGTCTCCAGATCCTTCATTCCTCCATACAGAATCCCTCAGATCCTTCATTCCTCCACACAGAATGTCTCCAGATCCTTCATTCCTCCATACAGAATCCCTCAGATCCTCATTCCTCCACACAGAATCTCTCCAGATCCTCATTCCTCCACACAGAATCTCTCCAGATCCTTCATTCCTCCAAACAGAATCCCTCAGATCCTCCATTCCTCCACACAGAATCTCTCCAGATCCTTCATTCCTCCAGACAGAATCTCTCCAGATCCTTCATTCCTCCATACAGAATCTCTCCAGATCTTTCATTCTTCCATACAGAATCTCTCCAGATCTTCCATTCCTCCATACAGAATCTCTCCAGATACTTCATTCCTCCATACAGAATCTCTCCAGATCCTTCATTCCTCTATACAGAATCTCTCCAGATCCTTCATTCCTCCACACAGAATCTCTCCAGATCCTTCATTCCTCCACACAGAATCTCTCCAGATCCTTCATTCCTCCACACAGAATCTCTCCAGATCCTTCATTCCTCCACACAGAATCCCTCAGATCCTCCATTCCTCCATACAGAATCTCTCCAGATCCTCCATTCCTCCACACAGAATCTCTCCAGATCCTTCATTCCTCCATACAGAATCTCTCCAGATCCTCCATTCCTCCACACAGAATCTCTCCAGATCCTTCATTCCTCCATACAGAATCTCTCCAGATCCTTCATTCCTCCATACAGAATCTCTCCAGATCCTTCATTCCTCCACACAGAATATCTCCAGATCCTTCATTCCTCCATACAGAATCCCTCAGATCCTCCATTCCTCCACACAGAATCTCTCCAGATCCTTCATTCCTCCACACAGAATCTCTCCAGATCCTCCATTCCTCCAGACAGAATCTCTCCAGATCCTTCATTCCTCCATACAGAATCTCTCCAGATCCTTCATTCCTCTATACAGAATCTCTCCAGATCCTTCATTTCTCCAAACAGAATCTCTCCAGATCCTCCATTCCTCCAGACAGAATCTCTCCAGATCCTTCATTCCTCCATACAGAATCTCTCCAGATCCTTCATTCCTCCACACAGAATCTCTCCAGATCCTCCATTCCTCCAGACAGAATCTCTCCAGATCCTTCATTCCTCCATACAGAATCTCTCCAGATCCTTCATTCCTCCACACAGAATCTCTCCAGATCCTCCATTCCTCCAGACAGAATCTCTCCAGGTCCTTCATTCCTCCATACAGAATCTCTCCAGATCCTTCATTCCTCCACACAGAATCTCTCCAGATCCTTCATTCCTCCACACAGAATCTCTCCAGATCCTTCATTCCTCCACACAGAATCTCTCCAGATCCTTCATTCCTCCATACAGAATCTCTCCTCTCCAGATCCTTCATTCCTCCACACAGAATCTCTCCAGATCCTTCATTTCTCCAAACAGAATCTCTCCAGATCCTCCATTCCTCCAGACAGAATCTCTCCAGATCCTTCATTCCTCCACACAGAATCTCTCCAGATCCTTCATTCCTCCACACAGAATCTCTCCAGGTCCTTCATTCCTCCATACAGAATCTCTCCAGATCCTTCATTCCTCCATACAGAATCTCTCCAGATCCTTCATTCCTCCACACAGAATCTCTCCAGATCCTTCATTCCTCTATACAGAATCTCTCCAGATCCTTCATTCCTCCACACAGAATCTCTCCAGATCCTTCATTCCTCCACACAGAATCTCTCCAGATCCTCCATTCCTCCATACAGAATCTCTCCAGATCCTTCATTCCTCCACACAGAATCTCTCCAGATCCTTCATTCCTCTATACAGAATCTCTCCAGATCCTTCATTCCTCCACACAGAATCTCTCCAGATCCTTCATTCCTCCACACAGAATCTCTCCAGATCCTCCATTCCTCCACACAGAATCTCTCCAGATCCTTCATTCCTCCATACAGAATCTCTCCAGATCCTTCATTCCTCCATACAGAATCTCTCCAGATCCTTCATTCCTCCACACAGAATCTCTCCAGATCCTTCATTCCTCCATACAGAATCCCTCAGATCCTCCATTCCTCCACACAGAATCTCTCCAGATCCTTCATTCCTCCACACAGAATCTCTCCAGATCCTCCATTCCTCCAGACAGAATCTCTCCAGATCCTTCATTCCTCCATACAGAATCTCTCCAGATCCTTCATTCCTCCACACAGAATCTCTCCAGATCCTTCATTCCTCCATACAGAATCCCTCAGATCCTCCATTCCTCCACACAGAATCTCTCCAGATCCTTCATTCCTCCACACAGAATCTCTCCAGATCCTCCATTCCTCCACACAGAATCTCTCCAGATCCTTCATTCCTCCACACAGAATCTCTCCAGATCCTCCATTCCTCCAGACAGAATCTCTCCAGATCCTTCATTCCTCTATACAGAATCTCTCCAGATCCTTCATTTCTCCAAACAGAATCTCTCCAGATCCTCCATTCCTCCAGACAGAATCTCTCCAGATCCTTCATTCCTCCATGCAGAATCTCTCCAGATCCTTCATTCCTCCATACAGAATCTCTCCAGATCCTTCATTCCTCCACACAGAATCTCTCCAGATCCTTCATTCCTCCATACAGAATCCCTCAGATCCTCCATTCCTCCACACAGAATCTCTCCAGATCCTTCATTCCTCCACACAGAATCTCTCCAGATCCTCCATTCCTCCAGACAGAATCTCTCCAGATCCTTCATTCCTCCATACAGAATCTCTCCAGATCCTTCATTCCTCCACACAGAATCTCTCCAGATCCTTCATTCCTCCATACAGAATCCCTCAGATCCTCCATTCCTCCACACAGAATCTCTCCAGATCCTTCATTCCTCCACACAGAATCTCTCCAGATCCTCCATTCCTCCACACAGAATCTCTCCAGATCCTTCATTCCTCCACACAGAATCTCTCCAGATCCTCCATTCCTCCAGACAGAATCTCTCCAGATCCTTCATTCCTCTATACAGAATCTCTCCAGATCCTTCATTTCTCCAAACAGAATCTCTCCAGATCCTCCATTCCTCCAGACAGAATCTCTCCAGATCCTTCATTCCTCCACACAGAATCTCTCCAGATCCTTCATTCCTCCATGCAGAATCTCTCCAGATCCTTCATTCCTCCATACAGAATCTCTCCAGATCCTTCATTCCTCCATACAGAATCTCTCCAGATCCTTCATTCCTCCATGCAGAATCTCTCCAGATCCTTCATTCCTCCATACAGAATCTCTCCAGATCCTTCATTCCTCCATACAGAATCTCTCCAGATCCTTCATTCCTCCATGCAGAATCTCTCCAGATCCTTCATTCCTCCATACAGAATCTCCCCAGATCCTTCATTCCTCCATACAGAATCTCTCCAGATCCTTCATTCCTCCAGACAGAATCTCTCCAGATCCTTCATTCCTCCAGACAGAATCTCTCCAGATCCTTCATTCCTCCACACAGAATCTCTCCAGATCCTCCATTCCTCCACACAGAATCTCTCCAGATCCTTCATTCCTCCACACAGAATCTCTCCAGATCCTCCATTCCTCCACACAGAATCTCTCCAGATCCTTCATTCCTCCACACAGAATCTCTCCAGATCCTCCATTCCTCCACACAGAATCTCTCCAGATCCTTCATTCCTCCATACAGAATCCCTCAGATCCTCCATTCCTCCACACAGAATCTCTCCAGATCCTTCATTCCTCCACACAGAATCTCTCCAGATCCTCCATTCCTCCACACAGAATCTCTCCAGATCCTTCATTCCTCCACACAGAATCTCTCCAGATCCTCCATTCCTCCAGACAGAATCTCTCCAGATCCTTCATTCCTCTATACAGAATCTCTCCAGATCCTTCATTCCTCCACACAGAATCTCTCCAGATCCTTCATTCCTCCACACAGAATCTCTCCAGGTCCTTCATTCCTCCATACAGAATCTCTCCAGATCCTTCATTCCTCCATACAGAATCTCTCCAGATCCTTCATTCCTCCACACAGAATCTCTCCAGATCCTCCATTCCTCCACACAGAATCTCTCCAGATCCTTCATTCCTCTATACAGAATCTCTCCAGATCCTTCATTCCTCCACACAGAATCTCTCCAGATCCTTCATTCCTCCACACAGAATCTCTCCAGATCCTTCATTCCTCCACACAGAATCTCTCCAGATCCTTCATTCCTCCACACAGAATCTCTCCTCTCCAGATCCTTCATTCCTCCACACAGAATCTCTCCAGATCCTTCATTCCTCCACACAGAATCTCTCCTCTCCAGATCCTTAATTTCTCCATACAGAATCTCTCCAGATCCTGCAGATTCCCAGATCCATGTTCTCTTCAGTTCAGCCCACTGAAAGTCCTCTATAGGATTCAGGTCTGGGACTAGGATGGACATTGCAGATGCTTTTGCTCACTGACCCATTTTTGTGTTGATTTTGATGTTTTTTTTGGACCGTTGTCCGGTTGGAAAATCCAAACACGGCTCGGTATAAGATTTCTAGCAGAGGCTGTCAGGTTTTGATTTTTTATCTGTTGGTATTTGATCGAATCCATGATGCCATGTCTCTGAAGAAGATGTCCAGGACCTCTGGCAGAAGATTAGGCCCACAGCAGTAAAGATACAGCAGAGTCTTTCATTTTACACATGGGGCTTTTTTATCCCTGTGTGAACCAAACTCATATTAAGTGTTTGCTGCCAAAAAGCAAATTTTCTGTCCATTTAATGAATAGTTTAAAGCGCTGAAGGTTTTTTGAGTTTGGAGTTTGCAGTGATGTTTGCAGAACATCTGACAGCGTCTGGATGAACACGAACATCTTTACATGTTAATCTGAGCTATTAAACAGCGTGTGTTCTGGCTCATACAGTTATACTCACAATATTTGTTTACATTTGAATTCTTGGTGGTTCAGTGCGAACTTTTGTTTGGACCGAGTTTATGTGAAAGGAGCAGCGATTTTATAAATCAGGATTCTCCACACACTCACGCACACAAAATACAGTTTAAAATGAGCAAGAACTGAAAATCCCAGTGCGGTGTGTGTTGGCGAAACCAAAACTCAAACCACACATACACACACA